>CAXIVR010000001.1:151592197-151987197 GCA_964035755.1 Teleogryllus oceanicus
CGCTCTATCCGTAGTGAATGGCAAATAGAGTGGCATAACTCAGATTTTAAACTCACGAGAATCAAGGATTCCATAAATCCTTGGTCTTCCTCATCTCGTGATGCTCGGCGAGAGGAGATCATTTTAACACGCCTCCGAATCGGTCACTGCCATTTCTCCCACGGTTATCTCCTCCACGGGGACCCACCCCCTATATGCGAATACTGCAAAATAGATCTTACCGTGGAGCATGTTCTCTTACACTGTGTTAAGATAAGAGAGAGCCGTCGAAGGCATGACCTTGCTAGCTCCCTTGCGGAGATTCTTAGTAATGACGAATCTTCTCTCTGCAACCTTTTTATTAGGATATGTTGCTTTTCAGTTTTCCTTTGCTTTCTATTAAAGATTTTAATTTTCTTTGTTAACTTGGAACTGCAATATTATGCACTGGTCTTAAAATAATTTGACACGGGCGCAAATGTTCTTAGCCGTTGAAGCGCCCTTAAACTCAATCAATCAATCATTTTAAGCACCATTCCTAAGATTTTTGAAAAAATTATATCTGGTTACTTATTTTCAGATTTAAAGAAAATCACCTGCACAACATGGTTTTATGCCTAATAGATACATACTACATAGGTTTTATGCCTGTTACAAATTCAGTCCTTTTGCAGAAAGCGGTTTGTGATGCCATGTCAAGTGGAGAGCAACTAGATGTAATTTATACTGATTTTTGGAAGGTCTTTGTTCACATAAACCATGTTATCTTACTTGCGAAATTAAGGGAGCTTGGGAAGGAGGAGATTTGTTAAATTGGATTGGTAGTTACCTGACGGACAGCTTGTATTAAAGGCTACTCATTGGACACATTTGATGTAACTAGTGGAGTTCCGCAGGGTTCACATCTTGGGCCCCTACTGTTCAATCTTTTTATAAATAACCTACCAGGGTATATATTCTATAGTCGATGTCTGCTTTATGCGGATGACGTGAAATTGTATAGGGTTGTCAACAATGATGTTACTTTGCACCTGCGAGATCTTTGCAATTTGCAGACATGGTGCAAGAAAAATTATATGAAGCTAAGTGTGGTGAAATGCTTTGTTATGTCATTTACTAGAAAAATGAATAAAATAATACCAGATTATAAAATTGAAGATGAAGCCTTGAACAGAGTTGAATGTATGAGTGACCTGGGTGTCACAATTGATGACCAGCTGACTTTTAGGAATCATATTCAGGGCATTATTTCCAAGGCACTGAGAATATGGGGTATGACCTTGTGGAACTATGCAGTTTGGATCTGCCATGACCCTTTGGGTTCTTTATCCAGCACTTGTTAGGACAATTCTTGAGTATGCATTGCCTGGTTGGAACCCACATACAAAGTCGAGTATATCAGCCTTTGAAAGGGTTCAACATAAGTTCCTGCGGGTTTTTGCCCTTAGAATTGGCCTAACAATGGCCCCTGACAATAATGACTGATGTCATTCTATTACGATCTAAATTAAATAGTCTTCGTTATAGAAGAAAGCATGCTGGTATTTATTTCCTACGTGATATTTTGTGGATAAAATAGACTGCACGGATATTCTTTATTGCGTACTGTTTAGAATACCAAAGCAAATCTTTAGGAGAAAGACTTTCTTTTTAGTTGACGCGTCTGCGAGTAAATATTGCGCTAATGAGACGATGAATCATATTTGTGGTTTGGCGAATAGCTTGGGCGCTGATTATGATACTTTGACAACTGGAAATAATGCCAATTTGTGAGTGAATTCTATGTTAAGTGTTTTCTCATGGAGTTACATTTTTGACCTACAATGATACCTGCTACAGATACCATTTGATATCAACTGAAATCAACTTTATTGCTCTATTCTTGTTATACTAGTGTGTATTGTGTATATAATTAACTGGTGATTTCTTTTTTTAGAAAAATGGTGGACTTCTTAGAATATTTCCTGAAGATTCAATTAATCGCCAAAAAGTTGCTGACATCGAACCGTTATTTGATCGTATTCTTTTTTTCTGGTCAGACAGGCGCAACCCCCACGAGGTACAACCTGCTTATGCAACCAGGTATAATGAATTAATATTTATTACATTTGAAATATGCTTATAAAAAATTCATTTCTGCTTTGATGTAGATGTTAAATTCAAAATTAAGGCTATCTAATAATTCCTTAATAATGAAAATAAGTTTGTGTTTCTCACTAAGGGCGGTCTGCAAAGATCTTTAATTTTCTTCTGTACTTTACATTAATTCAATATTTACTCAGTGTATCATGAAAGTTAATCCCGTCGACGTGGGTTGGTCCACAACCTGACGGAGGGATACAGAGAGGGCTCTCAAGTATTCGTTTCCTTCACAAGTCGTTTTTCTTTTCCCCATTTTACATTATCATTCTTCTATACCATCCTGTCTCTTTTCTTCTCCCTCTATTTCACTGGCCCCCTCTGTATGCTGAACGCCCACCAATAAATAAATAAATGTCTTTATTGGTGGCGAGGCTCAGGCCATTTAGCCTGCTCTTCCGCCTGACCACATTTAGAATTTATATTACAATAATACATAATAAAGGGAGTCATTCAATGAAAAATACGCACGCAATTTGGATGAAGATATACACATGGGTGACAGGAGTAAAAGCGAGGGAGGACGAGTTTGATAGGAAATCGTAAAAGAATCGGGATGAATGGAACGGTAGAGAGAAATGAAAGAAAGAAAAGGAGAAAAAGAATCAGTAAAATGTTAATCAGTTCTGTTAATTGGTTCATTGAGGTTTTGAGGAAGCTAAAATTGCGTACGTATTCTTGAATTACCCCTAAAAAAACTAGAAAGGAAGGGAATCTCGTCAGCACACAAGCGAAGACATATCAAGTCAAAAGTTCAAGCCCTGAGAGAAACTGAAAACATTGATAATGATAAATGATTTTGCGTATATTTCCTAATATTAATAATAATAATTATTATATGATATAGTGTCGTAAAACTATTTGGTTTTTAAATAAAGTTAAAAAAAATAAATTAATAAAAATGTGGATATAATCAATTTCTTTTTAGGAAAAGTTAAGTTAAAATATTCCACAAACTAACAAATTGGAAAATTTTAAGAACTTAGGAAATTTTTCCGTTTGGAGTATTCCCAAGACCCGAAAAACCCGACCCAACATCTCTCACCAATGTGTTTGCCCTGCATGGCGACCCGTGTCGGAGGGAATGTAAGTCCTGGCGGTTGAGGGGCCTGTCTGTTTCCCAATTACTCTCCTCGTGCTACTTCTTTCTTGGCATCTAGGGATACGTGCTCTTACGTATTTTGGGGAACATTCCTTGTAGGTCTCAATACACTTGCTTTGGCTACGGACTCTTCTAGAAGGGCGGTCGGAAGCTAACCCACTCCTGATCAACCGGCTTGAACTAGGTCTTGTACTGAACTCCAGGGTGAGCTGGGGGATCCACGGCGGTGCAGCGCTGTGGTACACCCCCACTATATCCCCGTGGCAACCCTGGCACTCCGATGGAGTGTCCCCTTGTTGGGCTCTGTGGTGGGTGGGGTTGAAAAGTTTGGTTATTTCAGTCGGTGGTCCGTCAGAGAAACGGCACAATCCTTTTGAATGTCGCTCTGACGAACAGATCAGCAAGATCCTTGACCTCAAAGAAAAGCCGGCCCCCAGGTGCATGTGTCCGCCCACCCGACCTTAAACCTCTGCAAGGGTGTGGTATATCACGAAGACTTCTCTACCGAATCGGAAGAAAATTTGAAAGCCTTCTTTGAGCCATACGGTGTGTCAGAGATTTACAGGATTCAGCGGAGAGTAAATGGGGTACTCACTCCTACCTCAACTCTAATACTGACCTTCGACCGTCCATCGCTACCAGAGAAGATATCGTGTAGCTTCTACAATCTCCGTGTCAGGCAGTATGTTCCAAACCCTCTGCGCTGCTTTAAATGCCAGAGGTTTGACCATACGCAACCTCGTTGCATGAGCGCCGCAGTCTGCATGCACTGTGGAAGGGAGGTTTGTAATGACCCTAACTGCTACGCCGAGGCAAAGTGCATAAACTGTTGTGGAAAGCATCCATCAAATTCCAACCAGTGCCCCATTTTCTTAAGAGAAAGAGAGATATAGAAGGTCAGGGTCTCTGAGAAAGTTTCCTTTCCGGAGGCACGACATCGTTAGCAGTCGCGAAACCCCGTGGACATGGCCCGAAGTTTCGCTGACACCGTGAGTCAACATAAAGTAAATTCTGAAACCCAAACGCCTAAAGCCTCCACTTTGCGCGATGTTGTCTGCCAGGTGTCCTTTGATGACATCGGCGGAGATGCCAATACCAAATCTCTTGTCCAGCCTGAAACAAAATCGGAAACAAAAACCATAAATATTTCAATAAACACGCAAACACATCCAGTGAAGCTGAAGCCGACAGGCCCTATTGCTAGATCTAGGTCGCCTGTCTCAAGGGATGGTGGTGACCCAATACATGCGACCCTCTCCAGCAGTAGTCAAGATGACTCTGCCGGGAATGAGGAATTCCGCATGAACCAAGCCATTACCTTCCAACAAAGAAGGAAAAAGAAGAAAAAGAAACCTGATACATAACCCACCCTAGAACTAAAACCTAAGAACTAGAAACTATGGCTCTCCTCTCGTGGAACATAAATGGCTTTCGTACCCGTTTGGACGAATTGAAGTTAATAATGTCTATACATAGACCCGTGGCTATCTGCCTGCAGGAAACATCTCCGTTCTGAGCACTCCCTCTCTCTACGCGGCTTTTGTTGCTACAGGCAAGACGTAGACGATGGCCTCCGCGCCCATGGCGGAGTCGCCACTGGTCTTAAAATAATTTGACACGGGCGCAAATGACCTTAGCCGTTGAATATCCTTTAAACCTCAATCAATCAATCAATCAATGAAAGTTAATGTTTTTGTTAATATTGAAACACATTTAACTTAAAATCCAGCACAATGATGTTTTATAAAATATCATTGGAAGTAACTATCGATTAATAATCATATTTCGTTCTTTAAAAGTGTTTTTCAATAATAAAAATTTTAAAAAAAGCATAAAAGCCACTTCATAATTATAGTGTACCTGTGTACTCCTTTGTTTTCTGGCTGCTAGATAATCTGAACACTGTGTATTCACCTATGGGGATCAGAGATTAATATAGTTTGCCAGGATAGTCTCTCCACAATGGTACTTTGCTGGTGAAAGTTTTTTGCATCAGAAATTATGTTGGCAGGACGAGCTGCAGCTTAAAAACATTAATTGTGTACTCGCCACAATAACATTAATGTTAGAAGCGTTGTCCCCTTCACATGTTTCCCAGTGATCTGATTGCTACCAACATAAATGCAATTTTTAATAGGACTCCCTGATTCGGCTCGGTGTTGAGACACTTTGCTGGTGCACTGTAGTACTGTAGGTCAAAGTCATCAGTGTTACCAATTTGCATTTATTTCATATTTCTTTTTCATTGATATACATTTCTTAACTGTTTTCATAATTCATATGTACTTTTCAACAAATCATATTGGTGTTGGAAGTAGGTGCAAGATGTCCATGTTGAAAAACTATACAATTTTGAACCTGGATGCACTGATGAATCTGACATATGGAACTTATAAATCCCCTGTATGCCAATTATGACTTTGCATATGAAATGTGCATTCTATGAATACATATAATGTAAATAAAAAATCTATAAATACATGAATCTGAGATTGTGTATGTAAAACTGGGTACCATCGGCAAGATTATGTTCTTTACATATTGTTATTTAATGTTATTGAAATTTGCAAAGATTATTTTTATCCGTTCATCAGCTTGGAAGAAAGATCTATTTTGTATGAAACAATGAAGACAAACAACTGTCTTAATCTGGGAGAGACTCTGGGAGAATTTGGGCCCCAAGCTTTAATATTACATGTACAGTTTTGTTTTGTTGAGATTTTCTTGAGAGAAGTTGAGAACTCGTGAGATTTTCAGTACCATTCCCCCTATTCTTTATCTACTAATTCTTAGAATTTTATATGACATACGTTGTCTTAGCTCCAGAATGTTCTGATTCCCACAAAATGATGCAATGGCAAGGAGGTACAGCTGACACATTGCCTATGCTGTCCTTGTGATGACCTTTATTTCTGCTAACCGAAACCAAGGAGGAATAACAAATTTTCTGGAGAATAAACAAAGTAAACCATGTGGCATGAAAGATACTATTCAGGTAATGATATTCTCGTCTGCTATGTGATAAGTTTGCCATGAGAATTGATATTGAAAACAAAAGACTTCGTGCAAAATAAGGAATCCCAAAAAACAGAAGTTACCTGCAAAAAGGAAACAAAACAAATTGTACGAATATACCACAGAAATTTGGACCTCAAAACATCCCATGAATGCACCAAATTCAAGAAAATCATACGCAAATAATTGTTTGTAGAGACTATATGCCAACAGTAATTACTAGTCTTTTAGTCTGAAATCAACATTGGTCTTGTAATAGTATAAAATACTTTGTTTATTATTATTAGTATTAGTATTATTATTAGTATTAGTATTACTATTAGTATTACTATTAGTATTAGTATTATTATTATTAGTATTGAATGAGTATAAATCATTTCACCCGTCGAGGTGGGTTGGTCCACGTCCTGACGGGGGGATGCAGAGAGGGCTCTCAAGTATTCTTTTCTTTCACCAGACATTTTTCTTCTCCCCATATATCATTCTCGTTCCTTTATTACATCCTTTCTCTTTTCTTCTCTTCTATTTCACTGGCCCCCTCTGTATGCTGAACGCCCACCCATGTGTTTGCCGTGCATGGCGACCCGTGTCGGAGGGAATGTATGTCCTGGCGGTTGAGGGTCCTGTCTGTTTCCCAATTACTCTCCTCGTGCTACTTCTTTCTTGGTATCTAGGATACGTGCTCTACGTATTTTTGGGAACATTCCGTAGGTCTCAATACACTTGCTTTGGCTACGGACTCTTCTAGACGGGCGGTCGGGCTAACCACTCCCGATCAACCGGCTTGACTAGGTCTTGTACTGAACTCCAGGGTGAGCGGGGGATCCACGGCGGCAGCGCTGTGACATCTCCCTACTATATCTCTGTGCCAACCCTGGCACCCCAGTGGGTGTCCCCTTGTTGACTCCATGGTGGGTGGGGAGCACGGAGATGAACCGCCTTCTACTCTATGGAGCAGAAAATAAACCCCCCGCCCTCCTCCGCAAGGAAGAGGAGATATTTTGATGGAACTATAGATTTGAATAGTTTTTTTGCAAAAGATGATCAACCGAAGAAGCCCCGTTTCCTCCTCATGGCATGCGCCGAGGAAGGGAAGACTTTTAAAAGCATAAGTGCTGTCCGTCTGGCGCGAGCCATTGAAGACGAGTTTGGTAAGCTCCAAGCGGTCGTGCGACAAAGAAATGGTATTTCTATTTGAAGCACGCACCGACGAACAAATTGGAAAAATTCAAAAAACCAAGCAGATTGCCGGCATCCAGGTGGTAGTCACGAATCACCCGACTTTGAACTTGTGCAAAGGCGTGGTAAACCACGAGGGCTTTGCTTCTGAAAGTGATGAAGATCTGTCGAACTTCTTTGAGAGTTTTGGAGTCACTGAAGTGTATAGGATCAGACGGAAGGAGCAGGGGAAATTAATCCCCACTTCGACCCTGATCCTTACATTTGACCGTCCGTCCCTTCCGGAAAAAATAAGTACTGGTTTTTACAACCTCCGTGTGCGACAATATGTTCCGAACCCTTTGCGCTGTTTCAACTGCCAAAGGTTTGGTCATACTCAGCAACGCTGCATGTCGGTTAGCGCAGTATGCGGAAGTGCGGAACACCAGCACACGACCCACAACCCTGCGACAGACCACCGCACTGTCTTAACTGTGAAGGCAACCATGCAGCCAATTTCAACCAGTGTCCAATCTATCTCCGTGAAAGGGAAATCCAAAAGATACGAGTGACAGAAAAAGTTTCTTTCCCTGAGGCGAAGCGTCGATTCCAAGCAAGGAATCCAGTAGACATGTCACGACCCTTTTTCCAGCACTTTAAAAGCTAGGCCCCCGGTGGTAACCGTGAGCTGCCAAACCCAATGCACTCCAGCTCCAGCAGCGCATTTCTCCTGCCAGGTTGCTCCTATAGACTTCCCTGAAGATACGGCCTGTATCCAAGGGGGAAAAGTTATTCCAACCAAATACAAAATAAACAGCAAAAAACTCCAGCCACCGAAAACTTCTACTGAGCTCCCTATAGAAACTGATTCCAATCAGAAATCGACACCAACTCAAAATCCGTCGCCGAAGTCTCGTCCTCCTCCCACTGCCGAGACTCACACTGGAAGATCTTCCAACCTTCTAGATCTCTATCACCTGTGTCAAAACACTGGGACACCCCTGACACAGGCGACCTTATCAAGCAGCAGTCAGGACGACTCTGCTGTGGATGGGGAGCACCTCAAGAGCTCTTCTTTTCGAAGGTGAGAAAGAAAAAGAAGGCACCAAAGAAATAATAATTTCCTTGAATGGCTCTCTCATGGAACTTGAACGGTTTTCGCATACGTTTAGAAGAATTGAAGCTCATACTCTCCCGCCACAGACCATTTATAGTATGTCTCCAGGAAACTCATCTTCTTCCTAACCACCCCCTCTGCCTGCGCGGATTCCAAACCTATCGGTTTGACCAAGATGCCGGACTTCGTGCTCACGGAGGTGTCGCGGTTCTTATCCGAGACCATCTGTTTTCTGAGGAACATATCGTTCGAACCGACCTTCAAACTGTATGCGTCCGTATATATCTGCCGTCCTTCTCGACTTCGTGACTATATACATTCCTCCTGGCCAAGCCGTGTCACAAGAGGAACTTGAAGAGTTGTTTCTCAGCTGCCCGCCCTTTTCTTATTGTGGGTGACTTTAATGCCCACAATCCCGCCTGGGGTAGCACTGAGGTCATGCCCCAGAGGTACTATTATCGAATATATTATTGACCAGCAGAACCTAATTCTTCTGAACTCTGGGGAAAATACACGTTTTTCCACAGCGTCAAACACTTTCTCGTCAATAGATCTGGCACTGCAGTCCATCTCTATCTACCATCTTAGAGTGGACTGTTCTTGATGACTTACATGGGAGCGACCACTTTCCTACCATGGTACGCTTTAATATTCCCAGTTTAGACGCTACCCGTTCACCTCGCTGGGTAATCCATCGAGCTGACTGGAATACATTCAGCGAGGAAATAAACATTTCAGAGAACCGTTCAAGTAACGTTGATGCCTTAGTCGCCCAATTCACTGACGCGTTCTTCGCGCAGCCACCATTGCAATCCCGAAGTCTGCATGCTGTCCACGACACATCCCTGTGCCTTGGTGGAATAAGGACTGCTCTAGAGCGGTCAGCGCCCGAAAAAAGGCACTTGCACGTCTTAGACATTATCCAACTGTGGACAACCTTATCGAATACAAAAGATGTAGGGCGAGGGCAAGGAGAATAATTGTAGAGAGAAGAAAAGGAATCGTGGAGAGCATACGTCTCCTCCTTGAACTGCCACACGCCACCACGCCTGGTATGGAGAAGAATCCGCCAGATAAAAGGACACTCTTCTCCAAACACGGTGCAATGTCTTCTCAAAAATGGTGGAATGATCACTTCTCCAGATGAGATTGTAGAGGAACTTGCCACGTACTATGAACAGATGTCAAGCTCGGCGAACTACGCTCCTCATTTTCTCTTGATCAAAGAGAGGATGGAGTGTCGTCCGCTGGAATTCTCCTCCAGAGAGACTGCCGATTACAACATCCCTTTTTCCATGTCGGAACTGCGCTGCGCTCTTGCATTGGCGAAAAGAACTGCCCCAGGTCCTGATGGGATACATAATCTAATGCTACAACATCTTCCTGATGAGGCAATGCAATTCCTTCTCCTCTTGTTTAATCGTATCTGGGAAGAGCACACCATTCCTGTTCAATGGCGAGAAGCCATAGTCATTCCAGCTTTGAAGGACGGAAAAGATCGGTCGTTGCCATCGAGCTACCGACCCTCGCTCACCAGCTGCCTGTGCAAAGTATTGGAACGGATGGTAAGCCAGCGCTTGGTCTGGACCCTGGAGCGCAGAAACCTGCTCACACCAATCCAGTGCGGCTTCAGGAAACACCGGTCAACCTTGGACCATCTTGTCACTTTGGCAACCGAAATATCAACCTCTTTCGTCCTGAGACAACACCTTGTGGCCGTACTATTTGACATAGAGAAGGCCTACGACACCACCTGGAGGTATGGCATTTTGCGAACCCTGCACTCGTGGGGATTAAGGGGGAAGCTCCCCTTATTCCTCCAAAAATTTTTATCGAACAGATCATTCCGAGTTCGCATTGGTGACAAACTGTCTAGCAGCCACCCTCTCGAAAACGGCATTCCCAGGGTCGGTGCTACGTGTCACTCTGTTTGCCATTGCCATAAACAGTATAGCGTCGGTCGTGCGAGAACCAGTAAAGGCATCGCTGTTTGTGGACGATTTTGCCATCTATTGTTCGTCCAGTAGCATCAGTGTGATCCAGAGGCAACTCCAACTGGTGCTCAACAAGCTCCATGAATGGAGCTGGTATCCGCGTTGCAACAGGTGCATACCGCACCAGCCGAATTGAGTGCATTCTAACTGACGCTGGGGAGCCATCCCTGGAAAGAAGGCGAGCTATTCTATTATCGTCCTATGGAGCTAAAGTGTCGGGTCTCGATAGCCATCCGTGTCGCCGAATTATTATCCACCCAAAATATGAATCATCGTACATACTTCGAACATCACTACCCCAGCCCCAGGCATACGATTAAGAAATCTTTGCGGACTTAATGTCGAACTTCCCACTCCTGTAAAGCCCCAAGCGACCTGATCCTCTGGAAGCTTCTGCTCCAATATTGACCTCAGACTCTCAATCTTTCCAAACATATCGCTAGTCGTCTGGTTTACCAGATGCAGTTTCAGGCTATGAGGAAGCCTATCCGACCATCTATTCTTATATACAGATGGTTCATCGGCAACGATGCAGTGGCATGTAGTTTTATTGTATCAAGACCACCAAATCATATCGACTACATTCCCAGTGCAGTGTATTTACTGCTGAGATGTATGCATTCTGGAGGCCCTGAAATACATCGAGTCAGCGAGGCTGCGGCGTGTTGTTCTCTGGTCTGACTCTCTCAGCTCCTTCAAGCAGTCTCACGCCTCGTCAGACTACCTGATAAAATCAGTTCAGAACCTCATTCATCGTCTTCGGTCTTGCCACTATGACTTGGTCCTTAGTTGGGTTCCAGGCCATGTGAACATCACAGGAACGAGCTGGCGACCGAGCAGCGAAATCAGCGACCTCGTAGGATACACATTGACATCCCTGCTGTACCATTGTCGGATGTTAAGGCTTCGTGAAACGATCCGCACTTAGAGCGTGGCAAACAGAGTGGCACAATACTACTTTTAAACTTAGCGCGATTAAAATTCCGTAAATCCTTGGCGCCTCATCCCGCTTCTGTAGCGCGAGGAAGTAATTTTAACCCGCCTTCGCTTTTGGACACTGCCACTTTTCCCATAGTTTCCTCCTTCGAGGAAAGTCCTCCCAACTGTGACACATGCCGGACGGTTCTTTCTGTGGAACACGCCCTGCTGCATTGCACAAATTCGATGACAGCCGCTGAAGACATAGCCTGGGCAACTCGCTACGGGAGGTGCTTGGGGACGACGATTCTGCACTCTCAAAACTCTTTTGTTTTTTGAGAGAAAGTGGAATACGTAATTTTATTTGAGTGGCATGGACAATATCTTATGTAGTTTGTTTTGTGGCCCCTTTACAGCCAATTTTACATTTTATGATAAATTTTACGAGGAAAATTTATATTTTCCTTCTGCCTTATTTAGTCGTACACTATTGCGGAATTCATGCCCTTTTTAAGTAATGTTCATGCTTTTAATTAGCAGGTAAGTTGCTTTTGCAAACTTACTCAGTCTACCCTTTTAAATACTTTGACATGGGCACCAATGACCTTGGCAGTTGAAGCGCCCTCTAAACACTAAATAATCAATCAATCAAATCATTTCACTCTAAGAAATTTGTTGACAATTTCCTATATTTGAGTCAGTAAATTTAAATTAATTAAAACTTAATAAATGATATTCGATATTTTACCAATTATGACATCAATTCAATGAATTTACCAATTTAGGTCTATATTATTTCATGATGTGCAATGAAACTTTGTATGGTCCTTTCCCTCTTATGCAAGTTTAAGCTTGTAAGACAACCTGTCCCAGGTTAACATCGACAGGAGAATTGAAAAACTCGAAAGAGCAAAGGAAGGGCTCTCGAAGAAGCTGGAAGATTTCAATTTATTTGTGAGCATTTAGAAATGAAAAGAACGATCATAAGTTGTACAAGTGTCAGTAAAACATTTTTTCTTTTGCTCATCTTAGACTACCTATTTGGATTGCAAGGATAAAATGAATCTTTTGGAAAATATTTTTCTCGTTATTTAGTACTTTTTTAGTGATGGGGATTTAAAATATTGGATGCATCTTCTAAATTATTAAGTTGATTACATAATACAAGTTTAATATTTTAGATGACTTGCATTTGATAGTTTCATATCTGTCCAAAATTCTTTTAGGAACATTTTCTCTAATTTCTCTTTTTCTCTTCATAAATACCTTCAATGAGACCTTCAATTTTGTATTTCGTTGTTCTAGATACGCCATCACTCTTTGGTATTTTGACCGTGCCGAACGAAGTGAAGCTTGCCGAAGGCACAAAGAAAGTAAGTTGGTGAAATAATGCAAATTTACCTTGCATTTGGAATGGAAAAATTTCTTCCAAATAGATAAGCCCAAATATAGATGCTGCTTCTAATAATACACAAGGGTAGATAATTATGTACCGATTCCATTTTTGATTTCAAAAGGATTCAGTCAATCCCGTCCATCATATCTAGTTGTGATATTCATCACAGTCTATGTTAAATCATATTACTGACAGAAATTATATCATCCCTTTTCACTTATTTGCGCGTGTGGCACTGACAATTAAAAAAGAAAATTTCAAAAGTACACTTTGGATCTCAACTGTTATTCATTTTTCTTTATCTGAAAATAACTTATTTTACTCCTATGATGTTCACCTCTTTGTCTAGACTCAGCTAGACTAAACCACCAAATTAAATAAGTATAAGAGTTCAGTAGAAAATAGAGATATGCTTGTTCACTAGTTATTTCCTAAATTAATTACTAATCCAATTATTGTAATATTTTCCCTTCATTCAAATGATTCAGAAGTCCTCTTCAGTTTACATATACCTAATTGTATGGGCAACCTCCAACGAAATACTGTAGTTTATATCCATACAAAATCATGGCATTGTTACAAACGATCAGGAATCAGCTTTTGAAACTACAACTATTTCTCATAACCATTACTAGTCTTACCATAGGCTGAACGGCCAACTTGTTCTGTCCATTTTCATTCAGAATTTTCCTTACCTTAACTCTTACATTTTCTTCCATGTGTCATCTTTCCATTCACTTGCCTTTTCAACATATTTCTCATCCCGTTGTCATCTTTAGCTATTAAAACAATGTGCTATGTGAGTGTAAAGGGCTGTATTTCTCCCCCTCTCCTTCCCCTATCCTTCCCCTATCCTTCCCCTCTCCATTCCCTCTCATTCCCTCTCATTCCCCTTCCCTCCATTCCCCTCTCCTCTTCCCCTCTCCTTTCCCTCTCCTTCATCCCCCTCTCCTTCATCCCCTCCTTCTCCTTCCTCCTTTCTCCTTCATCCCCCTCTCCTTTCCCCTCTCCTTCATCCCCCTCTCTTTCCCTCTCCTTCATCCCCTCTCCATTCCCCTCTCCATTCCCTCTCCATTCCCCTCTCCATTCCCCTCTCCTTCATCCCCTCTCATTCCCCTCTCATTCCCCTCTCATTCCCTCTCATTCCCCTCTCATTCCCCTCTCCTTCATCCCCTCTCATTCCCCCCTCTCCTTCATCCCCTCTCATTCCCCCCTCTCTCAACTTCAACACTACCTTCCTACTCCTTCCTCATTTCTTCTTAGAGTCCTGCAATATGTAGATTAAATAGAGTAGGATTCCCAGGGCACAATTTTCCTAGGCCTTTGTGAGTGATAAAGTATATTTGCATCATCCCTTATCCTAACTTATCATCTCTTTCACTAATGTTCATTTTCCCTAGGTATTTCTAAAGCTTTACTATCTACTGTCAAAAACAACTTCTTAGCTTTTATGATGAATGCTATGTGTATGTGTATTTCGCACCGTCCTTATCTTGCAATTTATTTTTACAGATTTTTTTCCTAGCTTTTATCCCTCATAAATGTATCTTATATTCCCTTCCTCCAATCTTTTTTATGATCCGTTCATATTTTTGGTTAGTCTTATATATTTGCAACAATTAATCTACGTTTTTTCACATTTTGATATTTTTTTATGTACTTCATCTGAGTGACTTCTTCCAAGTTACATTATTACAACCCCCCTTTCCAATTTAAAACTATCTGTCCTCAGTTTACGTACCCTGTATTAACTTTATATCTTTTGTTTACATGCACGTATTTTGTACATCTCAGCTTCAAGTACTTAAGATACTCATTAGATACCACAACTTCTTGCACAACTTATTCTGAGCAACTTCTTATGAGCTCAGTTGTCATTGATTTAACCTCCTTTTTATTTATAAATTTTTAACAATTCTCAACCTACAAATTACATCACCTTCATTGTCTGCTCTAATAATTTTATCCCTTTACGTAATGTGTTGTTCTTCATATCTCTCAACCTTGGCAGTTTGACCTAAACACTCACATTGACATTACACACATTCACGTTACCTACAGCCTACCTCTCTACTTCTTCTTCAAATCATCTTTCCTCATCTAGAAAATTAAATATGCAAAGCAGTACACTCTACCTTACATTCAGCCTCCCATTTCCAGCTTCTTTTCTTAATTTTCCTTTTTTAATTTCCCTTCCCTAATTTTTCTGCTATTTTATAAGCAATGTTTATTCTTCAGCACTGTTGTATATTTCTCCCGACTCTTTGCTTACTTGCATACCTGCATTTACAAATGCACAACTATACAGCCATATGTAAAGAATTTTATCCTTTGTTATAATAGTTTCTATAAGAAAGAGGAACTGATTACAATTAACTGTGAATAATAAATTCATTATGAAAGAAAAGATTTTTAAAATTAAAAAATTTTTTCATTTGAACATATAATTCTGAAAAATTGTACTAATAACATTAAAATGAGATGAAATCACATAATTTAAATTTGGTTCTTAGAAATAGTTTATCTTTTTCTTTTAATAATTATCATTGCTGTTTGGGTTATTATTTGAGATTGTGTGGTAGCTCAATTTGCTTTCTTTCCTTTCTTTAAATTTATGATTTGCTGAATGTAAAATAGTTAAACCTTAAATGTTTTAATATATTTTTAACTACAAGAAGCAAACCTCTGGTTTTAATTGCCATCGTATAGTATAGTGTTTCCAAAACGTGCTTTCTAAAAATCCCTTTTCTACATGAACTACTCAGTTAATCTTGGCAAGTAAGCTGTTGATTGAAAACTAGAACCCCCAATGTCTGCACATGTAGTTTATATTTTTGTGTATGATATATAAATATTATATAATATAAATTAAAGGTACCATCACACACTACCAGGTAATAAGGCGAGTAGTATTGGGATGAGACAAGCAAGCCCAGAGCAAGAATGGTGGCAAGAAGCAAATAGGGCTTTGGCAGTTTGGCATTAAAGCAGAGGAGTCCACACCAGGCCAGACTAGGAGGATAATGCACTATAAATAGAATGCTTTCCCTTTCCTGTCTGAATAGATGAATATGATAAATATATATCCAGACAAGTATAAGGATATGGCTTTAAAATTCAAGTTGGTTTTAATCGCACAGATATCCATTAGTGGTAAATACTTTGTGTTTGGATGTAGTGCGTGCATGTGTTAATGAATGAGGCTGTTATATTTATTTTCACTTACTGCTATTTGCAAAGTATAGAAAAAGCTATGTAATGCTGCAAAAAAAATGGTGTTGAAATTTTGCAAGACAAGCCCTCTCTCTCTTTCTCTCTCTCTCTCTGCCCCTCTTTCTCCCTCTCTCTCCTCTCTTTCTCGCCTCTCTCTCTCTCTCTGCCTCACTCTCTCTCTGCCTACTCTGCTCCTCTGCCTCACTCTCTGCTCTCTCTCCTCACTCTCTCTCTGCCTCACTCTCTCTGCCTCACCTCTCTCTGCTCTCTCTCTCTCTGCCCACTCTCTCTCTGCCTCACTCTCTCTCTCTGCCTCACTCTCTCTCTGCCTCACTCTCTCTCTCTGCCTCACTCTCTCTCTGCCTCACTCTCTCTCCTTCTCTCTCTGCCTCCACTCTCTCCTCTCTGCCTCACTCTCTCTCTGCCTCATCTCCTCTCTCTGCCTCACTCTCCTCTCTCTGCCTCACTCCTCTCTCTGCCTCACTCTCTCTCCTGCCTCACTCCTCTCTCTCTCTCTGCCTCACCTCTCTCTCTCTCTGCCTCCCTCTCTCTCTCTGCCTCACTTCTCTCTCTCTGCCTCACTCTCTCTCTCTCTGCCTCTCTCTCTCTCTCTCTCTGCCTCCTTTTCTTTCTTTAAATTCCGTAAACAATAGAGTAAAATACAGTTATAATAGTTGCATAGGTTTGATTTTCACAGTTAACTCTTAATATTCGAAAATAGCAAAAGTTTGAATTTTTCCGGTATCTTTGTACAGCTACAAAATTAAAGACGGAGACTTTTTCCTTCAAGTGAAATTTGTTTTCCTTAATTAGTTCAAGGTCATGTCCTTTTTTTGAATATTTTATTGTAGTTTTCACGCAATTTGCGGGCAATGTGTGCTATTTTAAAAAATTACAAAAATGAGATTTTTCTGGAAAACTGCTGAAAATTTTTTCTTTAAACTTTGGGTAGGGACAGTGCTAAATATATTCTATTAGATGACATTAAACGCAATTTTGCTCAATGTTATTTTTTTAAAAATTCCAAAAATGTAGTTTTTTTTACTAGCCTTTCGCATTGTTATATTTATATTAGCGGTGATTTGTTCACGTTATTGCATATAAGAGTTAGAGTGCTTCAAATAATGACATACAATTGCTCGAAAACTCTCCAGTTTTCTGTGGAACAGAGCTGAAAATTCTGCATTTTCAGAAACTCTCAAACGTCAATTTTTCAAACACAGTTCCAAATTTTTTTGAAACTTTTCCTACAGATACTGCTAATAGCACTGTTTAAGATGTTTTAAAATTAATTTTGCTGAATGCCTTTGTTTTTTCAAAAATTACACAGATTTTTTTGAAATATCTCTAATGCCTTTAATGCATTAGTTTTCAGCAATTTGTATATGTTATTGCATTCGTTTTCTGTGAAGAAAAGCTTCAAATTTCACATTTATAGTAATGCTTAAATGTCATTTTCGTAAAAACAGCTCCAAATTTTTCAACGAAAACTTTTCTATTGTATTTTAAAGTAATTTTTTGGTTCTGTCATTAGGAAACTGAAAAATTGAGCAGATTTGAAAAAAAATGTTTGTGCAGTGATAGATGGCAGCTGGCAAAAGGATGGGGGTTAGACCTGCCCAAAGAAATTATGAAACTAACTAATTAGTATGAGAGAGTCTATGCCATTCTGTGGCATCACTAGTTTCATGGCTGTCGATAAATTCAAAAGAATCATTAACTATAGTTTTTATGAATATGCCCTTCACCTTCAGTACTGGACCTACAGATTTTTTATAACACAATCTATTCTTCAAAATCAGATCTTTTAATTATATAATGATTACTTTTTGACTGTATTGGTAGTTTTTGTGCAATATTGAATTAAAAGGTTACAAAGTTTGTTTTTCCCAAACCTGCCTATCTCTCATAATATTGAAGTATGTTAATTTCTTCTGAAAACAATATATTTTCTAATATTAGATTTGGAAATAATTTCATGAAATCTGTTAGCAAAATATTCTCTTCACAATTTTGAGTTATGTCGTTTGTATTTTTTTAGTGTGAATGGTTAGTAGGATAGGAGGTGCATTATAATATTACATAACCGTCACCAATAATATGAGAAATAATGCTGATGCAGCACTAATTTGAATTTGCATTATGATGTATTTAATTAAAACATTCCAATTATATTTTCTATGCCTATGTCCTATAACACATAGATATCTCCTGTTTTTCAGTGTAATGTCCTACAATAAAACGTTGTTGCTTCAAATAATCCAGATTTCAAAAATTACAAAGTCCAATGTAAATACGTATTGTTTAATAATTTTCTGAAAAATGATATTATTTGGAAACCAATGCTGTATTTTGATTTCTTCTATTTTCACTAGACTTTAATTATTAAAACCAAAATGTTTTGATTCGGAAATGATATAAGGATGCTCAAAACTTCAAAGTTTTGAACTATTTCTCGAAAGCAGCACTGTTTTAAATACAACCTTGTAACACTGAACCAGTGATTTGTTAAATGTGCCCTGAGCTACTTTATTAATACGTTTTTTAAGTATTAATGAAACATGGAGAGAAAAAAAAAATCTTTATTGTTGCCCCAAGCACAATTGTGGCTGCAAAGACTTTAGAATACCCAAAAAAATCTCAGAGTGGAGGAAGTCTTGACTGCAGAAGGTAGATTCAGTAACCTCATATTTGCAAGATGCAGTGAAGTACAGTTCTTCCCATTAATATTCAGGCAAAGCTCACTTTCCTCTTCTTAACCTAATTTCAAGTGCATATTGACTTACAATCCATAACATTTTTTGGCATAAAACATTTACATCTTTATTGCACATCATGGTGTCAACTGCACCTCTGAAAGTTTAAAACATTTACTGCCATGAGGGTCAAGGGTGGGCCTTATGCAGTTTGACTATGGTGCCATGAGGTCCACCAGTGGGCCCCAGCAATACTCCCACTGAGGGCCGTGAGGGTCACGGGTGGGTCGCGAGCTGGTGATAAACACCAGCTTAAATAAAAATTCAATGGTTCAGCTGGTGATAAACACCAGCTTGAAATAAATTCAAGGTGTGTGTCTTCGCAGGTGGGCTTCAAATTGATTTTGATTCAACTTTCTCCAATAAAGCAAATCGCATTTTATTATAGAATGCTCTCAGCATCCTAAATTACCACTTGTAGCAACTTATATTGTATAGAATTTGTTGCATGTATTTTGTTTGTATTTGTTCTATAGTGCAGTTCCTTTTCTTTCTAAAAAACACTTAATACTTATGTATTTGTTTTTCCTTTGAAATATCCTGAATATCATTGAATTTGAATAAGTACTCTCTCTTTCAAAAATTGTGGGGCCACAAGATTCACCAGTGTCCCTCATGTGTGACTCACACATGTGACATTTAATTTAATTTTTAGAACTATTTTTAGGAACATCTGAAAATGATTTCACCAATAAAGTTTAAAAAAACCGTGTGGTCCCAAGAGACCATGTTTTACTTTAGCATATGGCCCCCAGATGTTATCCTTCATTGTGCCTTTGGCAGTCAATGGGTTAAAGAATTCATAAAAAACACTACAGGTGTGTTTGGAATAGAGAATGTAATTACACTTTATTAGTTTAACTCTGCGAGTTCCTTCTAATTGGAAATTGAGTAATTTCCGTCTTTGCTACATGGTAGTAAGATGGAAAGATTTGCAATCACAGAGATATCATTGTTCATATTCTGCAGTGGACCACAACAGTGGATATACTTCTTTTGAGGAGCAACGGTTTGTGATTGTTTATCGTGCCAAGGTATGCCTACTTTTTTCGTTACATGCACTGTTTAGGCGAATTGGACAGTTGAATTTTGACAAATGTTTGTGGTACTTACCTTTAGCTCGGCTACCTACAGGAGAATGGCTAAACAGTAACCTTTGTGTCTGTTCAGTACAACTATCTGCTGTACTAATAATTTTCTGTTTTTCTTAATGAGTTTTTTCTTATCATACAATACTTTTCCAAAAGTTTTGAACTTAAATAACAATATTACAAATGGATTTAATGAAATATAGTTTTAATTAATATTGTGAATGTGGCTTAACTATTGAAAAGGAGGATTTTGTTGAGGATGGGCATACAAAACCCCCTTTCACAGTAAGAATTTTTCTAAAATTGGCAAACTACAAAATGTATTGACATTGAGTTTTAATTAAACATTTCCTAAAATTGTTCAAACATATTTTAACTGTGTAAAATATATACAATATTTTATATCCAATATGTCCAAACTGATCATATAAATAAGATAGCGGCAAACAAACAGGATAATGTTATAGGGAGTGTGGATAAAAATTGTGTCTTCTTGTAGAAGTTGCGATGCCATAATATCGTAACCAAGAGATCAAGAAAAGTCTAAAATATGAATTTGGATATAGAGATCGGCTGAATATGTGGTGTAAACACACAGGTCATCATGAGAATTATCCGAACTCTGGAATTTGTCCCTCAGAGAACTTGTCCAAACCCCAGGTCATTCAAATGACTGGCAGCTACGAGACATCACGTTATTAGGAGCAGTCCTTGATGTTTGCAAATTATTTTAGAAGCATCAGTTATATTTGCTTCTAATGATGCTGGTTGCAAATGGTAGAAAGTATTTCATTTAACTGACACCTAACTTTGTTGATTGTGAACTTAGGGGATAACAAAACACTCGACAACCAATAACCATAAATAATAAGTAGAGCTGTGATCTATAAAAACAGTAAAATTGCACATATATAAAAAAAACATTAAAAACAGTAAAATG
Source organism: Teleogryllus oceanicus (assembly GCA_964035755.1). Classification (NCBI taxonomy): domain Eukaryota; kingdom Metazoa; phylum Arthropoda; class Insecta; order Orthoptera; family Gryllidae; genus Teleogryllus; species Teleogryllus oceanicus. Next base: position 151,613,016 of record CAXIVR010000001.1, read on the forward strand.
TGCACATAAATTGTAAAAAGTGAAAAAAGTACAATGTGGAAAATATGTTTATAGCAAAAAGATACAGAAACATAAATTGTTACAAGTGACAAACATTAACATTTAGGGCTTAATTTCGAAGAAAACGCATTTCCTAGGATAATAGTGGGAGGTGCAGTAATGTACATTTCACAAAAAAATTATATATATATATATATATATATATATATATATATATATATATATATATATATATATATATATATATATATATATATATAAAAAAATATTACTTTCTCCCAATTGTAATAAAATCTAGAACCCAATAATAAACTTAAAATTACAGGAAGTTATTTACATATTACATATTTTTACTACATACACTTACAGTAATAATTTACAAATCTACATAACTTCATATTTAATTAAGTAGTACATTGTCTTATCAAAACTGAGTAACTGAACATACCTTGAAGAAAGTCTATTGATCACTTGTAAAATTGTTGCAATTGCAAACGACCACCTTTTTCAAGTTCTCAAACTCAAAAATCGCTTTAAACCAGCTGATTGACCGCTCCACATCAGCAATCAACAATCAACAGGTAACTTAGAACATCTTTTATTTGATCAAAGTATTTGACATAATACTCAGCTGCGTTCAGCCAAGTACCCCAACTTGTTATGACTGGTTGGGGAGGTAGAGGTAGGTCAGGGTAATTTTTCTTTAAAATATCCACATGACTTTGAGCCTTCAAGAATACATTCTTGACTGTTGATATCAACTGATCAATATCTGGGAATTTAAATCTCAGAGTTTCTGCAACACGATGAAAAGTGTGAGCAAGGCAAGTTAGATGAAGTTTAGGATAAAAAACTTCTATCGCAGCCCCTACTTTTTACATATGAGAAGACAGACATCTGACAGAAATAGTAGAACCTTTTCATGCTGAACTTCACTCGGTCAAAGAACACTTAGTGATTCATTGAATACCTTGCAATGATGGGTGAATATGCTCTTTTCGCAGATGAGGGGAAAATGCAACACAAATATGCAAATATGACCCAAAAATGCAAAAATATGCAATTATGGTGATATATGCGAATATATGCAAAATGAAAATAGCTTCTAAATGCCTCAAAACATGTAGAATTTGTTGAAACGGGATGTTTTAGTTAACAGAAAAAAAAATGCAAATGCATATAAATCACAGCCTTAATAATAAGTAATAGGTTCCTGGCAAATATTAGTCAATTTAAGCCTGGTGGCTCTGTTGCGGATGATCGAAGATTGGGATGATCCAGTATTTTCTGGAAGATCTTTGGCATCTAAATTGAGATCTAATGCAGATCATCAGGGGTCTCTGATTCAACATTCTTGTCATCATGGTTATTAAGAGTTGGGGTCTTTATTTTATTGCGGATGTCCCAACAATTAAGGCATAGCTTTGAACAAAACAGTCCAGTTTTCTACAACTGCAATTTTTCATGCACTTCATGCACTTGCAGGATAGTATCATGATCGGGTGACCTGAGAGGTGTGACAGACTGGAGTCCACTATTTGTTCTTTCTCAGTCCCAATGTTCAGCCCTTTTTATTTATTATTATTATTATTATTATTATTATTATTATTATTACTACTAACTTTTCATTTCACACTTTTAAGGTTTTCTTAATATTCACATGAAAGAAGTTTACAAATGTATCAGAAGGGCCAAGCAAATTCAAAGGTGCTTAAAAATATATTTCTGAATACTGGGATTTATGACAGCAGATAAGCCGGAGTGAGATATGAAGGCTAGGAAGGCAGATGCTTGAGATAACAGTAGTGAACAGGGTAGAGATTGTCACTAAAGGGATCTTGCATTATTGCCTAAAAATAATATATGTTCAACACACACAGTCACGTGCTCATGGCACGTGTGAGAACGTACTCTTGGCAATAAACATAAAAATGTTTTTTTATTATTATTATTATTATTATTATTATCATCTTATTTTGGAATTTTACTATATAATTTCAAGGTTTGTTATTAGATTTATTTTAGTACAGAATGCTTTTAACAAGAAGTTTACATTTTTGAGATACTAACGTTTTAATGTTTTTATGGCTGTATCACACTTTCCAGTGTAAGTTTTGATGGCAAAATTCAGATTCCTAAACAGGATCCCAAAAATGAAAGTTGCAAAAAATGATCCACAATTTCATTTAGAACAGCTGTTAACAGGACGTAATGAATGAACTATGGCGGCCAATGGTAGAGCTGTGTTTACAACTAAACTATTAATTTCTTTGAATACTTTCTTGCTATGTCTTTTTTCCCATGATTTTTTATGTTTGATATTTGCAGAGTACAGAATTGTGCAAAAAAGATCATTAACTAAGATATAATATTATTAGCAAGGCCGATAGTTATACAAACAGACACAAAGGTTTCTGATTAGCCATTCCAGTAGTTAACCAATCTAATGGTAAGTTGCTCAAAAAGTTGTCAGTATGTAACTATTAAATTACACCTAAATGAAAAAAGTTAAAGAACGAAAGTGTAGGAAATTTTATGAAGAATATTTTGATATAAAGTAATTTATTGCTAAAGTTTGGTAGCGTTTTAGATATAGGCAAAATTAAGAAAATGTTATTTTCCATGTTTTGTTGTTATAACTCAAATTCCAATGGAAATATTTTTTGGCAATCCTCAGTATTCCAAGAAACAAAGGAGCAAAAAATCAAAACTACACTACAATATGTTTTAGAACAGTCTTTTTGAGCATGTAATGACTGGGCTAATATACACAAAATCTCACAAATCGCACCTAACCTAACCTAACCACCACAATTGTAAAGGATAGACAAAAAATCGACTTTTCGTTCTCTTTTTTAATAACATCTGTTCTTCAAAGGCAGATCTTGAAATACAGTTGTGTATAACTTTTCGAAAATTATTTCTAATATTCGTCAATTAGAAAATTTCCTTTACTTTGCATGAAATTTAGGCAGTTTTTAAACAGTTACTTTCTTAAGGAAAAAGAAAAAAAGAAAATGCTCCAAATTTGTTTTTGAATTTTCACCTAGTATGTATCAAAGAACAGTAAGAAAAGTGTTGCTAGTCCCATTTCCCTTATTCTTGAAAATCACAAAAAATTTTATATCGCAAAACTACACATTTGAAGATTGAGGTTTTTGTCTCAAAAGAAATTATACTAAAAAAGTATTTTTAAAAAGTTATGTTCATTTTTCTGAAGAAAAAAATCCCAACAGATTGTGCGTAATTTCTGGTTTGAGGGAATGCAAATTCTAAAAACATTTTCTCAAAAACTACTCCAAATTTTTTCCATGGATAAAACACAGAATGTTAAAAAGAAATATGCATGTTTCATTATCATTGAACTTTTGGCATATATTTATGTATATCAATAGTTCAATGAGTATTAGGAGTTAAATAATGTCTCTATTCACTGAAAGAAATTACACATCTTGGAGTAATAATTAGAGAGTTCTGTAATCATTCTACAACATTAATATGTATTGGAGAACTTATTTTGTATGGATTGGAATTCATGGGTCTGCCCAAGGGAAGCAGGTACATCTGGTAAAATCTTGTGGGAGCAGACAGCAACCCTCATAGAACTGAGCAATATCTCTCATCCCTCACCACACACTGACTGGTATGGTGCCTTCTATTCACACGTCAGCAGCGTCACTGGACTTGCCTGGTTTCAGGATCCATGGACATGCTGCTATGCAGATTGGCAGCAGGTCATTATCAGTGAGAAGTCGTTCTTCTGCCCTAGTGGTGACGACTACTGGGTTTGTGTCGAAAGGCGCATTGGGTAGTGCCGTGAGCAATTTGTGATATCACATCACACGTCTCATCACTAAGTTGTGATTGTGTAGGGAGTCATATCCTATGGTGGCCATTCACCATTAGAGTTATGAGTACGTTTAAGATGTCCTACAACCGATGGCTCTGCCATTTAAGGACACTAACGCTCCTGCTCTATTTCAAAAAGACAATGCTCGTCCTCCTACAATTGCCGCTTCCAGAGTAAGCCTTGCAGCTGTAGAAATTCGTCAAGACCAGCCTCATTGCCAGACCTCTCCTATGATCAACAATGTATGGGGAGGTTCAGAGTGCAATTAGGACTGTGACCCCTACCGACCAAGATGCAAAGACCGCCAGTCGTATTGGATGGTTTATCAACGGACTCCATTCAAGACGTATAGAATTCCATTCCACAATGGATGCGTATTAGGCAACATGGCAGCCCAATGTCTTTCTGACATGTATTGTCTGTGGCTGGGTATCACAATAAACATTGGTCCTGTATTTGTAGTGAAAATGTTCTTATTTCATTTGGGTGATTCATTCTACCTGCCTGTCAATAATCAAAGTCCGCTTTGTCCTGGCTGCAGCATTTTTTTGACGATTAGTATTTAAAATTATTCCTTAACTGTTAAAAATAATACAAGAAAGTATGAGTTGTAACACCACTACTTCAAAACTGTAGTTGTCATGACATTTTTTGTTATATCACAACAGCGCAGCATCTTAGAGGTTACAATCACTGGACTGATTAAGAATTCCTTGTAACAGTTGAAATATAAGAAACAATGCAGCATTGTAGAGGGTAGGCAACCTTTTCAGAAATTGTAGCGCTCAAGTTGAAATCCCAGCCCAAGATTTTTTTTTTTTTTTTTTTTTTAATTGTAAAAATAGAGTTGAATACTCTGACAACATATGCTCTGTTGGAGCACACTAGTAATTTTCCTTTTCCTTACAAACTTACAATGCTTTTTAAAAAAAATTGTTGAACAAGAAACATTTGTTCATTTTTGACATTTTTTATAAGTTAGCTCTTGTTTATCTCACAATTGAATAAAATATTATATGCCATACTTCACTGTTTGACAGTTGCTAAGGAACAGTTACATTTTTTGGAATAATTCATAATAGACATTGATTGAAGAAATGAAACTTAGTATATTCTTAGTGGAGATAGTGTGCTTTTATTGTGCAAAATTGTACAGATTTTGACATGTAGAAAAAATAAGAAAATTAATTTTCGTGACTCTTTCGATATAGTTAAAGAGAATTTCCAAACAGTTGTGAAAAATGGGTCTTCTGCCAAAATGAAATCGATATGAGCTCTTCAGTAAGATGTGCAACCTCCTCATGTTTTGCATCTGCTATCTGCTTAACTATTGAAGTGTCCTTGGGGATTATTATCCAACTCTTCTCTTGAGGTGATTTTCAGTTCTTGCACGGTTCGGGGAGGATGAGTTCTTTGAGAAACACATCTGCTAAGAGCATCCCAGGCATGCTCTATAGGATTTAGGTCTGGAGAGTAAGCAAGTCATTGCATACGTTGAGTATTTTCATTTTATAGTTAGTCCAATACTTCAGCAGTCTGTGTGGACATGCATGGTCATCTATAAACAGGATGTCTGAACCTACCGCACCTCTAAAAGGACAAAACGTTATTCAGAATAATCTCTCTACAACACTGCTGTGATGTATCACTACCTCTCTCAAAGATGTGAAGCAGTCTTCTGCCATTTGCATTTAATGCCTGCCCACACCATTTCGCCTTGGCCATAGAGATCACATTCTGTTGTGCACAATGTGTTCCCCTCTCTCCACAGTAAATGTTGGCCAGAATCACTTGTTGCAGTGAAATGGGATTCATTAGAGAACATCATTCTGGACCACTGTTCAAGGCCCCCAACCAATATGTACATTACACCAACATAATCTTTCTCATGGAGAATGTGGTTGAAGCGGGATAAATTAAACAAGCTTCCATGAATACAAACCAACCTGATTTAATCACTGAGAAATGGTTCTGACTGATACACGTGTACTGGTAGTATGTGCAAGGTCTGCAGCTATGTGACTAGGAGTGAAATTTCTGTTTCTTTTTGCCACTAGGGATAAAAATCAATCCTCTTGAGGTGTGGTTTTCCTTCCATGACCACCAGGATTGCTTTCAATCTTTCAGATTGCATTCTTTGGCCTTTTTTAATAGCTAAATGACCCTTTTTGACATTGCCATTACTGTGGCACTTTGATTTGCTGATCATAAGCACTCAATGATGTCTGGCAGACATTTTGCACTTATTGTCACACCACACTGAATTTCACAGAAATAAGTTCAACAACCTAAGGTGCTATTTTCGTCAAACACCTAACTTCATGAACTTTCGAATGAATAATGAATTTTCATACACTGTCTTTTATACAGATATCAGGTTCTGCTCTACTACACCCTCTGCATTTAATTTGAGTGTTGTTGGTCTGCTGTTGGGAATGCTACGTTGCAAAAATCAGTTGTTCTGTAGCGATTGTCAAGCACTCCACTTTGTTACGAGGTTTTGAAATTTGCTGCCATTGAAATTCATGAGAAATTTGAACTGCATTGTAATTTTGTGAAGATGGAGAACTCTTTCTTTTGGCACTAAATAATATCTCAAGGATTTAGTTCTACTTTGAGTTCTCCCTGCCTGTAGATGATATTCCTTCACCACGACTGGAAGGTACATCTCCCAGGAAAAGGAAAAATGCTGGACAGAAAAGAAAAAATCGTGGAGACTTTGTCACCTCAGGGTTGAAGAAAAGAAGAATTAGCAAGGGGAAGCCAAATAGGAAAAACAACATTGAGGACACTTCCTAAAGTAAGTGAAAGCACTTGGTAGGTGCAGTGTTTAATCTCAGGGTATTGTATTAATTTTTATTCATTATGTGCGCCAGCTTTCTGCATATTTTCCCCTTTATCATTTCTAAATAAAGTAAAAAATGTGTTAGCAATTTTTGAGTTTACATAATTAAAGGCCTCTAAGGTTTTCACTTTTTTAACACTTAAGAAATTGAAGTTCTCTTGTGGGGTTCTTTTAACTGACCTGGGAGCTAACTGCATGGACATTTGAACAAACAGTAATCTCATTTATTCGACATAAATGAGCGGGCAAAATGTTGAATAAGCTAAATGTCTGATATCAGGGAGGTGTTAAGAAAATGTCAAATAAAACCCAACTTTCTTTATTCATTGTTTTACAATTTATGAAAGTGCGCTTGTTTTACAACAAAGCAACGGAAAACAAAGACAAAGTGTAAAAAAAATTAGCCCTGTGTCGTATTGAAGAAATAGTTTGTCTGGTTTCCCAACAAGTGCTGCTTCTTCACTGAGAAATCTCACCATCTTTGCAGTAACTATCATGTCGATACCTGTTGCTTCTTCTTGATGCTCAACTTATTTCGTAGCAGTCTCTAGAGCTTTAACTCCGTTGTTGTTGTTGTTGTTGTTGTTGTTGTTGTTGTTGTTAAATTCTGATTCCCTCATCAGCTGGTGGTTGCTCTTCGTCTTCAACTTCATCGTCCTTGCAATTTATAAAATGAAAAATTTCTTCACCGGTTATTTCAAACTGGCAATCATCCTTCATCCAACTTTCAATATTTTGCAAAGGTGCATAGTTGTATTGAGGAATACAGTCCACTAAACGTAGAATAGATTCTTCAGTTTAATCTGTGCTTTTCATTCCCATACTCTCATTGCCTAACAGCTTCTTCCATGATTGTTTGAGCCCTTACGCCTGCGTAGGTCTCTGCAACAAGTGATATCCTTATCATTGATGTGTTACAATTTTTCAATCATATCCCTTCCTTCTTCAGTTTCTTCTATCATTCTGGACAGAAGCTTCCTGTGATAGTTCCTATTTATAGTCTCCAAAACTTCCTGATCCATAGGTAGTTTCATATGGTGGTTAATTGGGGCACAAAGACATAATAAGCTTCAATATCACAATCTTGAAGCTTCTCTGCATGAGGGTGCATTGGAGCATTATGTAGCAACAAAAATGCTTTTCTGTTCTTACATAAACTTCATTGAAGGAATGAATTCTTTAAAAAGCAGTTCTTCAAAATTTCAGTGTTCATTCATGCACTTTTCTGATTATAGTATTTTCCAGGAAGAGCAGTTTATGGAACTGTTTCAAAGGCTTTAGGATTTTTGGAGTCTCCAAAGATGCAAGGTCTATTTGGAGGTTTACTGTAGCATTGTTGTATGCTAAATTTGTAATCCTTTTCATATTCCGCTTTTAGCAAGGTGCTGTGGCTTCACTTTGGCAGCAAAATTCTTATTAGGTTACATACTATAATTAAGATGTGGGTAAAGTGAAAACCCCTCACTTTCAGTAAACTAACAAAATACAGCATCCTAATTTTGGGCTAATTTCAGATCCTCCAGAAAAATTTGGGCTACTGCCCAACACTCTGAAATTAAGATAACAAAAGGGGCTGGAAAGCTAGCACTTTCATAAAATTCAAAAGCAAGTGAAATTTGGTCCCCTCTGCACCACTCTTCAAAATTTCGAAATTCACCCCAAACTAAAAGAACAAGAAATTCTTGCGGCTTAATTTGGGGCTCTGTAGTAACCCTAAAAACATATTTTGCTATCCTAAAATCCCTTGAAATTAAGTTTTGAAAAATGGGGGTGGAAAAGGTAGCTCCCCCACTTGCTTAAATTTCAAAACTCAAAGTTTTCCCTGAAGTATAGAACTCAAACTGATACTCAAACGTTACTGATTTTACTTTAAATCTACTCCATTACTGTATTTATTCGATAATGAAAAAAAATCTGACAAATTCTGAAAATAATTTTAGACATATATCCATAGTTTGAAAATCTAGAAAAATCTTGCTTATACTCTCGGATAATTATTTCATACACATCCAACATCCAACAATAAATTCAAAAGGCTATTTGTTTGAAGTTTACAATTCTATATTTTTCCAACATGTAGGAGATCAATCTAAACACTTACAGATAATTTTCTATTTGTATGAATATTTTCAGATATGCTCTTGGATCAGCCAAGTTAGACTTTCTTCATAAGGGATAAATCACTACCATAAAGAACTCCAAAAGATGTGATCAAAATAGAAAATGATAAAATATTTATTTAAGCATACATTGGCAATCTGATGAGTAGAATTAAAAAATAAAGAAAGAAAGAAAGAAAGAAAGAAAAAAGGGAAAACAATCAGAATAATGACAATTTCTTTCTGACATGTAATAATACATCCATAAGCCGGCGGCGCTAGCCGAATGCGTTTACTACGCTCCGTGAAGTCACGAAGGTTAAGCGCATTCGAGACTCGCGGGTTCGTGGTTGGGTGACCGGCCAGGAACCCCGGGATCTAACGGCGTCGAGCCCCTGTCCGAAGGGATAAAAGGCACTGACTGACTGCGACGTGACGAGACTGGACTAATATTAAAAATAATGCCCATTAATGGAGGATTACTCCCAAGGGCAAAAGCGCTCAACGCCCCTTAAGGGCTTGGAGACGCGTTGCGTCAAGGAGTGGACGCAACAAATTAAAAAAAAAAAAAAAAAACAGTATAAAATCAAAATTACATGGCGTTTGTTTAAAACAATCCTTTAAATTGTAAAACACATGTAGTACCTCAAAATTATTTTGTGCTTGATTCTATCCTTATGAAGTAATGGCAAAATCTCAACAAAACCATGTTGGTTTAAAATTTTAAAATTAATTAATAAATACAATAAATTAACCAAAGGTTAAAATTTTTCCCATAGTTAATTAAAAATATAAGTTTATGTATGGTGTACAATGTAATTGTATAAAACATAAAATGTATAATGAGGTCACTGATGACCATTGCAGTTAAAAAGGCAAATTAAAATTTAAAAAATATTAAAATTATTGTATACTTTTACATTCTTCAAATAAACGCAATATGGTAAATAAGATGTGACTCTGAAATGTTTTGGTCTCCTCTGGCTCTTTCTGTAAATCAGAGAAACGTCATGAGACCCATCTTTCGCGCTCGCTCTCACACTCGCTCCATCTTTCGCGCTCGCTCTCTCACTCGCTCCATCTTTCGCGCTCGCTCTCTCGCTCGCTCCATCTTTCGCGCTCGCTCTCTCGCTCGCTCCATCTTTCGCGCTCGCTCTCTCACTCGCTCTATCTTTCGCTCACTGAACACCCTTCGCCCTCTCCCCCCTTTTCTCTCTCTCTCTGTCCACTTTCCCCTCCTCTCTGGCCCGCCCCCTCATCCCCCCCCCACGCACACACACACACACGCACACACACGCACCTCCACTCTCACATTCTCTCTCACATTCTCTCACACACTCTCTCACACATCTCTCACACACTCTCCCCACTCTCACACACTCTCTCACATTCTCTCACACACTCTCTCATTCTCTCACACACCTCTCACATTCTCTCCACACTCTCTCATTCTCTCACACTCTCTCACTTTCTCTCACACACTCTCACATTCTCTCACACACTCTCTCACACACTCTCACATTCATCTCTCACATTCTCTCACACACTCTCTCACATTCTCTCTCACACACTCTCCTCACATTCTCTCCCACTGCACTCTCTCACATTCTCTCACACTCGCACACTCACATTCTCTCACACTCGCACCTCACATTCTCTCACACTCGCACACACTCTCTCACACTCGCACACTCACACACTCTCTCACACACATATTCATATACACATTTCAAACACTTTTGCTCACATATGCGTATGAACAAACACTTCCACTTCCTGTGTTAATAATGTAAATGAAAGAAGTGATATCGGTCAATATTTTTGAATTTTTTCATTGATGCCAACAAGCTTTCGTTCACGAGGAATCCCATCGAACTTTTAAGTATGCCCGCCAATCCCTTTTGAAGACAGCTCTCTGTATATGATATATCCTTCTTAGTGCTGGTGATTACACAAGTGCCAAGAACGAATAGTATAATTTAATTTTCACTTATGCCGTTTCAAGTTACAAAAAGGAGTCCACAATAGCACATCGTAACAAATTCGTAGTCATTATGCAGGATGGTCATGTGGATTAAGATAACTAAGAAAATATTTTTTCCTTACATTTTAAATGCTAATGCAGCTTTTAGAATTTGAATAAAATTGTGAATCATTTTAATTATTTACTTCTTACACCAATTACTTTTATGTGTGATATTTCATTGTTTACATACGTTTTTGCACTCCTGCTTTACTTAGAATAAATGACCTTTTCCATACCTATTTTAGGTATAAGTAAATGCCTACATTTCCTGTCTCTATTGATGAGGAATTATTTAATAAAGTCTTTTACTTGGCGTTGCCATACTGTACTGTGTACTGTGATATGGCAGTTTGAGAAGTTATTCCGAGAATATCATTGCTCAACGGCAACTTGGATGGAAGAGGGATACCATACGGAAGATTTACTTGCTTAACGTTAATATTACAATACCTCTATGTACAATCGCATAACTACGTAACTATATTAAAATTAGGAAGAATATATGCACAGAATGTGTATAATTGGATATTATGTAATGATACGGTAGTTTTGTATGAATTCATAAAGCGATATATTGGAAGGTCTTAAGTTCTGGATGTTCAATTTATGTGTGAAATTATCCTTGTCCGTATAATGCGCTGCAAATATTATAACAGTTACATCTGTTCATGCTCGTTTCTTTTGTAGTCGTAAGAAAGGGCTACTGTTTCTAAATATCAAAATTATTGCAGATGCTCTGCAGGCCCTTTGTGTTGTTTGGACTTTTTCAAGTGATGAGTGTTGTGAAATCATTCCCAATAATGCAAGAAAGTGTAAGCTGTTGTAGCATTTAAATATTAAATTAATTATCAAATTATGAAATAAAATCCTGTCGATTTCATTAGCCCATGAAAGTGAGTGTGAAGAGAATATACGTATATTTCACAAATATACATATATTCATAACAATGCTATGTTAGTGCTATGCTGCAATGCTAGTATGTGCTACTTTAGTGAAGCACGCAGTCTCTAATCCTACTCCGTGCAGAAACAGAGGTTGACCTGCTGGGTTTGTGTGGTATTGATGGTGCACATGTGGAGATATGCTTTAAATAAAGCAACTTTTAGAATTTTCAGGGAGTCTTTTGTTTCTGTGCTTTTTAAATATTTATTCATCACTTTATTTTCACAACTTTCTTGTACGTGTAGTGTTTTTTTATCTTAACAAAAGTAAATGTTTCCTCAGTTTAGTATTTCAGAAAATACAGGTCTGTCCACTAATCCCCTCTTTCATTAAGGTTTAATACATAATACTTATAATCCCATCCACGTGATTCCTGCAAACATCTCTTCATTGTGCTTGGAATCTTACTACTGTGTTGCCTCTTTATTTATAAGTATTCAATATAAAAATAACTTACTCAAGGGCAGGAACATATTTTCAAACCAATTCATATAACACTCATAGCAATCTATTTATCAGATATCAGTATCAGCTAGCTAAAAAAATTCTCGTAGAATAAATCTTCGTTATTTTTCAAAACTTTGCCAGATGACATTAAACTATTAAAACCGATTCACAAGTTGGGCCAAGTAAAATCTTCTCTGCTATGTAACTGTTTAAATAAAATTAGAGACTACTGTGCATCCAAAAGGACAATTATATTGATTTTCAATGATATTTAAGATTTTAGTTACCATTTTAAAATGTACAATTCTAAAAAGACTAAACATACCCTTCCTCCTCTCTCGAACCATTCTCACCCTCACGCCATCCAGTACTTAGATTTTATCTACTTGAACTTGCATATCTGCTCTACACCTAGATGGAGAAACCATTTCGTTAAGTCTTCCTGTTTTGCAACTTCATCAGTTCCTTACATCAAGGGGAACGAAAAACTGAGTCCAGTACTTATGTAATGAAGGTTTACATATGTAATAATAAATTAAATATCAACAATCCAATTGCAGGAGTTGACTGACGAATGATGTATTATTTTATTTATTATTATTATTATTATTATTATTATTATTATTATTATTATTATTATTATTATTATTATTTGATCAAAATAGGATTTCAATAGGTGCTTACTTAAAAGAAAATCTGATTTCATCTCATATTGCTTAACTTTCACACTGGGTATTCATTTTTTCACATGAAACTATGTTTAACAAACTTCATGTTCGTACATTCATTTATTTCATCATACGAAGCAAATGAAGTAAAGCAATTGTTTCTCAAATAGAGGAAAGTTCACTAATGATATAGCTTATGTGCAAGTTCTAATTAGAAGCTGGAATTTAGAAAATGCTTTGGTTCCACTTTTTTTCTAATTTGTCCTGTATCTTCTTCATTGAAGCCAGAGATTTTTCTCAATGCAATTGATTTCAAAACTAGTGGTCTGCAGCAGCAAAAATGCTGTGGAATAAAATTTTACATGGTTTTCTAAAATGTAGCATGAATACTGCTCAAGAAGAAATAAAATACTCTTGTATAATAAATATTGATAAATGCAATAAATTCAATATACTGACAAAAAATCTTCACCAATACTTTATTATATGTATAGTACAACTTCTTTACAAACCAAAAATTAAATAAATGTTACTGTCTCATAACGCAACTCACAAATACAGTATATTTATTGGCGGGCAGGTACTTCTGTGGAGCCTTGCTGTTGCATTATGTCAGTTGTGACACAGTGATAATAAGACTTCAGTTGGTACGCGCTGTATGAGTATGGGAGGAATAACACAATCGAATATTTGCATTTTCAATCAAAATTGAAACGGTCTTATAGCATTTCAATTTTCACGAATTTCTGAGTATCTAATTAAACCATACACACCTCTTACATGACAGGAGATGTATAGTTTTCTTTCAATTTCTGCTCACATAGGAAATTGGCAATACAGATACCAAGATATATTGAACAAATTGAGTATTGTTCTCTTTTTTCTTGGATTTATATTGTAATTAGATAAATAAGAAAATTATTCCTATATTGATTTGGCAAAATTTTCACGGGGTTGGGGGAATACCATGGTTTAGGGATTTAATAAAGATTTCATGAAAACCTTTAAATTCATAAGTAAGAACCAACAGTTTGCTAGGTACGTTGCCACTTAAAGCAAACCTATGCCGAGAATCCAAGTAGGCCCCAAAAGGAAAATACAACAGCAGCCATTGTATTACTTTTGAATTGATTATTACTTTGGAAATAAAGTGTGCAAAGATTTGAATTAATGTAATTGAAAAATACTTTCTTTGTACATTTTTTAACTTGTTTTCTTAAACTCAGGGGATTCCCTTTTTGTGACTATTTAGAAATTTCCTCTTTCGTTTTCAGTAGAGTAGTATAATTGCATGCAAGCATCTCACTAGCATTTGCTCTTCACTTATTACGATCATTATTATCCTGATAATTAAAAGATTCTGAAATTGCATGTGGGTGTATGTATACACATGTTTGTATATTGTAATATATTTAATGTCATACTCGTGTAATACAAATATTTGTGTTTTAAATAAATGTTTATTTTTTGTAGCTCATCCAGTTGAAGAGTGCAGCGACACCCAATGATATAACTGCAGGGAGGAAGGTTGTATTGTGAAGGTGAAGTTTGTGAGAACGTGATTCCCACAGAATTATTGTCATTGTACATACAACATTCATGCTTGTCTAATATGTATTTCTGTTTGAGAATTACGCATTTAAGAATTTGAACTGATAAAAAGAACAAGAGAACTATTGAAGGAAAGTGTTTACCTTTTCTTAATTAAAAATACCATGATTCTTTCAAACCTAATTTAGGAGACTGAAACATAATCACTGTGAATAATCGAAGAGGATCATCAGTTTATGTTTTTTGACATTCTACCTGTATTATAATTACAAGTAAACAAAGTTACAAAGTAAATATTACAATTTACTTTTGTGTATAAATGCCATCTTAAAAGTCATTATTTGTTATATTTGTGCTAATGTGCTCATATTTCATGTTTGCACATTCATTGAGAAGAGTCAGAATATGGGTTTTGTAATTTTAATAAGAGTATCCATTTGATGCATTAATACTGTGATATACTTTTACTTAAGATAAGTGTATCTGCAGTGTTCAAAAAGAAACTCTTGTGCAAAACAATGAAAAAGAAAAAAGTTGGAATGTGTATTTTGACTCCTCTGATTTATTGAATTTCACCACGCACATGCCAGTACATTGTTTACATGCTAATACATATTCATAGAATATGTGAAGTGTGGTGGTGAGAAATACCATGTACATTCTGAGTTGTCATGACTGTATATATGTAACATAAATGCAGGAATACGAAATGTCATTAATTGTATGATTGTTTGGAGAGAAGTAAAGTGTTACATGTTATATTTTGATTTGTTTTTCAATTTAATCTGTTTTAATCATAAGTAAAAGGATTCTTGTCATAGAATTGCCATGTAACTGATTTAGATTGAAAAATTGAAAAAATGTATATGTGCGAGAAGACTGTTTAGACTGTCAAGGAGACATTCAGGATTCGGAGATGCAGAATGCCTTGAATCCAGATAGACTTGCTACAGACTGTGCCTCCATAACTAGACAGGCATGATAATTTAAGTCCTTCATATTTGAGTGGTTGTGACGGGCATAGCAAGGCTGGTGCAATCAGTGAGCAACACCAGGTTACCTGAACCCTACCAATATTATTTCCTTTTTATAGCTTTTTCTCTCCTGTTAAAATTGTATATAAGGAGATTACTCAAAGTAAGACTTTCCTCAAAATATTTTAGTTTTCTTCTTTTATTTCCTTGCGCAATATAAAATGTGTTACCAAGAGTATTACCAAGTAAAGCAAAGATATTCACTGAATTGGTATCCACAACTTTTTTATCCGGATCTCTTTCTGCTTCACAGGAAGAGGAGCCTGGTCAAATCATATATTCATTGACCATCAGATTTCATATCAGCGAGTTGCTTCTTATCTTAATTGCTCCCATTATTGTTTGTCTTAGACGTAGCATCAGTTGCGTTTGTATTACAGCATCGAAGAAAGTCATCATATCTCTATAATTACAGGTTGTTTGCCTGTCCAATAGCGTTTACTTGCCAATGGTATATTGTTTTCTTTCTTTCTGTTTATTTTTCTGTCACTGCTTACTTTGTAAGAATGAAGCAACGAAGTTACATATCGAAGTGAAGAGAAGAAAGAAAAGATAAACGAGCACATATGTTCTGCACCTTTTTCTGCATGGATAATTCAATGGACTTCTAGCGACATCTTGACAGCAAAAGGACATTTTAACAGGTAAGAATTAACATGCTCAGAAATACTAAATTTCTGAAAGGGTTTCCTTAGCCATAAAAGTCAGTTAAAAGCCATAGTTTTTAACTGAATTATTGACAATTTCAAACTAGTAGAACTTTTATAAATTTCAATGCAATTGCTTGGAATATTAGTACTGTGTGAAGTATAGATCAAATCATGATCTTGATAATAATGAAAATTACTTTCGTGATATAACATTGATATGTGATACAGAAAACTAAAAGGGACTGCAAAATTTCAAAATGGAGTTTTGTGCCTAATTATAAACAATTAAAAACCTACCAATTTGGTGTAAAAAAAAAAAATAAATAAAAAAAATTAATCTTAAAAATACATGAAAATTTGGCGAAGTTATAGTAGTTTGAATGTTTGTTCTTGGGAAAGGGAGTTCTAGGAAAAACACGTTCAAACTTTCGTAATTTAAATAAATCTCAATATTTTTAAATATTAACATATCTAAGAAATGAATTAGCTTACAAATATTTTTTGGAATAGTTCTTTACAAAACTAAATACAATGGAAAAAGAAATAACTTATTTTAGTTTCTTGCATCTCACGCAAAACTTTTTCCCAACAAACGGTCCCCGGTTTTCTGCAACATGTATAACGTTTAATTGCATTGCATCACAATGTTTAATTTCGGATTTATTTCTCTGTGGAGGTCACACTCCTGCATCACAAAACGCAAAAACAGTGAAATGTAAATTTGAATTCCAAACCTTGTTTATTCATTAAAATAAGATTATTTCGACTTAAACAGAATTGGCAAAAAATGTACTAACATCAATTTGTCCAGAAATATTGGCTCCCAAAATTTGTACTTGCTAAATTTAGCCTTTAGCTAGTGTTTTTTGGATATTCCTGATAAACGAAAAATATAATATAGATAAGCGATTTGAGATATGTGCGCGTTAGATATTTATATGCAAATAAGGAAATATACATCATGTAAAATTCCGCAAATTTTCCCTTTTCTAGCAAAAATATTCACTTTGTACGAAAATCGCAACATAAACATTTTTACTTTCTCGCATTGCTACGTGCGTAGTAAAAAGAAAGTATTGTAATGCTGCGGCGAAAATCGGAGATATTTCGGCAAATTGTCGGACACTGGTATGAAATCACTTGGGTTTCTTGATTCCGTAAAATTTAATTGAGAGGCCAATTCTGTCCGTCCGTGGTCAAGAGCGCTCAAGGGTAAAGGTACCGAAAAATTCTGTAGATGGTAGTACTGTTATAGGGGAATTTACATTGTTGGTAATGTCTAAACAAATGGTCCGATTTTCTATCTAAACTGCATTTGATTCGTGTTGAATATAGAATTTACACTGTGAAGCCCTTAAAAAATCCAAAACTAATTTTTCAAATTGCTTTTCAAAGATCGGTGAAGAAATTAAAAAAGTGGGCTTATGTCACGACCACAGAATAGTTACTACACAGAAAGAAAAGCTACCCACAATCCGTGATATGTCTCGGGAGAGCAAAATGCCGAGCCACGAATGTAAACGAAAATAGTCGAATAGGCCATCGAACCGATCGGATTTCGATAGTGCGTAGCTTTAATTCATTTCTTAGAAATTATTCTTTTTATGATGTTACGGTGGTCGTTAATGTAATTAACCAAACAGGAGGAAAGAAAAAGGAGGCTTTCCTGCAATACTTAAAGAACATATACACCCAAATGATTTTTAAGACTAGTATTCGCATAAAATGAGTTGGACAGACTCAAGGATGTTTTATGTCAACACTAGGGCTGAAGGCCCGAGTCTTGTCCCCAACTTGGACACGCGTAGCGAAACGTCACAATTCCGCGGGAAAACCTCTGATTCGAGGAAGGAACTTCTGATTAAAACTTCCAAACCAATGTAAATGACTTGTCTCTGGAAATCTCGCACGACTCCGCTCGGCTGTCTTCGTATACGTTCGTGGCTCCGCATTTTGCTCTCCCGGGTCAATCTATGCGTTGATATGATGCGCATTGTCGTCATATTGTGTGTGTTAACAGCTGTACGGCTCGGCATCTGTTGTATGGTGAACGGTGGTGAAGGAGCCTTTCATTTCCGTTTTTATCGTATTTGGTGTGCGTATAACTAGCAAAAACTTACGTAACTCGAGGGGGCATATGCTTCGTCTAGGCAAATATTAATATCGCACATAGGCAAATATTAATAAACATTAGTAAAAGGTAAAGAATTATAAATACATAACTAGTATGGCTTCAGAATGGCACAGACTTGTTTGCACTAGTTTTCTATTTTCTTTGGTCTGGGCTAGTTTATCAGACTTGCCACATACTCTAGCCAGCTGCCATCTATCTCCGCCCAAAGTACAATTTTTGAAAATTTCTCAATTCTTCGCTTTTCTAATAGTAGAACCGAAATATTAATTTAAGAACATTAAAAAAGAGTAAAACCTCGTCCTAAATGACAATTAAAAAATGGAGCCCTTTTTAAGAAGTTATAGTTTAAGCATTACAAAAAATGCGAAATTGAAGCTCTTTTTCACAGAAAAGTTTTGAGTTTTCGGAAAACTTTATTTGAATGCACTTTAACTCACAAGTGCAATAGTGTTTACAAATCGCTGGAAATGTGCATATTATCGGCGTGAGAGATATTTCAAAAGAAATACATTTGTCTAATTTACAAATAAAGAATTACATTAGTGTAATTTTTGAAAAAATAAAATAACGCCAAAATGAACTTTGTCATAATAAACAGTGCCATTAGCACTACCCGTTGGAAAAGTCATAAAAAAAATTTGGAGTCGTTTTTGAGAAAATGGCATATGAGCTGACTCTTACTGTTCCTTTGCTCAGTTTCAAGCTGGCGGTGCGCGCTGAAGATCAATGGAGCCGCCCTCTATTTTCCTTTCTGTGTAATATCTATTCTGTGGCACGACGGCGACATGCTTCCTGAATTCAACAACGTTCCGTATCAATCGTCCAAATCGGATGAAGAGGTGCGTCGTAATGTAAAATTTGGCAAAAAAAAAAAAAAATTAACCCGTGCCGCAACGCCGCCACTTCCGCCGCCGATAGCGCATGGGTGCTCCACCTGCTCTGGGCGACTGCACGGGGAACGGAGGCATTGTATAGAAGTGTAGGTAGGTAAGCAGGCAGTTCTCTTGTGGCCCGATTGGGATTCGTCAGATAATGCTTTCGCTATTTTCCGCATTTTCCCGCTATTTTCAACATTTGTTTGACTTGCAATTTCCCGAGGTTTGTGGCCCCCTCGTTCGCCTGATTTGGCCTCGCCAGATTTTATCTTTAGGAAGTAGTTTATGGGAACAAGCCTGCTAATCTCAAAGAGCTGCAAAGAAACATCAAGGAAGATATTCGTATGATTGACGAAGAAACTACAATGAGTTATAGCAAATATTCTCAAGGGAGTTCATGTTTGTTAGCAACTGGAGGGCATTTTGAAAACTTTTTGAGAGGTTCGCTTGTTTCTGACACCAATTCTTCATAATAAATATTTTCCTTTTCTTTATCGATTACTAAATTAGCTTTCATGTTTTCGTTTGTAGGGAATTTCCAAAATATTCTTTCTTAAGGGGAAGATAAATAGGATGAAGAGCAATGCTTTGATATTTCGTTATCCAGTGACTATCTTTCACTGACAATTTAATCAGTGATTATTATGCACTGACTTCTGATCCGCACTTTCGAGACGTTTTATTTTTTAAGTAACATTATTTCAATAGTAATAATAATAACAACAGATTTCTACGAATCTGGAATTTATAATTTATTATTATTTATTTAACCCTTCAGCGGTGACGCTGGGTCTGTCAGACCCATGTGATTCCCGATATGGTTGTAGCGGATCGAGTTTCGCAGATAAGACATTGAGATTCTCAGTACCTTTTCATCGCCTTCCATGCAGCAGCGTAATCACGACTCCGGATATTCTTATCTATTGTTATGACTACGACAGCTTGATTTTTCTATGTCGGGTCTGAGGGACCCAGCGTCACCATTGGCATCCGGGTAATAGACACGTGTGCTTGTGGTTTGTTCTCAGGAGTTTCTTCGACAGTGTCTTTGCCCTCGTATCGGAGATCGAATTATGAGTAAAAATTAATTGTACTATAAAAGTAAATAATTAAAAATTGCACTATCTTATACATTCAGTCACAGAGTAACTCTTTTTGGGGGATTTTATTTATTTACTCATTTTATGTTATTCCTTTTACAATATGGCTTCGACTTCAACTTGATGAATGTTCGAGACCAATAAAAGGTAAGAAAATTGTTTGAAAGCTTTTTGAAAAATTGTAAGAATTCTTACACTTTATCCGAGTGTGGTACCGTCGATGAAAAACTCGAACCTTTCAGAGGGCGTTGCGCTTTCAGGCAGTATATTCCCCGTAAACCGGCAAAGTATGAGATAAAAATGTTTGCCGTTGTAGATACACGAACATTTTATACCAACAATATGGAGGTATATTTCGGGACGCAACCAGACGAGCCTTTCAAAATAAGTAACAAACCGGAAGATGTTGTGATAAGGTTCTGTAAACCAATCGAAGGTATAGGACGGAACGTTACTATGGATAACTGGTTCACTAGCTACCCTGTTTCACAGAAACTGTTGACTTACTAGTTGACAATGGTTGGAACAGTGAGAAAAAACAAGCTCGAGATTCCTCAAGAATTCGTGAATACCAAAACGAAAGAAATAAAGTGAAGTATGTTTGGTTTCCAAGAAACATGCGCCCTGGTGTCATACAACCCCAATAAAGGAAAAAATGTTCGTCTACTATCGACAATGCACAAAAATGACACAATTGATCAAGCTACTAGTGATGCACGGAAACCAGAAATAATTACATTTTATAACCTCACGAAAAGAGGAGTAGATGTTCATAAAATGTGCGCTTCTTACAGCTGTGTGATGCTGCCATCAATGGATTTGTTACATTTCTGTCCAACACAAGCGGAAATACTAAAAGGCGATAATTTATGAAACAATTGAGTATTGAACTGGTAATGGATCAATTGCAATACAGAGCGTATGCATCATGTCTCCTCAAAGAGGTCAAAAACAGTGCGAGAAAACTAACCAATACAAAACGTCCAACGGAAAAACCAGTAGCAGGAAAGCGAGCCAGATGTGCTAAATGCATGAAGAAGGACAGAAAGACACAATATTACTGTGTGAAGTGTTACACTTTTTTGGGGCATGGAACATTCAAAAATTGTGTGTGGAGACAGTCTGAAAAATTGTAATTAAATGTAAATAATGTAATCAGTATTCAATTTTGGATAAATAACAAAATATTATAAACAAAACTTGAGTGCACATCATTTGCCATTCCTGTTGTATCATTGTGTCCAGATCCATTAAAACAAAATAGTTATAACTAAAACATTAAGTGAGCCTGACAGACCCAGCGTCACCGGTCGTGTTACAAAAAATGGCGTCACCACTGCAGGGTTAAAACAAAAGTATAAAACATTATCAATTCTGGAGCAGATTTGTTATGAAACTAAAACAAGCAAAGTTTACTAGTAAATTTACCTGAATATATTTTACATGACAAGCTTATTTCAATTTTAAACAATTAAGGAAGAAATCACTCTTCTTGTCAATACAATACAACTATATCAACCAGGCGCGTGCCTTTCTCTTTGAACTCGCGGCCACGACGGTCACCTGCTCTCCTCCTCTGGGTAGCATTAGGGGAGAAGGGATTAAGCGTACTTCCCGACAGTTTACCTGCTTGAAACCGCCAGCCGCTATCCGAACCGCTCAAACATAGTTGCCAGTGCAATTCCCTTTCCCGGCTGTGGGTTACATTTTAAACTGATCATCCGGTACTAGTAGTAACTTGGCATTTCTATCCCCTGCGTGAATAGAAGCGAGCGCGTAGTCTTCATCGGTTGAAAACTGCCACCAAACACTGACTCATAACTGACGCTTCGGTGTGAACGGACCAGCGAATTCTGCCGCCGCGTCTAGCGCGGAACTTACCGCGCCGCACCCGCTGCGGATCTTCTGCGCCGGCCTGTGGGAGCCTTAAGGCTAAATGCACCGAAAAATACTTATAGGAAAAATCAATAGATCGCAGCACTATCATACGGAATTTACTAGATCGATAACGTCTGAACAAATTGTCCGATTTTCGATCTGTAAACAGCATTGGACTCCTTTTTAAAATAGAATTCACGCTACGATGCCGTTTTTTCAAAAAAGATTTCCAAAAAATAGTTCCGGGAAGAAATTAAAAAATGTGGGCTTATAGCGCGATGGCGACGTGCTTCCTGAATCCAACGCCGTGTCAATCATGCAAATCGGATGAATAGGAGCGGCGTAAAGTGAAATTTCGGAAAATATACCTGATTTTCCCCCTCCCCCTCCCCCTTCCCCCTGCGTCACCCGACCCGCCTGGGCCGCCGAACGGCCAAACCGCCTGCGGCACGGGAGGCCGAACTTCCAGACAGGCAAGCTGGGCAGTCAGTTCCTTTCAGTCTCAATATATTTTTCTTCACGTGTCAAACTAGTGATGCTGTAACACAGCCAAACGGTCTCGTATCATCAAAAAAAAAAAAAAAGATTCCGATTTGGAAACTGATTTAAAAAGAAAATGAACTAATTGTGTAGATATCACCAATATTCCATGTCCTAACATCTTATTTTACATACATTTTACTTCTAAGATCATCCGTTATCATTCCTCTACCACAAAGAATGAGCCGAAATTACGCACGGGCTCTTTTATGCTGCGACTCGATTTTTGATCTCAAAACGGCGTTTGTCTCCTTGATAGACTTCACCTGATGAATCTGTTTTCCCAAGTAAAATTTTAAAACAGTTTTCGTACTTTCGGACAAAACTGAAGAAGTGGTAAAATAGCGCGCAGGCGAGATGCATCCTGAATCCAACACTGTAACAAACATTAAAATATAATATTAAGAATCATGACATGTCCCAGCTTACTTAGTAAGTTATATTGATATAAAATGATTCTGTTATATTTGTATAAACTTGAAGATTGGAATAAGTAATTCCCGGCGCGTCATTTTGATACAAACTACGTAAATGATAATGTAAAAGGATGTGGTGTAAATCATTGTATTGTGACACATATATATGTATTTTTTAATACATTAAATTGTCACGATAGCTATACAACTTTAACCCTTAGACAGGAACACCACACTAGAAGAGGAATATCCGTCTATGAGGAGGGATAAATTATGTTTTGTTATACAGTTATTAATTTGGCAACTTTTACATTTCTACATTAGGATCCATTTTTCTAAACATCGTATACGCTTATCAGTAACATTTAATCGGGTTGCAATTCAATTTATAAGATTTATATAAGATTAGTAAAACGTAGCATACCAGTCACTGATAAACCTCATATTAGGGAATCAGAATGCAAACGTATTAAATCGGCGATCCTTATCTAGGTGTCGAGAATAGAGATGCAACATTGATGTTGATATTTTCAAAACATTGATTTTGTATAGACACATGAACATATTTCGTAAAAAAACATTTATGAAACCTGATGTTTATTATCGATGTGCTTGATGAGTTGTTGTGAATGAAAAGAACCGATAATCACAATTTTATAAAAAAGTCAAATTATGAAATAATATTGCATTATTCCACTGTCAATAGATGTGTTCGAATAAAGCGAACGGTGATTGTAACATCCTTATCCAGTAGACTATCTTCGCCCAAGAAATGACCCCATTTTTCTGGCATTTCCCACGTATGTCCTACCGTACGCAGAGAGGCGGCCAACGCAAGCACTCTAGGTGTAAGGTCTCTTGCCCACCTTCCTGTACCCATTTGAGGAAGTTGTGACTCACTCCATAAGACCCTCGGCGATAGTTTTCAGGTTTAGTTTCGCTGTTATTCTTTTTACGTTCTTTTGCCGTTTTGTCTAAATCGTAATTATAAATTAACAATCGGCCACTGTCGAAACAAAATCTTCCACGAACTTGGTCGATGTTTCTAAACCAGGTTTTGAAAGATGTTTTAATTTTGAACATTGATATTTGCATTCGTATTACTTGAGCATCATTCCTTCGCTTTTCTTGCTATCCGAAACTGGGAGGGGACGCGCCAATAATTCAGCGAGTTCTTCCCTAATAATGGCAGAATGTATGCATGAAAGACTGAGGGTATCAAACACACTGTTCAGTGCTATGATGTCTATTTGTCGGGTCCAGTCCCGGTCAAGCAGCGGCTGTGAGCATCTCTCCTTTCATCTGCAGGTCCCAATTCTTCAGTGGGTCTCAACGCGCAGAAATAGTACTAGAACATAGATCGCAAGCCATCCCTTGTTAGACCTATCTGGATATACACAGCAATAGGATGCTAGCAATTTCTTCATTGCTCCTCCGGACTCGAACTGCCTTTTTCCTTTTGTTTGTGATATTTTGTATTAGTCATATCAATTATGTCACTTACACCCTTTTCTTCTGCTTCATTCTATCATTCCAAGCATAATATCCTTTTCTAGGGATTTTGTTCTACTCACAGTATGTCCCAAAAAATTTTATTTTCCATTTTTGGCTTTGGCTTTTAGAAAGTTCTGTTTTCTTTTCAAAATTTCGGCATTTATCTTTTGCCATCCCATTGTACGTTTAATATTGTCTTCCCTGTCCATATTTCAAAAGCATCTTCCTTTTTCGGCCTATCTCAATGTTCAGCTTTTACACCCACACAACAGGATTGAAATACCATTTTCTCGATTATTTGGATTTTGGTCTTACGCGGGCTTGATTTCTGACGGAACGGCGTTCTGTATCTCGCTGATTCATTCTCGCTATTACATTATATTATAAATATATAATTATTTCTCTTAAATTAATAAATCATTTTGAGCGCGTTCCGGGACCTAAAATTTTAGAAATCAATCACTTGATATGCCTGCATATTTTATGAATTTGTTAATTTTGTTTCCGCTGCTTTTCTAAATTATTCCTCTCTTTAGTTTTTTTTGTACAGTATCCCGAATTTGTTATTGTAATTCATAAGTATTTAACTTCGCCCGCCATGTATATCACTTCTCCGTTGATGTTCAGGCTTCCTTTTTTACCAGTTGACATAAATGTTGTTTTCTTTAAATGTAAGTTCATAGAATATTTAAATTTTATAATAATAATATATTTAGCTATCCTTATTACATAATTCCGAATTAAGTACAAATAAAACATCTGCATAATTTTGATGACATAAAATTTTGCGGGGTGGAAGCAGGGTCGCACCTCTGGCACACTGCTGTTCTGATAGCGTGACTTTTCTGACCTCTGCAGACATCTCGCCGCGTTCTTCGGCGGGCTGCGTGTTACACTAGGGCAATTCGATATGCCCAAGCGTAGGAAGAGGGCGGTGAGTAGTTTTCAGTGGGCGAGAACATTGTGCAATGACGAAGTGGAGATTATATTTACTCTATAAGAATTAGTGGAATCATTCGCGTTTCCTTAATTATTAGCGACCGTGTGTGTGTGTGTGTGTGTGTATATATATATATATATAAACAAAATTATAAATTAAACAATTAATAACAATTATGAAAGTATATTTGATTAATAAAAATTTTGTGAGATATTAACTAAAGTAACTTATTTTGTCAAGATGTATGAATGGGAAGCTATTGTTTTTCATTGAAAATACCGGTATAACGTTTATTGACGTCCATACCGGTAAATATCAATAGAGGTATTTACTAGTATATAACAATGAAGGTATTTGAGAAAGGTATGAAAAAATACCGGTATTTTTACCGGTATTCAATACCTTTTCGGTCGCTGTTCACTAGCAGAATCAAAGAAAAACAAACTATCCTTGTTATCTTCTCTTTCATTTGTATTTAAAGTATTTTAAGTATTTCTTTTTTTAAAAACATCTATTTTATGTATTTAAATATATCTTCAAAAGACATGCTCAAAAAACTCAAAAATAGAGTTTTAAATACAAAAATATATATTTCAAAGACAAGTATTTAAATATTGCTCAACCCTCTCTATAAACTAGTATGTGCGATCAGCAGTGTACCTATTGAGACTGAAAGGGACTGACTGCCCAGCTTGCCTGTCTGGAAGTTCGGCCTCCCGTGCCGCAGGCGGTTTGGCCGTTCGGCGGCCCAGGCGGGTCGGGTGACGCAGGGGGAAGGGGGAGGGGGAGGGAAATCAGGTATATTTTCCGAAATTTCACTTTACGCCGCTCCTATTCATCCGATTTGCATGATTGACACGGCGTTGGATTCAGGAAGCACGTCGCCATCGCGCTATAAGCCCATATTTTTTAATTTCTTCCCGGAACTATGAGAAAACGTATTCAAAATTTTTTTGGAAATCTTTTTTGAAAAAACGGCATCGTAGCGTGAATTCTATTTTAAAAAGGAGTCCAATGCTGTTTACAGATCGAAAATCTGACAATTTGTTTAGACGTTATCTGTCTAGTAAATTTTGCTTATTTTGGTGCTGCCACGTGGTGGCGACAAATGGAACTAGCGTCGGTACATTTAGCCTTTATATGAGTAGTATATAAAAGATGGATCCTAGACAAGATTTTTAGAGACATTATTTCAATTTTTTAAATATTTCTGTTTTTGCAATAAAATTCCAATTGTTGCAATAAGTTCCCTATATTTTTATATTATCCCAAAATGCTCTCAATTTGTACAACTTGTAATCCATTTTACGCGCTGAGGTGTGTTGAGGCCTAACCAGATACCTAGACCACATTATTTCAGTCACATTGTACAACACCAAAATTTCAAAAGCGTTCAAAATTTCTCTCCAAGGTGGCTGTCTTCCCATTCTACTATCCTATCATGCGAAAATGGCATCGTGGTGATCGCATAAGAATACGATCCCATATTTTTATTTCAACTACAGCTTACTTGCATCGAGCGCGCTTCTGAGAATAACATTCATAACTGGCACACCGATTAAGCCCGCGATGTTGCCGTTTCCGCATAAAGGATGATGGATTGCGGAGACGGTCACAGCAGACAGGCTTTTTGAACATTCTGTATTTTAATAATTCAGCGTTTCAAGCAACATCAATAATACTTAGACCACATTTTAATTCAATCGCGTAAAAAGTTTAATTCTGTTATATTCTTTTTCTTAAATACTTTATACACTAATCTCAAATTCTTAAATTTTAGATCTTTAAAATATTTTTCTTTTAAACAATTAGCATTTCGAATTGGTAAGAATAACTAAACTTTTGGCCTGGTTTATAAGATTTTAGATCAATCACAATTTTATTTCTAAATTTTGTATTTACGTTTCTTACACTCACATAGGATACTCACAATCATTATTATTTTTTTTATATCCTAACATGATATGTAGCTTGATTTAGTTTCGATATAACGTCCGTTTATAAGGTAATTATTTCATTAATGTTTTATTTACCAGTACTGGTACAAAAGAATGTTTCTGAAATATAAATTTTTTATAAGGATTTTGTTTCCTATGTTTGGATAAACATGGCCAAATATAAAACAGGAAATTTCAAACATAATAAATGTGTTTTTACCTATTGCAAAGGGCAAACAAAATTTTTTTGTGCCTGAAATTTTAGAGCTGGTTATAGGTATTTCAGGGGCGGTGATTCCACAAAAGCGAACTGTTTGACGGCATCAGCTCTACTTTTGAAGAAACGGGGAAAAGATCTTCACTTTCGGAATCACAATTCATTTTGAATTAATATGTATAGTATATTTCATTATAAACCGATAAATTTGAATTCACCACACCCTTTTAGTAATGTGCACTTTCTATAACATATTTTTAGTGCTTAAGTTATGTACCGGTATATCAGTTTAAAACGCAACCCTGGTGTTCGAGGCCCTGAGGAAAAAGTGAAAGAATTGCAACACTGCTTCTGGGACAGCTCCTTTGACTGCATTTCTGCGACAAACCCTTCAGTCTCCACTTCCTTTCACCCGCGTCCTTTCTGTGGTCTGCGTCATACCTGCATAAATCAAAACAAGCTACGTGATTATTCGCTGTTTTGAAGTTAACTTACGATGCGCCTCAGAATAGAGCAAAGATATAAAAGTCAAAGATGAAATTTAACATTGATTTTCTGGTCGAATCTTGCAAGAAAGAAAAGTTTCTCAATTTAATTAATTCCTTTAATTTAGACATTACAATTAAAGTACCTACACGGATCACACAACATTCGATGAAGGCAATTGATCAAATTATAATTAACAAAACTACTACTCGATATGAAGTAGAAACAAAAGATTTAGGATACAGTGACCACGATGCACAAATTCTTACCATTATAAGAAATGCGATCACTGACACAATAAATAATACACGTATGACTAGATTGTTTACTAAAAGTAAAATTAAATTATTCATTGATTACTTGATGCAGGAGTCATGGGAAACGGTTTATAATACTGCTGATACAAACGACAAATATAATTCTTTTTTTTCAACCCTTTCATTTCATTTTAACACTTGCTTTCCTCTTCAAAACGAAAATAAAATATTTCACGGAAAAGCAATTCTTGTAACAGAAGGGATTAGGACATCTTGTAAAACAAGCGAATTCATTCATTCATTTCTAAACGTCATGACGTATCTCAAGATTTCTTATCTACTTTAAAAAATACAAATCATTGTTACGAAAAGTCATAAGGCAGGCCAAAATCATGAAAAACGATCAGAATATTTTGAACTCAAATAATAAAACAAAAGCAATGTGGAATATAATAAAACATACTACCAAATCAACTAGAAAACCCGTAGAGAATGTTGTTTTAAAATATAACGATATAAATGTGAACGATCCGGCAACAGTGGCTAATCTCTTTAACCAATACTTTTCGAGAATTGCGCGATCTCACTAAGGGTCTTCAGGCACAAAATTCAAAACAGACAGTTCACCCAAAATTTTAGACACAATGTTCGTTTCCGAAACTTCTTCCTATGAAATTCTCAAAATAATCGGTAAACTAAAAAATAAATATTCGTCCGGTTTAGATGAATTCCCGGATTCTTTGTTAAAGACTTGTGCGTATGCCATTATACACCCGTTAACTCACACATTTAATGCATCTTTATGCACTGAACGTTTCAGATATTTTCAAAACAGCTAAAATTAAGCCGCTTTTCAAAAAGGCAACAAAAATGAAATTCAAAATTATCGGCCCATTTCTCTCTATCAGTTTTTTCAAAAATATTAGAGACTTTTTTACGTACGAATGGAAACCTTTCTCAATAAACACAACGCGCTTTCAGATTGCCAACATGGATTTAGAAAATCAAAATCAACGAAAACAGCTATATTTTCTTTTCTTAAAGATGTCGCCTCATCATTGGATCAAAACGAGGCACCTATTGGATTATTTTTAGATCTCTCAAAAGCTTTTGACGTCATTGATCATGACATTTTACTTTCCAAATTACCTTCATATGGAATTCGTGGTATTGCTCTAGATTGGTTATGTTCATACCTTAAACAACGATCTCAGAGAGTTGAAATACCTTACTGGAATGATGGAACATTACGTACGCACCTTTCCGACTCCTTGCCCGTTGCATGTGGAGTTCCTCAAGGATCGATTTTAGGTCCTATTCTGTTCCTACTTTACGTAAACGATATGCCCTCGACGATTCGTAACGGAAGAACGGTTCTCTTTGCGGATGATACGAATATCCTTTGCAATAAAGAAACAGTAAATAGTGCAATACCAGATGTTTCAAATTGGTTCCGAAATAACAAATTAATAGTAAACGAAAAGAAAACGGTTTTAATGCAATTTTCCATTTCAAATAAATAATTCTGTGCTCCATTGAAAATGAACGGTGTACCATTGACTGATGTTAAGCAACAAATTTTTAGGTTTAATTCAGTAAACCTTAAATGGAACGTCCATTTAAATGAATTGAACACAAAATTAAGTTCATTATGCTACGCGTTCAGAATTCTGCAAATTCAGTCAGCCTCCATACTGCTCGTTGTGTATACTTCTGCGAATGTTCATTCCCGCCTGAGATATGGCATAATATTCTGGGGAAATACATCTTATAGCTCCCAGACTTTTAGATTACAAAAACGAATTGTACAAATAATAACCAAATCCCACCCACGTGATTCATGTGTCCTCTTCATTCATCTAGGAATTCTACCATTACCGTGTCTTTTATTTACGAATCAGTGGTTTTTGTAAAAATGACTTGCTCAAGGGCGGGAATATATTTTCAGAAAATGCCGAAGTCTATTACTATAACACTCGACGTAGAAATCATATTCATCAGGTGACAGTATCAACAGCTCATTACAAAAAATTCACATACAATACATGTACATTATTTTACAACACTTTGCCAGATGACATTAAACGATTAACTTCAATAGAAAAGTTTAAATCCAAGTGAAATCTTTTCTGCTGCATAACTGTTTCTATACAATTAGAGACTATACTGAGCATCACAAGAAAAGTAACATTAATTTTACCAATGATACATAATGCATTATTTACCATTCTGACTGTATAAATGAGTATAAACAACCTGTAACAACTATTGTACTACAGCTTCCGGGTCAATGACCCCATCTCGATCAGGTTTTCGTCCAGTTTCCTGATCCATTGAGCAAATGCTGAGATGGCCCTTGTTTTGCTTCTGGACATAAATGTAACTTCATTTTCTGTGCACGTCTTCTAGAATTCAGTGGAAACACAATTCTTCAAATTATCGTTTTCATGTTGTCGGGCAGGAAGTAATAAGAGCCAAAATTTATTGCTTATTTATCCTGAAAATAGATTTTATTACATGGGAGATTTTGTTTTTTCTCCTTTCAAAATTCAAAATTTATTGCTTATTTATCCTTGAAAATAGATTTTACTACATGGGAGTTTTTGTTTTTTTCTCCTTTCAAAATTCAAAATTTAAGTAGTATATGACTTAGTGTAGGGTCACAGAATTTTGAAAATGTGCACACAATTCACTTTTCCCCATAGCACGTCATACGCAGTTTTTAACTGTTTTTTTGACGTAAAATAAATAAAATAAATAAATAAAATAAAGGTACGAGTTTCCTGCGATGTCAAAGATGAAAGGTACGAGTTTCCTCAAAGATATCAAAGCTACGCTTTTGGAAGAGGGGCATAAAGTAAGAAATATAATAAATGTCCGCCATAGGATTACGAAGTTACCGCTCTCTCTGTTCTTTATAGACCTTGAACCAAATTCTAATAACAAAGAAATATTTAAAATTAACCGACTGCTAAATTGTGTTGTTGCATTTGAACCAGCGCGTATGAAGCGACGAGATTCAATGTAAAAATTGCCAAAGATACGAACATACCAGAACCTACTGTGCGTACCCATTTCGGTGTGTTAAGTATGGAAGAGAACACGGTCCAGACATGTGAAAAAGAAAGGCAAAGTGAACCAACATGTGCTTTGTGTGAAGACAATCATCCTGCAAACTATAAAGGTTGTAAAGTATACCAGGAAATACTAAAAAAGAAAGGTTATTATAAACTTAATAAACAAAGAAGTAATTTTCAAAAAGAGATGACGATGCAGACACAAAATCACGATAATGAAAATATTTATTATGAAGTAAACAAAAGACGTTCACAGACTAATGAAAGAACGTGGGCCGATATTGCTCGGTCAAAGCGTATAGAACCTCAATATCTTGATGAGAACCACTCTATTCTGAGCATTATCCAGCACTCATTTGAAAGATTTGAAAATGTTCTGCTACAACAAAGCCAGCAAATAAATGCTCTCTTAAATCTAGTATCAACATCAGTGGCTAAATTATCCAATGTGTATTTTTTTTTTCGAATTGCAGCATGGAATGCCAACGGCTTGGTGCAACATCGCCAAGAACTCGAAATATTTCTTTCGCAGAACAAAATTGACATCATACTAATATCAGAAACACATTTTACAGTCAAGAATTACATCAAATTAAAAAAAACTATATAATATATGATACCAAACACCCTGACGGTCTTGCACACGGAGGCACTGCTATCCTCGATAGAAAAACTATAAAACATCACGAAGAAAGTTTCAAGACATCGATCTGCAAGCTACTACTATAACAATCACTGACTGGCGTGGGCCTCTTACAGTAAGCGCTCTCCATTGTCCACCAAGATTCAATATTATTAAAGCACGCTTTGAAACCTACTTTAACAACTTAGGCTCAAGATTTATAGCAGGAGGAGACTTTAATGTAAAGCATACACAGTGGGGAACAAGGCTCATCACTACAAGAGGACGAGAACTCCAGAAAGCAGTAACATCACTTCAGCTTGAAACCATCTCTACAGGAGAACCAACGTATTGGCCTACAGATCCAAACAAAATTCCAGACTTACTAGATTTTTTCGTCGCCAAAGGTATATCATCTGGTTACTACTCCATTGAAGCATCCCATGAACTATCATCTGACCATACTCCTGTTATTGTCACTATTAGTAATACAATATTACTACGACCCGCTCCCGTCATACTTGTAAATATAAATTCCAATTGGAACGTGTACCGAAACTGGATCTCCCACAACGCCCAAATTCGAATGCCATTAAAATCTGCTGATGACATTGATGAAGCAACTGAGTATGTCACGCAAAGCATACAAACTGCAGCGTGGCATGCAACATCTCAACGGACTTCCATTAAAAATTGCACGATGTGGCCTGCGGAAGTCATCAACAAAATCACTGAGAAAAGAAGGTTAAGAAAATAGCAAACTTCAAGACTACTAGGAGATAAAACCAACTATAATAGAGCCACTAGACAACTCAGCAGGCTTCTAAAGAACTTCAGAAATAAGTTTCAAAATTACATCTCCAACCTTTCCCCGACAGAAACTACAGATTACTCCCTATTTAAAGCCACAAAATACTTAAAGCACCTTATCAAACCTGAACCCTCAATTCGAGACAAAAATAGTAAATGGGCCAGAAGTGCTACAGAAAAAATTCAAGTAATCACACACCATTTCGCTAACGTTTTTGAGAGCTTCCCGCCTACGAATATGAGAGATGAAGAGGAAATCGAAGAATATCTAGATTTACCAGCACAAATGGCCCTTCCTATAAAGTTTATTACAACTAAAGAATTATGTAAAGTAATACAAAAGGACCTGCCTTGCAGAAAAGCACCGGGCTATGACCTACCACGCAAAGGGATTGCACTAATCACAGCACTTCAATGGGATAATTCGCACTGGATATTACCCCGCCCAATGGAAGGTTGCCCAAATTCTGCTATTCCTAAAACCAGGCAAATCCCCACACGAAGCGTCATCATATCGTCCTATAAGCCTACTTCCAGTTTTATCTAAGGTATTTGAGAAACTTCTCCTAGCAAGACTGCGACCTCATCGTTCCCGACCATCAGTTTGGATTTCGCCAGAAGCACTCCACCATCGAACACATAAACACAGGATCACATCATATATAGAGAACAACTTCCAAAACAAGCAATACTGTTCTGCTGCCTTTCTTGATGTCACGCAAGCCTTCGATAAGGTATGGCATAAGGGCCTCCTGTACAAATTAAAACTCTACCTACCACATTCCTTCCTGGATATTTTCAAATCTTATCTTACGGATCGACAGTTCCAAATCAAATATCAAAACGAACTCTCAGACCTTTATCCTATTCAATCTGGTACCACAAGGTAGCGTATTGGCCAGTGCTATACTGTTATATACAGCAGATATTCCGAAACAGAAAACACAATAATTGGACATTTGCTGATGTACAGCCATATTAGCTTCAGACCCTGATCTTAGAAGAGCATCGGATAAGCTGCAAGACCATCTCATCACACTCGAAGAATGGTTTAAGAAGTGGAGAATAAAAGTAAATGAGATCAAGTCAGCTCACAATACATTTACTCTCAGGAAAGAAACGTGCGCGCCAGTAGAAATCAACAGAAAAACAATACTGCAAACAAGGAAACTCTACTGGCTTATTGGCTTCAGTTCCAAGCTGACCCTGGAAAATAAATTGCTAATTTATAAAACCATCCTAGTTCCTGTATGGACATATGGAATCCAAATCTGGGGCACAGACAGCAGAACAAACTTATCAATTCTTCAAAGATTCCAGTCAAAATTTTTAAGAGTCATCTCATAAGCACCTTGGTACATGTCAAATGCAGCACTCCATCGAGACCTCAATTTTCAAACAATTGAAGAGAAGAAAAACCCCCAAAACATCTAGCCCTAAACCTTTTAGACAATAGCCAAGAAATATCTCGCCTCAATAGAACCTCCCCTTTGCAACTTCCTTACCGCTTTAGTATTTGACATACACAACACAAAAATAATTCTCCGTTTTGTGTTATTATTATTCTAATATTTGTTTCTCTGTTCTGTTAGAGTCTCTGTGTATTGATCCTGGAAAGTACCAATGGGGGACTTTTCTGCAAGTTATTGTTTCTTTGATAATTGTATTTTATTTTAATATTGTATATAATATATATATATTGTGACGGAACACACACGCCGTGGACTGGCTTCCGGCGCGCCGCACACAATGCAACCTTGTCTTTGACCAGGGGTCGTTAGCCCTGAGGGTGTGAAGCACCGCTCGGGCGTTACCAGCGCCGTGCGGCAGCCTACTGTCGCTCCGACGCCAGGCCTGTCAGGTTGTTCGTTCGTCTTGCCTGTGAGAGGCAAATAAGGGGTAGCTTGCAATGGATAGAATCAGGATGGATCGAATTCTAATGAAACACTTGGATGGCTCTGGTAAAATTAGGCATGTATTCTGAAACTTTTTCCAGAGGCACATACACATACACACTAGATTATAATAAACAAATTGCAATCCTATTTTTATGATAATTATAATCCTAATTCGGGATTAACATTCTTGCTCCATCTTGTGCAAATAAACAATAACCTCCCTACCTTAAATACTCAAAAATCATATCTTGCCCGCTAATTACAATACTCGGGCAATTTAATTGTTTATGCAAACCTACTGATCTTAGCACTAAAATGTTCTTTCAGTCTGTTCGTTCCACTATGTTGGATTGAACTGAATTCCCGTGTTATGCGTTCGGCACGAACACTTCCTAGTTATACCTTTTAATCACACCTTTGGGAAATATTACGACCTCGCGGTCTGAATGTCGCACGGGTACTCACGCTTCGGCGATTGGGGAACACGTAACCTGGACCTCGGCCAACGCAGTGACTGACCTCAGCTGCTTATCGCTGCGAACGGCTGCTCGCGCCGCAGTGACGCTCGACCTCGCCCCTCGCTGCGCTACACGCTCGCCGGTCCGCGCTGCTCCTTGGCTCGCTCCTCCGTTCGCCCGTGAAGTAGTACAATTTTCTCCAGTCGTCCCGTAGAACGGCCGTGCCTCTACGCCCGTCTTCCGTTCCCAACAAACTTGCTTCTTTGGCTGTGTTGCACCAGGAATGTCGCCTCAGCCTTCCGCTTTGGCGATGCGGCGTAGTTGCGACGTAATGATCGTCTACTCGACCCTTCGGCGATCTCTATCAGACTGTTCGGCGGTTTTTCTCAGAATGTGCCGCGATTGCTATCAAAACTCTCCGGCGGCCTTTCTCCGACTGTCCGGTTTCCCGGGAACCCCTTCCTCCCCTCGGAGACTGTTCCCTCGTTTTTCTGTCAACGGGCCAATCGCAGGATTTAATTTTCCAACGCTTATCGCCCGAGAAATCATTGGCGACCACTCGTTACGTCCGACTTCAGCCGCGGCTGACGTCAGATGATGACGTACTAACGCGCCACATTCGAGTGGTAAACACCGCGATTTATCTTGGGCGTTTTTGCCTGGGGTTCTGCTTCCTCGCTGGGGCGCATATCAGAGCTCGTCTCAATATATATATATATATATATATATATATATATATATATATATATGACGGAGAATTATTTTTGTGTTGTGTATGTCAAATACTAAAGCCCTTAACTTTCCGCGAGCACGCGGACGCGACCTCTAAAAAAGCGTGGCAACGCCTGGGCATTCTGCGAAGCTTATTTCATAAGCGGAGCAAATTGTCCACAGCGAACAGCCTGCTTCTTTATAAAGTAATGATTAGGCCCATTATGGACTACGCCTGCCCAAGTTGGGGAATCGCGGCGCATGAGCATTTACAGAAGCTGCAAATAGTTCAAAATGCGTGCCTACGGAAAATTCTTTGCGCACCACTTTTCATAAAAAATACAGAAATTCACTCAGTTTTAAAAATCCCACTTTTAGAAGAACGTTTCAAAGAACTAGCTAAAAATTTCTTTTCAAAATTAGATGAATCAAATAACCAATTAATTGCTAATTTAGCCCTGTACGAGCCGGACACTTCGGCAACGTACAAACGCCCGCGAGATATGCTAGAATAAAACGGGCTTAACGCCAATACTGGCAAGAAAATTGCGGTAAACAACGCCACAAGCGCGCCGAACGGCTATTGTCTTTTCTGACCATGTTTCTTCCACTTTTCAGATCAGCCATAGATGTCCGCAAGGATAGGGATGGCTCCACAGCAGGGAAGTGTGGCTGCATTGCACTTAGCGGCCACACGGAACTGTGCTGTATAGCAGAGCGGCCGAGGTGGAGAGGTCGAGAAAGATAGCGGGGTAGTTGTTGAAGAGAAGCCGTAGGCGTTAGGAAGTGGGAGAAGTGATGTAGTAACGAGGCTACGTGATTTAAGTAGAACACTGTATGAGACGGTTGTAAGAACTGTGAAAATTTAAGACGGAGCAGAATAGTGGCCGCGACTATGGAACTGTGAATTTTATAAAGCATTAGTGAAACGACACGCCAGCTAGCACAGTCAGAGAGAGACTGGGCAATATGCGTACGCGTGTCGCTAGATAGGCGGGCGAAATTAAGACGAGACGTGGATCTGGTGGCGGGCGTTAAGAAGATTGGTCCCTGGCTGTGGTGGCGGGCGCAAAGGAGACCGAGTGGCCTTCGGAGCGGCACCGAAGCGGGCTACGTGGCAGGATGGCGAGTGGCGGCACGGCTGGATTTCCAAATTTGCATAAAACTGAAGTGGGAGACAGGAACTAGAAAGGTAGTGTTAGCGCCAGAAACCAGAATACTAAATTTTTGCATGTTCGCCATAAAACTGAGTAACGGCGAAGTATTTGATATAACATCGTACGCCGGTGGTACATTTCATTCAGAAGCTGTAGTAAAGATATTAATTTGTGTTTCTCTTTTTGTGTATGTAGTTATTGACGAGGAAAATTTTGTATGTGAATAGCAGTAAGACCTGTGATAATGTGTACTGGTAAATCAATCAAGGAAGTGTAGGAAAAGTTAAATTTCATTAATTAATATTGGTCAAACAACTCCGTGCACGGGTGTTGTAAGGGCAAATGATCGCAAGTAAGGTGAAGAGTGAAATCATTAAGCAAACATTTTTTTGCAATTTTTCTAAGAGATATTACCACTAGTGGATTTGCATGCGTCCTAGCGCGCAGTTAACAATTTGGTATTTTTTGTTCTCTTTTCTGTGACAGTGTAAAGGGTTTAATTTGTGCAATACTTTCTAAGAATATATTACTGTTTTTACCTAATTCTGTGTCTGGGTATACGTCTTTCTCACACCCTAAAGATCCTGCTCCCTGAGATATTCAAAGCTCGAAAGAGCATTCTTTCCGACGACTGTCACGGTTGTTGGCGTAAAATATATATATTTCACTGCCGTCCCGACGTGAGACCTGTCGTTGTTGTAATCTAATTGTCTGTAGGAGGCTTATATTGGGGTCGCATTTTAGGAAGAACACTAAAGAAAACGATTGTGGCTCTGGTGCACATAATATATTCTTAACTCAAGTTAACACACAAATACAATAAGATAATTATTCTTTTCCAGGACCTACTCTTGTACACGAGCTCGCGTTCTCAACTGGATATTAAATGCAACTGTAGCTGCCCTTTCTTTGATTTGTACAAGCTTAATTATTCTTTAAGATTGAGTTCATAACTTAGCCCTATTGAACCAGCTGGTGTGAGAATATCCTCGCTCCTGATTACGAAATAACCACCAAGTTCTAATTATCCTTCACTAAACTATTTACATTTCTTACACACTGATTAATTAAATTAGCCGTTTAAATAATTTACAAATCAAATCAGCCATACGAATCCTTGTTCAAGAAATAATTTTACTTACATTGATTCACAACAACAAAAAAAACCCTTCCTTGAACACAAATTATTCATTGGTTTTTAAATTACAATTATGATTTCAAATTAATTAGTTCAATTTCTCTGTTTTGTTTTTGATGCCTCTTTCACGCACGGGTACTGACGATTCTGCGTAGTACCCTCGGCGGGTACTACGAGCGAAGCATGAACGCTGCGGTATCGGCGGCCAGCGACCTCGCTTCGTGGTGGCACTGTGACTAGACGCGGCGCCGGTCTCGGCGACGCGTGCCAGCAGCGGGAGTGGCGACGAAGCTCTGCGCGGCCTCTGGTAAATCCCGCGGAGTGTTCGCCACTTCTCGGTTGCGGCCAAGCCCTTCGCTTTCCATTGCTTCCGTCCGTCCACGTCCAAGTCCAATTCTTCTCGGCCGATAAAACAAAGCACCTCTCCCATACGCACGTTTCCAGTTTCAACACTAACACTTCTCTAACCACGTTGAAGATTGGAAGTTGCCCAGGGTCCTCGCCTGTGCGCTACGGCGGAGCGGCTGCATGGAATTTTTCCGTGGTATGCCGAAATGAGCCCTTAATCACTCATCGGAAATTACTACAATTCTCACCACAGCACGTTTTTCAACCATCGTACGGTATTAAAAGCATAATCATAGTCCGTTCTCCTCCGAGAATATCGAGGATCCGTTACGTACGAAAATTTACCCTGTGCTTTTCTTATGCAACTTTCATCGAACCGTGCCTCACGAAGATTTCAACTAGACTTCTGTTACGCGATTTTCGACGAAGCGCGTCTCTCGAAGATTTCAACTTGACTCCCGTTCTTCTAACGGAAAAAAATTCTTGAGATTTCCCTCGGTTTATCTACAAGCGCCAATGGCAAGGTTTGGTTCCTGCTCTTATCTTCGGATTTTCTCGTTGGTCGGAGTGCGTTCCGCTCGACCTGGTCGCTGCAAAACTCAGGCGATGTCGTTGCCAGTGCGCCACGTCTCAATGTGTGTGTGTGTGTGTGTGTGTATATATATATATATATATATATATATATATATATATAGAGAGAGAGAGAGAGAGAGAGAGTTAGGGGGGAGTAAGTCGAGGGCAGTCAGTAGTAGTCAAGTAGAGGTCGAGACGGCGAGATAGAGACATTTTTTGGCGAGAAATTGTACGCGCATGGTAATGCACGCGGAAATTGTGATTTATTAGTGACGATTGCTGAAGTAGAGAATTGCGAGACTATTAATGATGTTCTGCAAATTGGTGGGACAGTAAGAATTAAAACCAAGTCCAGTGTGAACGGAACGCGTCAGATTTTCTGGTGATTGGACCGTGGACGGAGGCGAGCGGAGGGTACGAGGAGCCATGGTGTGCGCGGCAGGTGGCTCTTGCGGAGTTAGGGGCCTTGGACCTGCGGCCGAGAGCGGCGCGCGAGATCGCGGACGCATCCCCTCGACACGAGCGGCCGACGCCTTCATTTTCGAGGTTGACATCGCCGACGGGGAGGAACCGAGCCACGTCTGCGATAAGTACTCCCAGGAGGATTTAAGTGTTATTACGTTGCCGTAATCATTTAAGTTCGATATAAAATGAACCGATGAAAGACGAGACCTTGTTAAAAGCTTGAGGGTTTCAAGAATGAGCTTGGAATCGAAAATAGAGGAAATGTAAGGGACATGCGATATGTCTAACTTTAAAGTGTCAATCTTCTTCGCACATGGGACCTGCTTGTCACCGTGTATGACCTGGGATTAAGAATGAGACATCTTTCGGGTTTAGAATAAAGACATGCATTGGAGACTTTAGATTCTGTCAGGTAGCACGAAATTGTGGATTTCTTTTGTGATGAAACTGTTTCCCATAGCATATGGTGGTGGGAGATTACGATAATCAATGTGTTTTGTAATTAATGTGTTAATCATTTTGGAGGGTACATTGTGCGATGTAAAAATTTTTCCAAATTTTTTAGTGTTGAATTGCCTTTTGTGTTATTCGCATGAAGACAATAGGGCAAATTTGCGATATTTGTGCTGACGACAGGTCAGGAGAGTGACAGTCACCCATGTATAGGCAATTTATCATTAAATGTTGTTTGTTTTCAAAAATGCACTTGCTTTTCTTTTCGTTGGAAGTACGTTGGAACAACGCGGACAAGAATCTTGCCCTTTGTCGCCGATTTCCAATTTTAGGAAATCTTCAAATAAATTTGCATCCTCTAGTCGATGAACCACAGACGGCGCGACCCGTGCTGCCGCTGCCCGTCAGGGCGTTGCGTCCATATATATTACATGGGTGCGAAAAACAACTTTAAACTAATGCTGTAAATCATGGATTCATGATATGCAAACAACCTACAGAAAAATAGTTTCGTTTGAATATCACCTTCCTTTGAACATCATTAATCTCTGGTTTATTTCAGTTAAAAGTTTTTTTGCTCTCCTGTAAAATTAAGTGTTTATGACTTATCAGCTTATTCGCCGGAATCAAATATTAAATATATGATTATATATATATATATATATATATATATATATATATAATCATATATATATACTAACACACCCCACTTACTACCTTCCACACTTACAGGGGCGTGATAGTATGAATGCTCGTGAAGCGAGCTTAAATTTCTCAGGAAGCAGGATCTTTTGGGTATAAGAAAGGTCTGAACCCTTGACACGAAGAATCAGATAAAATACGAATAAAATGAGCATATATTCAATGAAAACATTAGTGACACAATTATATAACAGGATTATGCACTTTAAGTAGCTGATCACTGAAAAAAAACCAACAAAATAAGGCAAAACAAACCAAAAAAATGGCGTTACCTCGACTGCCTGAACACACTTTCACCTATTACAATTTACAATTTGCTCATTCCTCTTTCTGAATTTTCATCTACCAAATTATTTTACTCTTTTTAGCCTCTAGTTTTCCGTGCACGGCTTTTAAAATGAATTTTACACTTGTTTTAAGGAATCCCGTTAACAGGTGCTAGCCTTAGGCTTTGCACTCACTCTAACACTGACCTTTAAAGAGAAAAAAAAACCAATAAAACGTAATATACACTTTACTTAAATCTGACCCCTTTACATATCACAGAAAACAATTACTTTTAACACAATACAATAAACTATGACTTTTCCAAATAACATCAACTGTACAAGATGTAAAAATCATGAATTATTTAAGTAAAATTGTACAAGGTATGACCTCTTTGAATGAACACGTGCAGTAAATTAACTTGAAATTGCCGCTCACATCGTTCGGGATACTTCTCTCACCTATTCTGGACTTTTCACCCACTTTTAGCACGAATTGTCGTGTATTTTACGGCTATTCCCTTTCTCCAACGTATCGCCGCATAAACGTTACCGCAACAGCTCCGCATCGCTCGCCTGTAGGTAACCTTGGGGATTTTCTGCCGCTCGCAACCCCGCGTCGCCACTCTTCTCCGCTCGCTGTCCCACGACGTTACCAGTTTCCTACCCTCGAACTCTGGACTCCGCCAAGCCTCCAATTTCCACACCCTTCTCCCGTTCTCCGGATTCGTACGATTCTCGTTCCAGTCCAAATCTTTCTCACCTACGCTTCGCTCTTCCTGGGGTCGTTCTTCTTCTTCTGCCGCGCCTCGTGCAAGCTTGTTCGCGCTTCCGGCCTCGAATAATTAAGGTTGCTGAAGTTATGCTTTAAGTGCTCGGCCTACCTACCACACTTTGGGCATGTGTGGTCTCAGCGTGCAATATGAGATGCTGGATTTAGTTAATGTCCTTCTGCGCGAATTTTACAAATTTGAAATTATTTCGGAGTCAAACAGTCACTTCGCTTGCTCTCTCAAATATTGTGTATGCGAAGAATGTTTGTACACTCCACTTCTTAATTACCTCACTTTCGAAGACACGCTTCACAAGCTAACTTTTAACTTCTAAGTTAAAATAAACTCCTATGCTATCAAGTTACAATCGCCTTCCGAACTCAGTCTAGTCACCGTCGCTGCTGCAATCGAAGAGAACTCAGTCTAGTCGCCGTCGCCGCTGCAATCAAAGAGAGCTTAGTGTAGTCGCCGTCGCTGCTGCAGTCATCGAGGGTTCCTCCGAGGCGCGCTGCGATACTTATGGTACTCGCGCCTGGGGAAATTTTGGAGGGGTGAATATTCTCCCCTTTTCGTGACCTCCCGGAAAAACATTATTCGCAAGTTCGGGCGTCAGAGTTCGAAAAGCTATGGGTAGATGGTGCGTTTACCAGCCATCGCTCCACCGCGTATTCTACTCCTCTCTATTCGTGGGCTTCTTTTCGAAGCTGATGGTGGCGTTATAGGGTTGTCTAATCCCATGACGTCACAAAAAAAATATATTCGACTACGTTTATAGTGAACCCTCGGTTATAGACAGCGTGTCACTGGTCCCGTTTCAAGTACATCACAAATAAGTGGGGATGAAAAAATCGATGTTTTTAAAATATCGAT
Source organism: Teleogryllus oceanicus (assembly GCA_964035755.1). NCBI lineage: Eukaryota > Metazoa > Arthropoda > Insecta > Orthoptera > Gryllidae > Teleogryllus > Teleogryllus oceanicus. Next base: position 151,655,724 of record CAXIVR010000001.1, read on the forward strand.
GTTTTCCACCAGAAAGATCGATATTTTGCTTTCGATGTTTTCTTCACATCTATATTTTGTTTCCAACGACTTTTTTTTTAATAAAGCAATATTGATGTTTTTCGTCATCCTCTTTACCACGCTGCACTTTCCGCCTGTGCAATGTGAGTAAGTTTGGAAGCTGGTCGCGTTATGCGTGTATGTTATCGGTAGGCGTATCATTCATTGCCTGAATCGATAGTAGTGTTAGAAATGTTCCTCAGACGTTTGGACAGATCATGAATCAGACTCACTCCACTCAGTCCAAGGAAGTCCCACAGTAACATGTGATGTGTGACCAACCATTGCTTTCCAAACTGGCACTTTTTTCACCATATATTTAAAAATAAAATATGTTTTTTGTACGAGTGTATGTTTTATGTACGAGTAAACATAATTGTTCAACATTTATCATCAAATTATTTGAGTGTTTTTTTGTCATTTGGTAGTTTTTACAGGGCTATTAGAAGGATGAAGTGCTGGAGTTCTTCTGCCAATACCGTCTTTCTTATATTTTCCTTAGTTTATTGTGGTGTGCGAACGCGAATGCTACGCGAGAGTCAAGGTCACAGACTCCAAAGTTATTTTTCCTTCTTTTGTTTTGCAGTAAAATCTGTCCAAGCCGGAATCGATCAGGACACAAAAAAATCCGGTTTACAGAGGTTTCCGTTTTATGCAGTTTGTTCATTTTATGACACTTGTGATATTGACGTTTCTGCCCTTAAAGTAATAAAGTGAATAACTTTATTATAATTATTAAAATACATTAGAATATAACGTATTTATGAAAGAGATTACCTTTAAATAAATAGTATGCACTTCATTGATGGCTTCTGAGTTGAAAAATCCATACCTTATTGACTGTATTCGGACTGTTCGCTGATTTTCTATGAAATTCCGTCCATAATAATTGTTCTATAAGACACAAACCAACAATTTCTGGATCATTAACGCACTCCATTTTCACAAAAACTTGAGTAACGTAACTTACGAACGATATGATGACTGTTCATCGCAATATTTTGCGGTGCCTACCGACCGTCCAGACGCGCATCCTCCCCTCTCCCCGCCCTTGAAACACAAGCCCTAGGTTATCGTGGCTGGGCATGCGGTGGCTTCGCCTGCGCTAGGGAATTCTCTGGACAGCATTAAGAACTGTTCGAAACTTCTCACTCTACCGCAGTTCATAGCGCTTACGGATGCGGAAGACTGACTGGCTTTCGGTAGCAAATTAGAGTTATTTTTTCGCATCTGTTTTAAAGCTTTCAAAATCTCAATAACTTCTTAGAGAATTACCAAACTTATGAAATATTTATTATGCACTTCGAATTACTAGGTATACCGGCGGTATACGCGGTGTATTGGAGAATTCGTCACTGTAAATAGTATTACCTAACCATTGCTAAAGACAAGAACGTACGTGCTGTTTTAGCACCACTAGCTTTAGATATGTTTATTTGTATTTCACTGTTAGTAATAAGTGAAATTCAAAAATAAATACTCTACTTTTCCTTTTCCCATCGCCAGTTTAGAAACGTTAAGACGTATGATCACCGAACGACATGAGATGTTCGTTTCGAGCGCCCTTTTATTACCGTTTAACTCAAGAACTATGATTCATACTGAAATGTGGTTGGTCTCTTATCAAAATTTGGACCTTCCTTGCTATGTCATTTGCTGGATGTTTGTGCTTTTCTTTAATATAAAAAAGTTTCTCGCATGGTGAAAATTTAAGGACGTGAAAATGTGGAAGTAAACACTCAGCAATCATTTTTAATTAATTTCTTTGTAACCATGAAACTCAATTACAAAATAACCATCACATTTTTAGAAGTTCTGGGAATTACTGGTAATAACTAATTTATCTAAAATCAACACGATAGAAGCTATTGTTGAGGAAACATGTTAAATATTTGCGTTAGAAACAGGAGGACCGAGTCGAATAACCCTAAGTTTCTTCATGAATTGACAACATAACTTATGATAGAAAGAGAGAGAGCAATGCTCCAGTAAGGCTCTGCACAGCAATTAAATGCTTGAACGCTCTTATAGGTACGGAAAATTGCGAGAAACTCAAAGTTTCCTTAACATTTTGTCACTTAAATTAAAGTCTCAACTTCAAATGCCTCTCCTGTAAAATTTACTTCAGTGCAGATATAACCTTTTTATTTTAAGGTCGCGATTTCAGATAATTCACGTTACAGTGGAACCACGTTTGAAGTGTCTGAAGTTTCATTCCATTTATATCAGAAGAGATTGGTCACAGAATGTTTGACACACGAGATTTCAAATATGTATAATATAATATAAACAATATTTTTATAAAAACTCGTGTAAGTCAAAAATGTGTGCTCGAACTTTTCTGATATGGACAAACCATTCTCTGTTTTTATGTATTACATTCTATTTGTATGTTCAGTAAAAGACGTAACTTCAGATTCTGAAAATAATCAACAAGAAATGTTTTCAAATGTCCATAAAAATATATTTAGTTAGGTTTTTATTCTTAATTTCTACAATGGTTTGTGGTTGTCCCCAGAGGCGGGATTCCGGATCTTTGGGGAGGGGGAGGGTCCCCCGAATTAGATAGTAAAATGTTCTCCTAAACCAAATGACATGTAAGTAGCTACACTATAACTCTAACATTAAAATAAGATTTTGGAAAGTTTTATTGCCCCCGTCCCACCACCCACACCCTCTACAGCGCGAAGCGTGTTTTTTTATTTTAATTTTTTCGCCAACTTAACACTTTCTGATTGAAAAATATGAAAAATAAGAAAATAATGAATACTATCAGGAAAACATTTTTACTTTCTCTCTACCACTTACGCAGTAAAGAATGTAATGCTGCGCGAAAAAACGGCAAATTTTTGGCAGAAAAACTCTTATTGTCGGGCCCTGATAACGAAAAAATGAATAAATCCAGTTTCTAAATCTAGAAAAAAAAAAGTCTAACAGTGGTGTAGACAGACTCCATATTTTGTGGGTCCTTGATACCTAAAGGCGATTGCCGGAAAACGTCCATCCGTCCAGTATTTGTGCACAACACTAGCATCTAAACCACGCCTAAGATTTTCCCGAAATTGAGCAAACCCCTGTCGAAGTGGCCCAAGTCGAAGCTCTGCGGTTTTGAAGAACATTAATTTTTTGGGGTACATTACATGAAGCCTCTGCCATTTTTTAAGATTTTCTCAAAAATGGCTCCAATTTTTTTCTTTAAATTTTTTGTAAGAATAGAGTAAAATACACTTATTAATGTGACATACAAGTAGTTCCAATTTTCACTGTTAACTCTGAATTTTCGATAATTTCAAAGTTTGAATTTTTTCGGCGACTTTCTACAACTACAAAATTGAAGATAGATTTTTCGTTCAAATGAAAATTGTTGTCCTTCATTAGTTTTTCATTAAGATCATATACATTTTTTGAAACTTTTAGCAATTTTCGCGCAATATCGCGAGCAATATGTGCGTGCAATTTTAAAAAATCTCAAAAACAAGATTTTCTCAAAAACGGCACCAAATTTTGTCTTAAATCTTTTGATAGTGATAGTGCTACAAGTACTCTATGAGATGACATAAACGCTATATTGATCTATTCTTTTGTTTTTTGAAGATTACAAGAATGTAATTATTAACATGTCGCTCACGTCGATAATATTTTCATTAGGGACAATTTGTTCACATTATTATATTTACGAGTAAATGAGCTTTAAACGATGTCATATAAATTTTCTCGAAAACTCAAATATTTCTGTGAAAATGAGCTCAATTTCGCATTTTCAGGAACGCTCAAATGCCATTTTCTCAAAAACGGCTCCAAATCTTTTCTTCAAACTCTTCGTACGGATAGATAAATGCATTGTTTAAGATTGTTATGTTCAGAATAATAGCACGCTTTTCACAAACAAAGATTTATTACAATTAACCGCATGCAGTACATTGGTCACCAATCCAAAATCCAGAAGAGCATACCAAGTCACAAGCCAAAAATCACAAAACCAAAAGTCCGGGAGATATACCAAAAACAAGCAATGTCGAACCAAGAAATCTACACGGTACAGTCTCCTCACTCAATTCCACTCCAATCACGGTCATTAGCGCTCTGCTTGTCTGGCTGGCGGCGCTCGCTTTTAAAGCGGGCGGCGCCGCAGACTCGCTGCCCCGCTGGCTCTCCGGCCAGCCTTCCTTCTCGGCTCGGGCGGCGCCATTTCCGCATCGCCGCCTCTGCCTACTTCACCGGTCGCCGCTGAGCGCTGACACCTTGGCGCGCTCTTCAAATGCGGTTATACAGCCGCAACAAAGATAACATAAAAGTAATTTTGATGAATTTTTTGCCTTTTAAAAACAATTCTCAATTGTAATTTTTTTAAATATCACTCACGTCTTCATCCAGCGATTTGTCTACGTTATTGCATTTGTGAATGGAGTTTCAAATGACTTTCAATGAAGTTTTTCGAAAACTCAAAATTTTTTAGTGAAAACGTCTTTCAAATTTCGTATTTACAGCTACACTTAAACTCTATTTTCTTAAAAACAGCTCCAAAGTTTTCAACAAAAATTTCCTCATTGGACGAATTGTACTCTTCTTTATTATTCTTTCGGTTCTACCATTCGGAAAACTGAATTTTTTAAAATGTACTTTCGGCGGCAATAGATTGCAGCTGGCAAGAGAATGGGGCAAGATTGTAAAGGTGGCTTAGACCAAGGAAATTAGAAAACTAAGAAGTACGAGAAAGTCTGTACCATTCTGTAGCACCGCTAGTTTCGATTGATGAGCTGTAGCTAAAAATATTTTTAAAAAAAATATTTTTACCATTTCCCCGTCATTAAATCAAATTGACTTTAATTACCCCTTGAAAATCGCTTCAATAGTTCTGCGCATTTATTTTAGTGTTTATTATAAAATTATAATGAAAATAGTTCTGTTGTCCAAAAACGAATCTTTTTCGTTATAGTAATGGAACCGACATTATAATTAAAAGAACGAATTCGCGTTTATAATAACACGAAAATGAACATAAGTATAATAACATTGAATATAACAAAATATTCAGTTGAGATAACAGGTTCGCCTATTTCTGGGGGTACACATGGCATCAAAAAAAATATCATGCATTAGTTACATTATATCGTGCATTAATGGAAAAACGCACAATACATAATATAATAAACCGTTTTACTCAGTTTTTCAAAAAATGTAAAGTCGCAAACTTTGGTCTCTGACACACTGTTTTCACGCTAGAACTGCCGGATTAGGAGAATTTAAAAGTTAGAAGAAGAAATGTCAGTCAATCGGCGCATTTCTTGAATATGTTCGTTTCGCTGCGTTGACAAATGTATTTTTTCGATAATCTGTTAAATAAAATCGTGTTACTACATGGACAACGGCCTAAAATTTTCATTTGACTGTGCTTCCATAGACTATAAGGAATGCTGAAAAACACATGATTTTGTTTATCGGACCCACGAAACGTTTTATGAGAAGCATCTATTTTCGGCATTTGAAATATTTAAGAACGCTAGGAATTTTGTAATGGAAATAGTTTATGTAATCATAATGTACTGTATGTTAATTCGAGTGTTATAACTCGGGATTATAGACACGACCATATTTTAAATTCTAGTTTTTGAAAATCTTTTTGTGGAAACGCAAATACTTTCCCGAAATGCAAATGTTATGTGATCGAATACGATCGACAACGCACCGAAATCTCGCACCCATAACACCGAACACAAGGAGCCCTGCAAGTCAACGTAATGAGGCTGTTTCACGCTCGTCTCCGATCAGTACGCACTTAGGCAATTGCTCTTAGGTGCAGCTGCACTGTTGACAGGTTGACGCTTATCGATGTTGCGCGTCGACTTCCAAGTCGTGGCGAGGAAAGACACAGGTCAGGCAAAGGCTTACTGTCGGAAAGGCGACGATTACAAAATACGGTTCAATGGTTAAATGAGTCGTGTGGTACAATTTTTTTTTAGGGGGAAGGGGGACGAGTTAAAAAGTTTCAGAAGTGAACATGAGATATATGACTACATTTGTTTGATTCTATAAATCTGTGTTAGTGAAAAGTTCATTTTCAATTTTCAAAATAATTTTAATAGTTAAGACATAGACTTACTGTAGAAACTTTGAAGAAAATAGTAATTATATACTATACTACTAATTATAAAACTGAATATAATATGTTTGTAGTCTTCTTCATGATGTAAAAATACGTGACTTTCCTGCATAATAAAAATTGCCTAATCCTTTTGCGATCAGATTTAGATACCAGAAATATAACTGTTACATATCTAATATTTTGCCTGGTTTAGTCATTTTGTTACCCTTTTTAAGTGCCTAAAACGTCAATTTTCATGTTTATTAGTGCCTATTTTAGGTAACTTAAAGCATCACTTTTTTGGGCTGAAAATTCCGAGGTCTAGATATAATTCATTTTACGCAGGAACTGACTTAATTAAAGACTCTTTATCTGAATGAATTGTATGGTCTTGGATTTGTCCTATTCCTATGTTCTGCAAAATCTTTGAAATCTTTCTCTTGCATCTGCATTACTCTGCGTTACATCTGCATTACTCTATAAGTCCGTTTACTTGTTTCAGCAATCGTTCTAGCCTAAGAGGTGAATAAATATCTATCTTAGCCGCTGCTTTCTCTATTATGCTATGGGCGATATCTGCTTCCTCGACTTGTGAATGTTTCGGCACAGAATATTTCACTTTTATTGATATGACATTAGGGTTCTCTCTTAAAAGTCCAACATAACATATGACGTTATGGAATTTTGGTTCTGAGGAACGCACGAATCTGACCAAGTTTATTATCACTAAAGTGAATTATCACTAAAATAATTATTCTCTACGAGTACATGTAGTATTCTTCCCTCCCTTCATTTCTTCCACGCCCTACCATCTCCTCAGGTCAAATGGCACCATACAATTCCTTAGCAACTGTGTAATAAATATGCAGTTCGATTGTATTCATTCAATATTTTTAGTAGAAAACATTTTTTTAGGGTGTAGAACTACATTTTCGAGATCAAATCAGGATAAATATATTATTCATATAGAACATAACATTATAATATATAATATATATGATAAATAAATGATAATATTGTATTGTAATATAAAAGATATAATTTCATGCTTACTTCGCCCTAAAATGACTTAAAATCTTGTAGCAGTCTGACATTAGAATTTTGTCAAAATAATTTCTTCCAAAAGTTGTCACCAGATAGAATTATGTCACCCCGCTAGGTCCTTCGTTTTTCAATATATGGCACTGAAATTTATTAGGAAGCTAGACTGTTTTGTTGTGAGAGATTCCTGAGGGAAAATGGAATTTTACCAATTTTCTTAGGCCGAATTCGTGCCAAGGCCTCGAATTGTGGATGTACCATTTTTTCATAATGAAATGTGTTCGTTAAAAACAGATCTTCAAATAAGGTTGTGTTGAATGTTTCGAAAATATGAGTATTTTTTGAGTAATTTGGCGTCAAACTTAGTCGCCCGCTCCAAATATCCTGCGCTTTGTGAACGTAATATGACATGATTCCGAGCAGTTGGATGGAATAAGTAGTTAGTAAGTTAGAATAGTATATTGTAGTAGTAAGTTAGAATTTGTATATTGGTAGGAAATGGTGCGGCGTTAACGACATTTGCATCATGTAAATGAATTTGAGGCGTTGTTTCGTCGTTTACTGAATGACAGACATGTTTTCGACATATACAGGAAACCGACACACACCGACACTGTCATTCATAACACATCACAACATGCACCCTCTCATAAGCACGCAGAATTCCACAGTATGGTTCATAGATTATTTTCAATTCCTCTCTCCCCTCAGAACATCAGTAAAGAAATCCATAACATAAAACAAATAGTTATCAACAATGGTTATAGTTGCTTTTTAATTGAGAATCTTATCAAAAAGAAAACTATCTTTCCTAACACAAACAACTTAACATCTCTCACTTCTACATACCGCTATTATGTTCGCGTTGCGCACGAGTGTGCACGAATCATTAGGTTTTTCTCCTGCCGAATTGGTGTACGGGAAGAATCTCCGTACCCCCATGACACTTCTTTATGAAAGGCTTGCGGGAACTGCGGAAGGTGAAGAAAGTTCTGTAGTTGAGCATGTATTCAAATTAATCGTTTGAAACGCTCCCGTGACCTAGCTCACAATAGAATGGCTGAAGAACAGCAGAAACGTAAAGTGTGGTATGACCGGAAGGCAGTCTCACGTACTTTCGAGATAGGCGCTAAGGTGTTGGTTCTCGCACCTAACAGGACGCGGAAGCTCGCGGTTCAGTGGATAGGGCCGGGCGAGATTCGCGAGAAAATTTCCGAGCATAACTATGTGGTCCAGATGCCGGGGCGGAAGGAACCCCGCGTCTATCACATTAACATGCTTAAAAGATACCACCAGCGGACAGAGTACATGAATGTGCTTAGTTCTACGTCTGTGACAGACGCAGGTGACGAAGACGCGCTAGATCGCTATGCGCTTAAATTGGATTGTTGCGACTTTGACGCGGGAGAAATGCTGAGCGGGACTGAGGTCGAACCTGATTTTCGCAACGCTCTGAAAACGGTCATTTGTAAGTACAGGTCTATATTTAGTGAGAAACCCGGATTGACAGATATCACTACAATGGATATCGAGTTAACTGATACCAGCAAAGTGGTTCGAAGCGTACCCTACCGTACATCGCCGAGGCAGGCTAAGATATTACGGGAAGAAATCGATAGAATGCTTCGCGACAACATCATTGTGGAGGCGGAGAGTGATTATACGTCTCCCATGATATTGGCTGAAGCACCGGGCAAGAAACCACGGCCCTGTATCGATTATAGGCGCCTCAACGAAATTATTAAGACCGAATACTTTCCGTTACCCAATCTCGAAGAACGGATAGAACAGGTAGCTGCAGCTAAAATTATAAGTGTACTGGACCTTTGCAAATGTTTTTGGCAGATCGGTCTTACGGAAAGGGCGCAAAGGTATTCGGCGTTCGTGACCAGTTTCGGCACGTACCGGCCGCTTAGATTACCTTTCGGAATAAAGAACGGTCCCTATCAATGTTGTCGTATTATGGGCACCTTATTGAATAAATGCCAAGAATTCGCGGTACCGTACCTTGATGACATCGCGGTTTTCAGTAACACTTGGCAAGAACACATTCGACACCTCGATACGGTCTTTCGTATATTAAAATCCGCCAAATTGACAGTGCAGCCGCGCAAGTGTTTGTTTGCGCGGCTAACGTAAAATATCTTGGGTACGTAGTCGGTAACGGGAAATTGCGGCCGGCCGAAGCCAAGATACAAGCAATCCAGACCTTTCTCAGACCAGAGTCAAAGAAACAAGTGCGTTCTTTGCTCGGTTTGGTAGGATACTATCGACGTTTGATACCAGGGTTTGCGGAGAAAGCGGCAGAGCTTACTGATGCGCTGCGAGGACGCGAGCGCCAAGGTAAAATCGTCTGGACAGAGGCATGTGAAACATCTTACAATGAGCTGCGACAAGCTCTCAGTGAGAAAACAGCGGTATATGCACCTGATTATACCAAGGAATTTCGAGTTCAGGCAGATGCTTCTCGGAGAGGCTTAGGCGTGGTTCTCTACCAAGTAAATGACGAGGGAGTAAAACAACCAGTCGTTTTTCTAAGCCGTAAATTAAATGATGCCGAAATTAATTATGGCACCACAGAACTAGAGTGTTTAGCGCTGATTTGGGGGTTGGATAAACTTAAGATTTATCTCGACGGGCAGGCCACAATTCAGGTCGAAACCGACCACAATCCGTTGGTCTGGTTGCGTAATACGGCCGGCAAAAACCCCAGATTATTACGCTGGTCTCTTTTAATCCAGCACCTCGATTTACGCATCAGGCACAAAAGGGCTCAGAAAATGTTAATGCAGATGCGCTTAGTCGCATGTTTGATGATGTGAATTGATCCACCGGCGAGAATAAGGAACACGCACGTTCATGACATGTATAAATGTCGGTGAAATTCTATGTAAATAATTTTGTAAACTCAAGGGTAAAATTGTTGTGTTCTTTTTTTTATATTTTTATATGTAGATACATACATGTGTCAATAAATGCAGTTAAGAACGGCACATGATGTATGTAACGAATTCCACAATTATGTAATACTTCAATGCAAAGTAAATGTTTTGTATTTTATATTTCAGGATTTCATGTAATGCAAGATGCGTCAAGAATTAATTTTATTTATGTAAAATTTGGATGTAGATGTCTCACGACCAGGTAACTTAGCAGAATTTTTTTCCTGGGCATATTTTGCTGAGAAAAAAAATTCTCACCCCCGGGCATGGGAGGGTCTGTAGCGTCGCGTGGTTCGGCGCCGCGGCTTCGGGCCGCGCCGGGCCGCTTCCGGGAAACCCGCTCTAAGCCGGATGCAAAATGGGGGTGTAAAGCGGCGGCGCCTCGCCGCGCCGGCTGGAAAACCCGTATGAATTCCGGCTGGAAATTCCCTGAAAGGGACGCGCGCGGATGCGAGGCTAAGAGATGTCGGTTGCAGCCCTGGAAGGGCTGGCCAGCGAGCCGTATGACGCCCGCTGCTTGTAGGGTGGGGGCGAGCCAACGAATATTTAAGGCCGCGCCGACAGGCGCCTGCGGGATACGCTGGGTGTCGAAAGACGAGAGGTATCTCCAGTGCTATCATTGCACGTGATCTTCGGGTCGAAGATCGGTTTGGCGACAGGCCATGTAACTGGTATAGTTACGGGACTCTTATGTCCGACAGCTTCGCACCTCGCGTTGCTTTTTGCTGCTTTCGAAGCAGTGGTTCTGGGCGAGGCCTAGGGACGGTCGCGGGTTTTCGCGGCTAAGAGAACTGAAAGGTTGCCAAGGGGTTAGATTTTTGTGTTGTAATCTTTGTACATTAATTGTAAATATACTGTAAATATATTGTAAATATCAATCAGAACAGTCGTCTGTGTTTTTCATCCTAGTACGTCACAATACACAAGACAGAACCACAACAGATTTACCATCCCCTTCGTTGGAATACTGTCACTAAACATTGCCAAAAAACTCAGACAATTTGACATACACGTCACATACAGCACACCAAACAATCTCCAGAACATATTTTCCCACAACAAAGATCCTGTCCCCAAGTCTCTAGCAAGTGGAGTATACTCCATTTCCTGTGGCAGTTGCAATGCAATTCATTGGCCAGACCGGAAGATCCATTAAAAAAGAATCAAAGAACACATCATGCTCTTACACACGAAACAACACAATCACACTTTGCCAGCCATCTCTTAGAACAAAAACACTCTTTTAATCCAGACAGTGACGTCAAAATTTTGGAGATGGAAAACAGATACACTCACAGACTTAAATTAGAAGCATTCACATCAATAATTTATTAAACAATCCCCAACACACTATTCTCAATTAACAAATTCTTTCCCTTTCACCCCTCTTGAAACTCGCCGCTTCCCACGCACATTAACCCATCTGCGGGCCTCTTTTCCGCTACCCGGCTGGGCCTTCCCCTAATGGCCATTTCCCAGAAAACCCGTGCGGTCTCTCCCCTCTCCATTGAGAGCGGTCTTTTAAATAGCGGGCAATGCCCTTCACCCTCGCTGTCTTGTTTGGACCGAGGCCCCCAGCCGCCTCAGAATAGGTATGTCAGTTTGCTCATCTCAATTTATTTAAAATTCAAATTTATTTATTTACTCATATTTTTCTACATTATTTGTATTTCATTTAATTTTCGACTTTTATTAGTACTGTATTCAAAATTATGTGTGTGTATTATATTATTATTATTATTATTATTATTATTATTATTATTATTATTACTTGTAGCACTGAAGATGGCCGCAATGCGACTGAAAAAGCTTTATGCGAAAATAAATACATACGACGAAACAACGCCTCAAATTCATTTACAATTTGTATATTATTTCATAAATCTTTGTTCATTTCTTACTTTCGAGCTATTGTTATACGTTTACAAATTAAACTTTTGGAAATTACCTAAAATCTATTTAATATAGCATATACTTGTAGATAAATGCTTTATTCTATAAAATAATTGTATACAATTGGGCAGATGTTGCCCGGTTGGATGAAAAAGCACAACGCTAGCGGCTAAACCGTTCAGCCGATTTTCTCCAAAACTGATATTTCCCAATCGATTTGGCTGATGTCGCGGTCTCGTGAATTTTAAATCGATATTTTAATTTTGGGGGGTACTTTACAAGAAGCCCCTGGTCCATTTTCAAAATTAAAAAATGGCTCCATTGTTTTTTATTAAATTTTTTGTTGGATAGTGTGAAGGACGTTTAAGAAAATGGTGCAACTCTCATGTTCGTTGAAAACCCTCATTTTTCGAAAATTGCAAAAAGTTTAAAATTTTTTCGGTGTATTTCTACAACTAAAATATTAAAGCTATATTTTTCTCTTAATGAAATCTGTTCCTTAAAAATAGATTTTGAAAAATAGTCATCTACAATTATTCGAAAATTTGAGTACTTTTCGCGTAATTTTGCGTGAAATACGGGCTAGAGAGTACGTGCTGCTTTAACACTAGTGTAAAATATGACAACGGTCTATTTTTCCTGTTAAGAGAAACAACGCAACATTATGTAAGTAATGTTTGAATATAGGTTTTTATTAATCTTAGTTTTAATTAATTTACTTCAATTGCATACTTTGAATTATATATTAGTATTCTGGATTTTGTTAAATTACGTTTCCGTCATTCAATGGAGCTGCAGCTTCTAGTTTGTTGGGTCACCAGCCGCCATTGTATAAATCACTAAATAGTTTGTATACAAAATTCTACCGTATTATTGATTGCAATAGTTGTATATTACAAGAGATAGATTGCAATATCCACAAGTCGTTGCATAGAAAATGATTTGCCCCTCTTGCTCCTTGGGCAATTCCTGGTTTCACAGTTGAATTGTTACGAATATGTACTAAGGTAGGAAACAATATATTTAACTTGTACTATAAGTTCATTCATATGTTAACGAAATTTAACCAAAACTTGACATATGTATTGTTGTTATTGTTATTATTATATGGGTTCGCTCATATATGGCCACGTTACACGTTATCCTGCGAGGTCTAGTCATATTTATCCCGGAGAGATGTGTCATTATGAGAAGCAGCTTCTTCGGCTATATCCCTTGGTAATACAAGGTTGTTACGCTTTGAATTATGAATTATGGGGTGTTAGAATGATGGTCAGAGGTGAAAGGACAATCACAAATACGACCATACCTACCCAGGAACTCGAACCTGCATCCTCCTCGGCGCAGACAACGGCTACCGCAATCGTCTGTTCCATGGGGACCGGCATTATTATTATTATTATTATTATTATTATTATTATTATTATTATTATTATTATTATTATTATTATTATTATTATGGCTTATGCACTTCTCCCACGCGGGGGGGAAACATTCACCTGCCACAGATGTCATTGTGGCTAGGCTCACTCGTACGGCTCAGAGCAAGTAACGAGCAAGATCTTTATTTCTTTCCAGGACCTCTAACACTACATATCAGACACATCAGTGACAGTTTTTCTGACAATGTGACAGGTGTCTAGAATGACTGATTTTTGTACTGTTCCTAGTATATGCTTTATATTCAATTCTTGCAGATGTTTGATGAGGGATTTTGGTATTATTCCGGTTGTAGAAATTGTCAGGGGACGGATCTGAACCTTTTTTATTTTCCAAATCTTCTTTATCTCATCTGCTTGCTCTTGGTTTATTATTATTATTATTATTATTATTATTATTATTATTATTATTATTATTATTATTATATTATTATATTATTATTATTGTTGTTGTTGTTGTTGTTGTTGCATAGATGTTATCCTGCCATGGGTATTCAAAGCGGTTCTAAGGTCAACTCAGCCTTCTTTCCAAATGAATTCCAGTATTTACTGACTTTGTTAACAGTAAATATTGAGGAAACAATATCCAGTTGAAGCATGACACTTGCCACGCCATCAAGACCATCTAGAAATACTCGTTACACGAACAGTTCAGAGGGCCATGGAAGAGGGTACTAACCGGCAAAGGTTAATCAAAAATTATTCCTAACATCCTTTAAACTCTGCGGTACTCTTGTGATAACTGTTATATATATATAATTGGTATTGAATCTGCGTGTAAGCTCTTGATATAAAAATCGGATTGGGAGCTTAGAGGGCAAGTCAATTAAGACGGCAGGGTGTTAAGTTGATATTTTAGTACGTTCCATGGGTGCATAATGCCTTACCTCTTCAGGTACTAGAATGAACAACATATGACACATCCAATATTACTGATGTCCTCAGAGTCAGATCAGTCGGAAATATTACAAGCTTAAGTACAAACAGTACAAACATTATTACAAGCTTAAGTACTTACAGTAAAAACAGTTAATTAAAATATAACAAGTTGAAATATATTTAAAACCCACCAAATGAAACATGGGGAAATCACAAGTTTTGTGCGCGCCAGCAAAGTCTAAATATCCGTTACGAAAAACATTTATACAAGAGCAATTATTTGGGTCAACGCACGAAATCGTGTTGAAACACTACAACATAACGATTTAGATTGAAGGAACACTTTGTGAAACGTACGAAATATTTAATAATAAAAGTAGACTCAGAAATTAAGTAAATTATGAACAATTGATAGAGCAGTTGAAAGGACATGAGAAAAGATTGATTATTTCGTGTTTACGGGCGTACCAACGGGTATGGCCATTAGTTCCCTAAGTGTAGTGCATACATTTTATCATGGGAGGGGGCGGTTATCATCTCCCGCTGGATGGCGAGATCTGCGGCCGACCTGTACGATTTCCCACATCGAGGTCTCTCCTATCAGCGGAGCACAGCCCCAGCCGTGGCGGGCTGTAAGCTTCTGACGTGTGGTAGTGTAGATCATGTATTTGAAAATGTGTTGTAAGTAATAAGTGATGAGAGAACAAGAGAAAGGAATATATATATATATATATATATATATATATATATATATATATATATATATATATATCAGCAATAACGAAGAGCATGCCTAAAGCTTGAAAATACACTGTACTACAAAGTGTGCAATGGAAAATTAAAATGTTTAATAATTTTGGGGTCATGGTATATATTTGCTACTGAAGATGTTGATAGTTTTGAGATGCTCTTATGAATAGTTGTGAAACACCATTAAAACTATTAATGTCGGATATTTACACATTCTTTGAGAATGCACCAAAGAACATTTAAGTATTTTTCATACTAATAGCAATGTATGGAATGTATAACGTCAGTGAATCATTTAGCATACATATGGAACAACCAGCAACCCTTTGCGCTCTCATTATGCTGTACGTTTATTCTTTCGCGACCGACTGTGACTCTGGATACTTTGGGGTTCGATCATATCGATCGAAGGTTGCTAGGTCACCACAGCACAACAAACGTACGTCCCTTGTTCACCTCTCTGTGCTGGGGAGTAGTCATTTCTGCACATCACTTGAACAGACGCGTTCGTAGGGAAACATCACGTTCGAGGAATTTTGGCGACATATGTTACGATGTATATTTTATTTGAAATGAAACAGTTCGTAGTGTTCTCGCTTTGAAGCTAAGGTGTAGAGAATAAAAAAGGCACGTAAGCATGCGAATAGTAAATGTGAAATGAAACTAATATTCATCAGTGTGTGAAAAATTGTCGTGCGCTGTGACGCCAAGTGAAGTCGCGTGATTTTTATCTAAAAAGAAGTGTCGCTAGCATTTCGGCGTCACTATGGGCACCTCTGTGAAAGTGATCGTGAGCAACGAGTCGGTGCTGGTGATGCCCGACGTGTCCTCCCCCGCCGTGCCGGGCGCCTTCCTCGCCCTCACCTTCACCCTGGGCCTGTGCCTGAACGCGCTGCTTGTCTTCACCATCGCCAGCAGCTCGACGCTGCGAAGCGTGGCCTTCAACTGCCTGTTGCTGCACCTGGGGCTGGCGTGCGGGCTGGACTGCATCCTCAACGTGACGGCGTCGGTGGCGTTCGTGACGGCGCTGGAGCGGGTGGCGCGCAGCCACACTTCGGAGACGCAGTCCGTGTGCCGGGTGAACGCCCCTCGGCCTCTTCACCGCACGCAGACGGGAGCTGGCCGCCCTGGCGCCCCCCCCCCCCGCGCCAGGGCCCGGCCCCGCCCCGCCCCGCCCTCCCCTGCAAAGCCTTCCCCATTCTCTCCTGGCTCTACACCATTGCGCTTGTCGTCCCGATCGTGGCTTCTTCGCATACAGTTGCCATTAGGCCATACTCGAGCAGGTGAGCCGTTGCATTGAATTCGTATCGTGCGTCCGAAAGGAACACGAATGCGTACTGCGTCAATTTTTAATTTTCAAGTGGAATTCGGGGCAATGTATTGAATCATTCAGGCTTCAAATCTAAGAAGGCAATTCTAGTTAGTCTGCTAAATCAGGATGACACTTTCACCCGCTTATTCTGCTTTCATTGAATATCATCTTATTTTATTTTGTATTTTGTGATCGAGTATAATTTCCTATAATGGTATTATATTTTTCTCTTGTCAATCTTTTTCAGATTTTCGATCGCAGTATGCAATTAAAAAAACACTTTAAGTGGATTTCTTATTTTAATATTAAACAGAATTTATAAAAGATATTCTCCACTTTTGTGGTGAACATTTCGTGCTTCATCTATAAAGGGACAATAGGGCTTGTTCTAGTTCTTTAGACAGGATTTTGTTCATGAAGTAAGATGAAGTTTCCTCTCTCACGAATTTACTCTCAGTTATATTCTACTTCCCATTTAGAGAATGATCAATACTTAAAACACATTAGGTTTTCTTTTAAATCTGGTATTTATAGTCACTGTACATAAAAATGACAAATTATCTGCGTTAGATTAATTCTGTTATTTTGAATTCCTACAATTTCATACACAACGATGACCTTTCTTGCCGGCATTGTTTGTCGAGTATTACTTTACCCTTCCGTGTCTATTCCTTTCTTTAATTTGTCTTGCCCCAGAAATGCAGTTAATTTGGTACTGCTCATGAGCATAATATTGAATGTTTATATTTAATAGAAAAAGAAGGAAATTCACCGCGTGCTTACTTTCTAAATTCCAAACCAGAAATGTAACTTTATAATTTGTAAACAACATAGTTACTTAGAATAAAATAATTGATTAGAAAATATTAACGTTTAGTTATATTTTCTGTTCATCGATATTTTCTGTTAAATATCTTCTCTGTAGTCGTCGTCGACACTTCGATAATTAAATTGTTAATAGATTAGAAGTTTCATTGTCACTTATGTTTTATTTGTTGTAAACATACACATATCCGACAATAACCTTTCTCGAGTGTTGTTTTAAGGTAAAAATTGTCAGTTACAATTTTTGAAACCACGTAGGTTTTCAGTATTTGAAGCAATTATTAAAATGTCCCTTTGCAGCATTAATTTTACAATATTATCATTATTATAACGTTTTGATAGCTGTCATGCATTTGCATTGATTGTCATTTGCAACTATCATTGTTTGCATTGATTGTGGAAGATGATGTATTCCAAGTCAAGTCCTAAACATAAACCATCCGTCAATATTCTGCCATCCGTCGAGAGCCAAATGTCATTTGTCTGCAATCTCGACATGCACGTTGGCGCTGCATATTATCCTTGTAATAATTGCTATAAAAGAAAATACACAAACATATTTAACCAGATTCGTTTAAATTGCAAAGAAAAATATATAGCTTCTGAATATGAACATTGTCTTCTCTCAAAAACGAGTATCTAAAAAATAAAATACAGAATAAATTGCCGAAACGTTTTTTCAATAAAAAAGCTATTAAATCTGTGTTGAGGTAATATGCAGTCAATTCAGATTAAATTGTACCCAACTTTAGAAAAATATGTAATGATATATTAAATAATTATGTAATATTAAAAATGCATAATTTTGAGTTTTTAAACTTATGACTCTAATGGTTAAAATTTTTTGTAATATAATTGGTAATTTTTTTCTCTGATAAAACGTAATTTCAAGTTTTTATCAAATACTACTTTAAATGATCAAGAAATAATTCATTGACGTTAAAAATTCATTATTTTGAGGTCTTTCGGTTGACCTGTACTTACAGTGAAACATACATTTGAAGGAATCGAATGCGAAATTACTGTTTTGCATTCAGAATGAATTCAGTTAACAACGTACAATTTGTCGTATTCTTCTTCTCCTGCGAGTTGAACTACACCATGCTGCGTCTCTCGCACCCAAGCTTTCATCTTCTTTTTTCTTGCCAATCATCATCCTTGATGTGACGGATCTCTCATTGTCTGTCGTACACCATCATACCATGTAAGTCTTGGTCTACCTCTCTTTCAGTTCATTGGCACCTGCCACCTCCAAGTTTTTAATGGTTATCTTTCCTCTGGCATTCTAATTTGCCGTATTGATTTTGAAAATGTCCATTCATGCCTAAGATACTGTTCCAGAAAAACCCCATCTACAGTGCCAGATTAGCGAACAGGCTGAGTAGGCTGCAGCCTGAGGCGCGCAATTTTTGGGGGCGCATGAATTTCTGCGGATGCAGAATTTCATGAGGAGAACTTTTGAATGTTTTTATATAAATAGTTCGTTCCATATTTTTATCGAAAGGAAGTGTTAATTAATCATAGTTCCAAACGAACCAGTACAGTGGAACGTTTACAATGGTTTTAGAGAAATGGTGTCCAAAGATGTATTTAAGCAAAATGATGACATCGATTTTTCTACCTCTGAAAGGTATTATGTAGATCAAAGTCGATATTTATCATAATCATGTTTCTCAAAATCAATGGCAAACGGTGTAGTTGTAAAAGGTTGACCATTTGCCATCTACAGGGCATGCCTTTTGTGCTCCTTGCAAGTTACATGGTGGAACTCTACTTTTCTCGCTACAACAAAGCTTAACGACTCGGAAAATAGCAACAGCATTTCTCAACTATAACAGTTCCTATCATAAAGATCGCGTAAGAAAATTTGTATGTATGTCTGCAGTTTCAGAAATAGTGGATTCAGAGTTTGTGAAACAGCACCAAAATAAAGTGGAACATTGGAGAAATGTCCTGAAAAGAATTGTAGAAACTGTGAAATTTTTAGCATCAAGTGGATTGCTTTTTTGTGGTAACAAAGAGATTATTGGTTACAAAATGAAA
This sequence comes from Teleogryllus oceanicus, assembly GCA_964035755.1. Lineage (NCBI taxonomy): Eukaryota > Metazoa > Arthropoda > Insecta > Orthoptera > Gryllidae > Teleogryllus > Teleogryllus oceanicus. The sequence continues at coordinate 151,674,969 of CAXIVR010000001.1, forward strand.
ACATCTCAGGCTGCATTCAGTTGATATCCAAATTTAATCAGTTTCTGCCTGACCGTCTCATTCGGTATGGAAATACAGGACCAAATCCGTGAGAAAAAGGTTTTGAAAATGGAAATTCGGAGGGTATTCTTTATTAAAGAAATTGTCGATAAAAGATGTATTTCCAAATAAAATTATTTTAAGATAATGCCTGTGACGAAAGCAAATGGCGAACGATCTTTCTCTGCCTCAAAGCGCGTAAAAAAGTTATCTGAGATCGAGTTTTAACAAGACAAATTGAGAACATTATCTCTGTTATACATAGAAAATGACATTTTGTGACGCGTTTAATTTAAAGACACTTTTAGAAATTTGTCGAGACTAAAGAGAGAAATCAAGATTCCGTATGACAGCGCATATTTCATGTTTATACCTAAATGCTATTTTGACTTTAATATCCAATTTTTTTTTGTAAAAAATGTAAATAATAATCAAATATAGAAAGAGGACGGGTAGATGACAAATGAAGAAATGATGAGGAACAGTTCGGGCGCAGGTGAAGGATAGACGGGCGACAGTGGGGAAATCAAGGGGGAAAGGCTGGATCCGGATTATGTTCTTAGTATTCTACAAAATACTTCCTCCTGGAGGAAGGTCGCAGGTGCTTAGGACGCAGCGTCTACCGGACAGCCAAGTACGGTACTTGACTACAAAAGCCTTATTTTTTAAACTACTGCCCAGCAATTTAAAAAGTGTGAAAAAATTCACAAGTATTCTGAGATAAAGTTGTAAGAATTTTTCGTGCCTGGATCAGTCTTCTAAGACACATTAAAGGTGGTCTGGCAAATCGGGTTCAACCTGTTCCCCTTCATTTCCCCACATGTCCTTCACTTATCCTTCACTTGTGACCGAATTATTTTCTCATGAACTGCCAAGAGCTATCGTCTTTCCTTAGCGTATAGCCTAGAATTGTTGCAGTCGTTTTCAAAGTATATTTAAAATCAAGGTGATTTAAAGACGGGAAAATGTTTTTTTTATTTTTTAACTGCAGTCCAGCGGTCGAAAAAATCTGAAAAAATTCACAACAATTTGTGTTTTAATAGAAACGTTTGAGATTTTTTTCAAGCCTGTTCCACGATTCTAATACACAATAAAAATTGTTTTTTGTTATTTTTTTCAAAAATATTTTTTGTGTTTGAATTTGGGTCTGAGAAAATATAAAAAACTAATTTTCTGATAGTATAAATTTTCTGCTTGTTTATCATATTTTTTTAGACAGATAAAATAGCTAAAAAACTTGCCGAAAAAATTAAAATTATAAAAATACGTTTTTGGCTATGGAAGGCTGTGGGTGGTGAGACGGGGCTAAGAAACCTTTCAAAAATATTATTTTTATGTTAGAATTATAATGTAACCACTTATATGTCATTTGGTTTAGGGGAACTTTTTACCATCTTATCCGCGGGTACCCTTTGCGAAAAGTAAGAAAAGATACGAAAAGTAAGTATTTCATAAAAAAAAGTAAGCATTTTAGTTAGATTGAAGGCAGGTTAACGGGGCTTGGTCATAAGTAAAAACGAACTACAAGCTGGTTGTTTGCCGACGTTTCGGAAAATTTATTTCCATCCTCAGGGCTGAATAATATGAGGAAAGAAAACAACACATATTTACAATAATGCTAACAGAGAACACGTGTCATATAACAAAATCCTGGCTGCAGTTAACTGCATTATTATAAATATTGTAGCAGCATTTTTGCAAATGCAGCATTGTAAATATGTGTTGCTTTCTTTCCTCATATTATTCAGCCCTGAGGGTGGAAATAAATTTTCCGAAACGTCAGCAAACAACCAGCTTGTAGTTCGTTGTTACTTATGACCAAGCCCCGTTAACCTGCCTTCAATATTTCATCAATTAGTCGTTAAGAATTCTTCATTTTAGTTAGAGCTTTCATCCAAGATAAGGCTTTCATTGACCCTGTTTCATTCGTCCAGACTACTGCCGTTTTTTTCAGTTACACGGGATTTACACAGTTCTTAGTGGTAAATGTTTAATTATTCAATAGTTGTGTAACTGCACTCTAGAAAAATCTTATACTTATCTAATTGATCGTTTACGATATAACTTAGAAACAACATTTTTTTAAAAATTCTTAGTTTGATCTTTTTTTCGAAATTTTATTACAAGAATAACGTGTTTCTAGCGAAAGTTTAAGAAACTTGGGATATTGTATGAGAAGGTTCCAATGCCCAGATTGTCTTTATCACTCAATTTCAGAAAAGTGGTGATAGCTGGGGTTGAAACTAACTCCTCGTATGTGTATACATAAGCATTTCAATATTCTTACGCGCTGTCACATTTTCGATTTAAAGAGCACGGCCAAAGAGAACAACTCTCCTGAGAACTAAATTGAGTTATTGATCGTGCGTGTAGTGGGACGTTTCATCGATCCTATTATTCAGGCAATGACCTACAAACCGAGTGACCCATTTGCACAAAAACATCATTTTTATGAGGGACAGAATCTTATGATTTTTTTACGAACGTTGAAACTTCATTCTACTTTATGAGTACTGTTATTAAAGTTAATTAAAACATCTGCCTTAACTTCTTTAATTTACATTGTAATGCGTCCTATATTTAATTTTTTAAATAGCCATGTACTACGTCAAAAGAACAACCTTTTTGTCATGTTGTATATCATTTATTCACAAAAACCTTATTTCATACTCAAAGTTGATAGGAAAAGGAAGATTTCCGAAAATTTGTGTATGACAAAAAGGTTTTATAATAAGTGATATAATATGGCATGAATATTGTTCCTTTGACATAATTCACGGCTGTCTAAAAAATCAAGTATATGACGCATTACAATATAAATTTATGTGTATTACTGCTTGTTATGCAATTTAGTTTTCGCCCGTATGTTTTCAGCTCATTCCGTGTGTGCTAGCAACACTGAATCGCAGTAAAATGTAAATAATTTCAAATTAATGTTTACTCCCTACAACGAATAACAGCAAAAATGTTGCAGAAAAAAACCACACAAAATTGTTTTAAAAAAATGTTGAACGCACACTTTTCAAGAACAACAAATAAAATACTCTCCTATTACACAACAGTACGTTGTAGCTATTAACATACTTAGTAATATTATGAGTGTTATTACTACAGAGGCTAATAGTTAAAATTTGTAGCGGAGCGTAGCTGGGTCCAGATTTTTAATTTAATGACCTAAAACATTCCCAAAAATTAACAATAAAATGCTCTTATAGGGTTTTAAAAATGTCCCAAAAACAAAGAAAAATTACGTAAAAATGTGATCAAAACCAGTTCAGATGATCATCTCAAACTGTTGGATATCCAACATCCATTAAGTAACATAATTTTGTTACTGATGCAATCGAGGCGTCTTCCTTTTGTTCAAGTGAACTCAGCTTGCAAACTTTTGGACTGTTCTTTACCAGGAAATCTCTCTTTTTGTAATCCCAAAATCGTTCGAGCCGACAATGGCGCTAATAGGCGTCACAGGAACCTTAGACCACATTCTCACGACTGACTTTACAACTTCTTCACAAATTCAACCATGCAGACTGAATCAAATTTTTCCTGATAATTGACAAAAAATAAGTGCTAATTCTTGGACATCAAAGCAAATGGATGCTATCATCAGTGAACATTTTTTAAACTTATTAAATATTATAATTAATGCAGTAAATGATACCATTCCTGGAATCTCAGGCAAACCACACAGAAAACATATACTCCGTACTGGAATGAACAATGTAAAAAAACACTCAAATAATCAAAATAAGCTTTTAATGTATACCCCCTCCAATTAAAGTATTTCTATATGCTGTTGCTGTCACTATTATTTTATATGCTGAGAGAAAAACCTTTTAACCCCCAGGGTATAATACAAATAACAATAAGTACATAATGATTGGGCCAATAACTCTGGGTACAAAATTTCAAAAAGTAAATCTGAATATATCCTTGTCAACAAAACCATCTCGATCAGGTTTTTCGTCCAGTTTCCCTGATCCATTGAGCAAATGCTGAGATGGCCCCTTGTTTTGCTACTGGACATAAATGTAACTTCATTTTCTGTGCACGTCTTCTAGAGTTCAGTGGGAAATACAATTATTCAAATTATCGTTTCCATGTTGTCACGGCAGGAAGTATTATTCCGAAGCACAACATGATAAGAGCCAAAATTTATTGCTTATTTATCCTTGAAAATAGATTTTATTACATGGGAGTGTTTTTGTTTGTTTTTTTTTCCAAAATTTAAGTAGTATGTGCCTTAGTGTAGGGATCACAGAATTTTGAAAATGTGCACATAATTCACTTTTCCCCATAGCACGTCATACGCAGTTTCAACTGTTTTTTTGACGTAAAATAAATAAATAAATAAACCAACAAACCTACTAATATTGTCAATATCAAGCTTGATAATGTTGAACTCAAAAGATCTAATTTTGTTAAAATCTTAGGGAAAAATTTACCTGAATAACTCATTATAAATTATTGAGACCAGAACATCTCAAGAGATTAAATATTAAAATAATCTCATATCTCAGCCAGGGAGTCAATAAGAAGGTAATTACTCACATATCAAGCAATAATAGCTAAAATAGATTATGGTTCAATTATTTATTCCTCTGCAATCAACTAAATGTTCTTCATAACACCAGCCTTAGGTTGGCGATCAGAGCGTTTTGTACAAGGTCTATTAGTCAGAATACTTTTTACCCAAAAGAACAGATTACTTTTTATCCAGAAGAGTAAATGGGGAGCATGAGTGCAAGAGTCTCAAGATTTCTAAGTTTTTCACGTTTATGAACTATTACACAAATATTGATTTAAGTATAATTTGATATTCTACATTTACAAATACATTGGCACAGATTTGAGTGTAAACAGTACTACTGGCTGTTGGCAGTAATACAGGCTGCCTGCCTGCATACTTACAAATTAACAAATACAAAAACTAAGGATCTAAGAAAAGTAATAAAATAAAGTTGACAAAATTACAATGAGCATTTACAGGCTCCATTCATCTGTATTGTGACATGCTGATGCAAAAAATCTACTGTAATACATATTTCTAGAATGATTTTTCCATTTTTAAAAAGCAACTCATCCATAACTGTCACCCAAAATTCTTTACTTCTCATGTTTATGTTCAGTTTAATGTCACACTAATATATTTTGATAAAACTGAAAGGCCTCTCACAATCAGTATTAGTTCTAATATGAATTTTGTAATTGAAAAATCACTTTTAAATCAATTCCTGCCTTCTTGATACACAGTTCTTTTTCTACAAATTACTGATTCTTTTATGCTGTTCAATTTGACATAGTGACATTTAACACATTTTGAAATGATGTAGTACATCTCAAATATGTAATTATCGTTACATATTAATGAAGAAAGGAGGAAAATACTATAATTGAGAGTATCAGCAAAGAGAGTATAGAATACAATAAGAGAGAGTATAGAGTACTTTAAAAGTGTGTAATACTCTTTAAAAGAATAAATCTGGTCACTCTATATTAAAAGTATACTGACAGAATCAGGAGAAGAGCCACTGACATACAAAACAGAAAAATGATGTATTTCTTATGCTCTCAAAAGTGGCCTCAAACTCAAGAAACCTAATGATCAAAATCATATTTGATCATAAATATTTATCTCTCCAAATTCACACTGTACTAACAATAATTTATCCTGTTATTCCCCCAGTATATCAATATCCCCCCTAACCATTAGAACCTCTTAAAACACCAAACATGTTATTGACATCTGAAGCAAACAACAAATTCCATTATATACTGGGCACTTGGCTGTGATATACTTAATAAATATGAAGACAGCATTCATGTATGTTTTCACGGCTAAAAATTACCCCATAGAACTGGATGAACTGTTGTATTTTCAGATAAAACCAAATTATATAGGTTACCTGATATTTCTAACAGTTTTCTACAGTGAAGTTTTGTCTTTAGTTCTGCCCTAACTGAAATCTTAAAATAAGCAAATCCTACATTACCATTTTTACAGACTGAAGAATGCCATTAAATCTGTACAAAATAAAAATAATAAAAAATCAATATGCCTGGCAGATTTGTTCCTTTCAAATTATTTCATCTGGTAAAATGATTACTTCTGCATGGTTCCCTTCCCATGTCAAAATTCCTGGTAATACTGTCAGAGCAGCGAAAGCAACCCCTCAGGTCTCATTTTTGATGAACTGATGAATTTTTGAAAATTGAAAAAGGTAAAAATAACGTGAGAAAGTATGTGCTGTTGTAGCTTCACTAGTTATTCTTAACATGACTAGACTTAATATTGAAACTAGAGCCTTTATATGTAAAGCAAAGTATTTCCTAATGTTCCCTTCCCTTCAAACCACTTCATGTACATGTTTCTGAAAATGTAGGTAGTTTTTATGTAATTTGATTTATATGATGACAAAAAAGATTATTATGTAAAGTGATGTGACTGGTGATTGATCCAAAATTAATTTACCGGTGTGATGAGAAAGTCCAAGTGAATCAAGTTTTCATTTTCAACATTCTGATGTAATAGTCATGTATTTTCTGTTTCTGATGTTCCTTCATATTATATTCTTTCCTTCAGAGAAACTAGTACAGAACCTGACGTAAAATAACAAAGGTAATGGAGGATTACATCAGCACTCCACACGCCCCTTAAGGGGCTTGGAGACACGTTGCGTCAATATGTAGACACAACAAATAGTACAAAACAGAGAAATCAATACAATTTTGCTTGTGTTGACAGTTGTCAACAATATATTACAATTAAATAAATTATTATACCTTATCTGATCAATTTAGAAAATTTAACTTTTTTTTCGTATAAATTTGGAAGAATTGGAAACTGAGGAAACTAATGCAGTAATTATAAATATGATATGTTTTACAGTGAATTTATATAATTTGAAAAAAATAATTGTTTGATTACCTTATATGAATAAGGCAATACATGTTAAAGCATATTGGAAACAGGGTCAAAAGTTGAATATTAAATTCATCTTTAAATATTAATTAAATAAAAAAAATGATACCAATGTAGAAATTATTAAAAAAATGTGAAAGACATATTTATAAAAGAAATAATATAAAAATGCAATTTTTAACATTTTTGGGTAAAAGGAATTAATTAAATTTTTTAAACATTGCAGCATAGGGTGTGTAGATAATGTATAAAAGTCAGCAAAAGAGATAGTTCTCATGAAAAAGATAAAATACCAATTGTAATTTAGAAATTTATCAATAATTGAAATAGTGATCAACAAAAGGAAGAGAAACACAGAATGGAGTAACTAAAGATGTGTTGGAATAAAGAAAAGAACACAATTATAAGATGATGAAGTAAATAATGAAGATGAAGTAAATGAAGTAAATGAAAATGAAGTAAATAAGGCTGATGATATTTGTGTCTCTCATAAAATTCATAGTGTTTTAGTTACTGATTTAAGGCTAAATGTACCGAAAAATACTTATAGGAAAAATCAATAGATCGCAGCACAACACAGGGAATTTACTAGACCGATAACGTCCGGAGAAATGGTCCGATTTTCGATCTGTAAACGGCATTGGACTCCTTTTTAAAATATACTTTACGCTACGAAGATTTCAAAAAAAAAAATCATAGTTTCGGGAAGAAATTAAAAAATGTGGGCTTATTGCACGATGACGACGTGCTTCCTGAATCCAACGCCGTGTCAATCATGCAAATCGGATGAATAGGAGCGGCGTAAAGTGAAATTTGGATAACACCTTCCTCCCTCTCCACCACGTTGCGTCACCCGACCCTTGTGGGCCCTCCCTCCACGCAGCCGAACGGCCAAACCCGGCAGCAAGCGGCGCGAAAGGAGGCCGAACTTTTAGGCAGGCAAGCCAGGCAGTCGGTTTATGCTTTCGTCCCTTTCAATCTCAATATATTTTTCTCCACATATCAAACTAGTGATGCTGTAACACAACCAAACGGTCTCGTATCATCTCTAATAGTCGTATTTTGTAGGTATATATCTCGTTCACATATTTCCGCCTTCCTTCGAATACCATTAAAACATTATTTGAGGCATTACTCAAAATATCGTTTCCGATTTGGAAACTGATTTCAAAAAGAAAATTGAACTAATTGTGTAGATATAACCAATATTCCATATCCTAACATCTTATTTTACATACATTTTACTTCTAAGATCTTCCGTTCTCATTCCACTACCAGAAAGAATGAGCCGAGATTACGCACGAACGTTTTTATCCTGCGACTCGATTTTTGATCTCAAAACGGCGTTTGTCCCCTTGATAGATTTCACCTGATGAATCTATTTTCCCAAGTAAAATCGCCAGAGCCAATTTTAAAAAATGTGGTAAAATAGCACGCAGGCAAGATGTCCCCAGAATCCAATGCCACCGAATAGGAATACACTGAAATAGGACAAATATAATTCTATAGACATATGTAGAAAACAGAAAATCTTAAGTAATGTAAAAAATCCTGTTTCGCGGCACTGCCCGACGATCTCATGGCTAGAATCCGGATTCTAATGTAATTATACACGTAAATACCTATGTACTGTTCTGAAATTTGTGATCTCGGCGAACTGTTGAAATCTTAACATATATCTAAATTTTTCGTCACATATTTTGTACAGTATTTTACATATTTTGCTGATTTTACAACTTTTTACAAATCTACCAATTTTCTTGAAATTCTTTCCGAAAACATATTTGGTTAACTTCGAAAAAAGTTTTCTTTTAAATTTGTTGTGATTGTTTTTAGCAATAACCATAGTTTATCTTATCCTAATTCAGAAATGCCTCACGTTAAGATACTGAAGGGTGCTTGAAAGATTCTCTGCTCGTCCTTGAGTTTTTTCTACATGTGTATTATTGTTGTCATTACTGACAGATAAATACATTCTCTTACACAAACAATAGGTTGAGAAAGTATTTATTTTTAAATTCGATTGAATGAATATTTTGTTAATGGAATTTCAAATTATAAACATTTTACTTTCTTCCTCTTCTCAATCCTCTTGTCAATCTAAGAAGAGAAAGCTATGTAATCGTGCACCGGAAAACTATTGCCGGGACCTGGTAACGTAAAAGTGGATAAATCCTGTTGCTATATAATAAATTACTTCTTCTAACTAGTGGTGTAGCGAAAATACATTTTTATGGGTCTTTGATACCTAAAAGTCAATTGACTGACATCAAAACGTGTCTGTCCGTTTGTGGTCAACGCTAACGCCTAAACCGTTCTGCCGATTTTCTCCAAAATTGATATTCCCCAATCTACCTGAAAGAACTCGAGCCTTTGGGAGTTTCAAACCGTTTTTTTTTTTTTTAATTTTTAAGGTATTTTACATTAACTTAAGGTACTTAACACTACCTGCGGGATGTCATCTGAACACGTCATGACGCATCTTTTCCACGTGCGGGATAACATCCCGAGACGGCGGGGCCCTTCCTCTCTTCGGTGCGGGGGCCGAGCGGATGCAACCGCATTCCTTAGGTATTGCGAAGGGAGTTTCGCTTCATGAAGCGGGCCCGCCAGGGCAGCTGTTCTAACGCTGCGGCGGGAGTGTTTCAGAGCGAAAGAGGAAAGTTTTCAAGTACTGGGCGCTTTGCATATGAGTGAGGAACCCAGTTACCCAAAACTACTCATTACTCAAGGTAATGATCCGAGAAACCATAGAAAACTACCGTTGAGGAAACCCAACCACAGGAATTCTTCTCCAGTTAACGGCGGAATTCGATCTAGATAGAATATGCCTAGTGTCGTAAATCCACCACCCTGGGAACTCGAACCCTAGGACCTCTCGGTCAGAAACTCTGCCGTGTCCATAGTTGTTCCTCTGAGCCATCTCTGCGAAAGAAAATCACAATGAATTTCCCCCAACCTGTATGATTCTACTGAAATACCGGCATTTTCTTGTGAAAATACCGGTATTTTGATGAGAGAATACCCATGTAATACCTTTTAATAAAAGTATTTTACCGGTATAGACATCGGATAAAGGTAAAATACTTCTAAAAATACCGGCATTTGACGTCTTACACCGGTATTTTGAAAGGAATTTTGAAGAAAGGTATAAGAGAGGTAAAGGTATTTTTATACCGTTATAAATACCTTTACCGCTATTATTTCGCTACTCGGTCCCTGGGAATAGGAGGAGAACGGCAAAATAATTGCAAAAAAAGAAGACACACAAAAAGATGGGAAGAATACACGAAGTAGTTATATGAGAAGGAGTTTCAAATACAGGAGTGGATAAATATTGATGATTACCAAGATGAACCAGAGATTTTTGTAGAGAAAATGCATTGGGCGACAAAACAACTGAAAAATGGGAAGTCCCCGGGTGTAAATAATATCCTAATCGAACTACTCAAAGACACAGGGGAAGAAAGGCGAAATTAATACAATTATGCAATTTGATCTGAAAAAGAAAAGAGTGATCAACAGATTGGAAACGCACTATGTTTATTCCATTACCAAAGAAAGGCGACAGCCGTGATTATGCAAATAAAACAATTGCATTCAGAGAAAGAAAGAAAATTACACAAATTCATAAAATGTGCATGCATATCACGTAAGACCAGTGCTTGATTTGTAAAATTTTAGGTCCTGGAACGCGCTGCAAACTATGTATTAATTTAATAGAAATAGTTATATATTTATAATATAATTTAATAATTATCACCGAGGTAAGGGAACGCCGTTCAGTCATGTTCCGTATTAAATCAAGCCCGTAAGACCAAAATCCAAATAATCGAGAAAATGGTATTTCTAATCCTGTTGTGTGGATTTCAAAGCTGAACATTCAGAAAGGCCGAAAAAAGGAAGATTCTTTTAAAGTATGGGCACGGAAGAAAATATTGGCAGGAAAAAAAGACAAATGCCGAAATTTTAAAAAGAAAACAGAACTTTCTCTAAAAGCCAAAGCCAAAATATTGAAAATAAAATATTTTGGTCATACTATGTGTCGAACAAAATCTCTAGAAAAGGATATTATGCTTGGAACGATAGAATAAAGTGGAAAGAGCGGAAGAAAAAGATATAGGTGGCACAATGAAATAATTAAGGCAACTAACCACACATGACCAGACATACGTGTGTTGAAGACAGAAACCAGTCGAAAAAACTAGTACACAATATCACAAACAAAAGAAAAAGGCAGTTTGAGTCCGAGTGAGCAATGAACACACATGCTGTAATCCTATTGCTGTGTATATCTGGATAGGCTAACGAGGGATGCCTTGCGATATATGATCTTGTACTATTTCTCTGCGCGTCCAGACGCCGCGAAGAATTGGGGCTTGCAGATGAAAGGAGAGATTCTCACAGCCGCTGCTTGGCCGGGACTGGAGCCGACAAATAGACACCATCGCTCTGAACAGTATGTTTGATACCAGCAGTCCTTCATGTGTTCATTCTGCCATTCTTAGGGAAGAACTCGCTACGAGAACTACGTTATTCCCATCGTCAAGTTTGTATAAATATAACAGATTCATTTTATGTCAATATAACTTACCTAGTAAGCTGAGACATGTCATGATTCTTAATATTAGATTTCACTGTTTGTTACAGCCTTGGATTCAGGATGCATCTCGCGTGCGTGCTATTTTACCACATTTTCAAATTTGTCCGAAAGTACGAAACAGTTTTAAAATTAGCTTCGGCGATTTTACTTGGTGAAATCTATCAAGGTAACAAACGCCGTTTTGAGATCAAAAATCGAGACGCAGGATAAAAGAGCTCGTGCGTAATCTCGGCTCATTCTTTCTGGTAGTGGAATGAGAACGGGAGATCTTAGAAGTAAAATGTATCTAAAATAAGATGTTACGTCATGGAATATTGGTGATATCTACACAATTATTTCAATTTTCTTTTTGAAATCAGTTTCCAAATCGGAATCGATATTTTGAGTACTGCCTCAAATAATGTTTTGATGGTATTCGAAGGAAGACGGAAATATGTGAACGAGATATATACCTACAAAATACGACAATTACAGGTGATACGAGACCGTTTGGTTGTGTTACAGCATCACTAGTTTGATATGTGGAGAAAAATATATTGAGATTGAAAGGGACGAAAGCATAAACCGACTGCCTGGCTTGCCTGCCTAAAGGTTCGGCCTCCTTTCGCGCCGCATGCCCCCGGGTTTGGCTGTTCGGCTGAGTGGAGGGGTCGGGTGACGCAACGGTGTGGAGCGTGAAGGGGGGGTGTTATCCAAATTTCACTTTACGCCGCTCCTATTCATCCGATTTGCATGATTGACACGGCGTTGGATTCAGGAAGCACGTCGTCATCGCGCTATAGGCCCACATTTTTTTCCCGAGACTATGAGAAAATTTTTTTGGAACTCTTTTTTTAAAAAAAGGCTTCGCAGCGTAAATTATATTTTAAAAAGGCGTCCAATGCCGTTTACAGATCGAAAATCGGACCATTTCTCCAGACGTTATCGGTCCAGTAAATGTTGCTTTTTTTGGTGCTGCCACGTGGTGGCAACAAATGGAACTAGTATCGGTACATTTAGCCTTAAATAATTTTTCCCACGTTTGTTGTCGTATGACAGAATCATTATCAAAATCAATGGAATAAGAATGTTTTTTTTATCTTGTGTGGGATGATTCTTTTGTGTAGTATGACAGAATCATTATCAAAATCATTGGAATAAGAATTTTTTTTTGGGGGAGAAAGTTTGGTTGAATGGTGGATTTTGATGATATTTTTGTGTTGATAAAACTTACTCTTTAAGATTTTGCTTAGTTTGACTAATATGGTAGTAGTCTGCATAAGACTGTGAGGTTGAATTTCAAAACAATAGGTGTAGGATCTTATATTAATGAAATATTTGAATAATTTATTATAAAGGTAGACTAGCTTAATGTTGTATTTTTTCATTTGATGATTATACTTATGGAAGGTTTGTTTAGAGTAGGGTAAGGAGATGGTGGCACGTGATTCATTATTGAGATTAGAGATTAAGGGTTTAGAGATTTTGGGTTGAAGATGATAATCAAGTCTAATTAATAGAAAGGAATGGGGTAGTACTTATTGATAAGAGTGGATCTCTACTACCTCTAAGTATTCGTGATGGAATTTAGAATGGAATAACATTAAAGCTGTATCTGTGAGGTTTTAGATCATGGCTGCTTTTTGAGTGTTGATGAGAATGAATGTTGACAATAAAAATTGAAGATTCTTCCTGATCAAGTGTCTTTTTTAAGACAATTGGTAATAGTTTTGTTATTTTGTACTGTGAGTAAAACATTGAGAAAATTATATCTCTATGTTGATTTTTTAATTCAAAATTGAAGAGTTGAAGAGAAAGGTAAATGGACAATTCTGAAACACAGGTAATTATGTCATCAATGTAATGTTAGAAAAAGAATATATTGAAACAAATTAGGTTCATCAAGAATTTTCTAATTCTTCCATTACAATTTCTGCTAAAACTGGTGAGAGTGGAACTTCCATAGGAGTTTCAAAGGTTTGGATATAAAATTAATTTTTGAATGAAAATGAGTTATTATTGAAAATATGGTTCAGACCAATCATAAAGTCATCAGTAGGGGTATTGGTAAGTTGGGATAATAGAGAGGTTTTGTTAATTAAAATGATAGATTTATTAAAGTTTGCTTTGAGCTGTAATGCTAGTGGCAAACATGATTATTAATAAAAATTGATAAATTAGTTCTAATTAATACCCAATTACCTCTAAATAAACATTTTGACCTTATTTTCTTTTAACATATACCTTATCTAAGCCATCACTACTACACTTAACTATAATTCACTTTCTTTCAAATTATTTTAAAAAACTCATTTATTCAAACTACTGCATAGAACAATACATTTGTGACACAACTTTATTATTAATACTTTATACAATAGTGATAATTATAACTGAAAACCATTGGAAAAATAACAATAACAACAGTAGTAGCAATAATAACATAAATAATAATAATAATAATAATAATAATAATAATAATAATACATTGTTAATAATGTTCTTAATCAAATTAAGTACATTTTTAAATTTGACTATATTAGAAAGAAGAATCTCTAGTACTTTAGCAAGAAGTTTGTTCCAACATACTATAGAAATATTACATACTGCTTTCAGCAGCGAAAATTGCCTAGCCTTAAGGATCTTTTGATCAACTTACCATTGACTAAATTGTGAACCATTATTGAGAAAAATTTGAAAATGAATTGAGGAGAGAAAAGGAGAGGGGAGAGAGAGAGAGGGAGAGGGGAGAGAGAGGGAGAGAGGGAAGAGAGAGGGAGGAGGGGAGGGGGGAGAGGGGAGGGGGGGGGGGGGGGGAAGGGGAGAGAGAGAGGAAAGAGAGAATGTGTGAGAATGATAGAATGTGTGAGTGAAAATGTGTGTGTGTGTGAGCGTATGTGTGAGTGTGTGTGTGTGACTGTGTGAGTGAGTGTGTGTGTGAGTGAGTGTGTGAGTGAGTGGTGAGTGAGTGAGTGTGTGTGTGAGTGTGAGTGAGTGTGTGAGTGAGTGAGTGTGAGTGAGTGTGTGAGTGTGTGAGTGAGTGTGTGAGTGAGTGAGGGACTGAGTGAGAGAGAGTGAGGGTGTGTAAGTGCGTGCATGATCTTTTAATTAATTAATAAGCATTCCGCAAATTGGAAGTTATTTTCTCTTTGAAGATGGTTGTGAGCGACATTATTCCCATTGAAAATACTGGTATAATACTGGAATAACCTTTATGGACATCCCTACCGGTATAGACGTCATATAAGGTATTTTACCGGTATAAAAGAATAAAGGTATTTGATAGAAGTATGAAAAAATACCGGTATTTTTACTGGTCTTCAATATCTTTTCGGTCCCTGCTAAGAATTCAATAATTTTCAATTGTTTGCTTCGTTCATTTCTTATTAGTAACTTCTTTAGATCCTTCTCCAGCTTTCGGACTGAGTTCAGAGTTCCACTCTGAAGTGTCGTAATACATTCTTGATATCTCTTTAATGCCTCTTCCACTGTTGGAAAACCGCCCCACTCTCCAAAGACCCTTTTACTCGCCTAATATCATACGAGATCCTATCGGTAGCAGCGCAAGCCGTTAATGAAACTGATCGCTTTTCCGCGTGGGGCAGGGGGGGGGTGTTACCAGACAGTGACTGGCGCACGCTTCCTGGCGCCTACGTAGAACACAACGCGCTTTGTCTGCGGACTATTATACCAAGCTTGAAGCTGAAGCAAGCAATCGGGGGTCGCCGCCGACACTTGTAGGCCACCCAGAGCACGGCTTGCTGCAGTGAGTTGTCAGATCAGTGCTTGCTGCAATGTACTATAGTCGAACTTAAGTGTCCAGTGGAAATAAAACCCAGAACCAAAAATGTAGCTTCACTATGCGCACTTTTGTTGAGGTTTCCTTCTGCTTGTAGTGGTTGCAGTAGAGCTGAGGGTGATTTACTATATTGTTAGCAATGCAGAAAAATCAAATCTGCAGTTCGTTTCTCGTTGCAAATATTTTTTTTTTTTTTGTAAATCGGGAACGAAAATGTCAGTTTTTAAAGTTATAATCTCCCGCTTTTCTAAACATTATTATTATTATTATTATTATTATTATTATTATTATTATTATTATTATTATTATTGTTGCTGTTGTTGTTGTTTTTTGTTTTAACTTTTAACTATTTATCGTTAAAATGTTGGGATGGGATTCTGGTACTCAAGAAAACGTGTACAAATATTCTTCTCCCCAATAGTCATACACATTTTTTTGACCAAATAAATCAAATAAAAAACCACGTGCACGGGAGATGTATATTACGTTACACGGACATCACTTATAATATTATGTAAATAATGTTTCAATATAGACTTTTATTTAACTTAGGTTTAATTAATATGAATTACTTACATTTTTATTATATATATATATAATATATATATATATATATATATATATATATATATATAATAAATTGTATTTTGAATTTTGGAAATTACATTGCCACTGAATTGTACACATAAATGTGCATCTGGTGGTCGCATCTACGAAAACGACTAAATTTGCTTGCTGATATACAATTCATACATTAAGAATTTGGAAGTCATGCTTTGATAGATGGTATCTGTGTGAATTGTGTCACAGTACCAAATGCACGTGACCAGTGAACCGTGCCCGACTAAATAATAATAATAATAATAATAATAATAATAATAATAATAATAATAATAATAATAATAATAATAATAATAATAATAATAATAATAATCAGTAAACACAATACATAGAAAGAGTGCCACAAGACAAACTGCCTATCGAAACAACCTACGGGACAATCATACAAGTGCCGCATTTTAAATATCTAGGAGAAATCATCCAACCATCAGGGATTAACCTACGGGCCAATGAGGAGAGAATAAGAAAATTGCAGAGAGTATACAAACTCACATGGAACTATTACAACAAAAAGTCCATATCCATTAACGCAAAATTAAGACATTATAACACTGCCGTACTTCCTGAGGCACTATATGCCGCTGAAACGACACAAATCGGTGGTCAATCAAAAATAAAAGAAATAGAGAAACAAGAAAGGAAAATTCTCAGAAAAATGTTTGGTCCGGTACAAGAGCAAGGGATTTGGATGAAGAGCCCCATATTAGAAATTTATAAGCACACTGATAAGATTACGTACACATTCAGAAAAAGAAGAATGCAGTTCTACGGACATATTCATAGGATGAATGAAAACAGAATTTCAAAACGGATTCTCATAGTCAGCAACTCAGGCAGGGGAAAAACAAAATGGATTAAAGAAGTCGAGGAGGATCTCAGACAAGCACACGTTACAATAAATGATGCAGAAAATAGAAAAGAATTCAGGAACACCATCAAAAAACATACATTTGAAACCGAAAGCAAGAAGAGGCCAGGATGTAAATGGACAGCAGAGCGGAAGAAACAACACAGTGAACACACGAAGAAAATATGGGCCCAGAGAAAACACAAACAATCATCATAAAGGAATTCAAGTTCAAACGCTCTCTTTAAATGGGAATAATCGTGAATAATAATAATAATAATAATAATAATAATAATAATAATAATAACAATAATAATAATCAGTGCTTTATAAAACTTTAGGTCCCGGAATGCGCCCCAAATTAATTATTAATTTAATAGGAATAATCACATATTTGTAATACAATTTAATAATTATAAATCATACTTGATAACAATTAGTAGCAGCGGTAGAAATGGCTCTAGGCGAATGTAATGATAATAATAGGAAATAAAAAATTAGAGTATATAGTGATATTTTATCTTACTTTATTTTACTAATAATTTTACTACGTTCGCAGAAATGATACTGTCCAGTGAAAAAATATTTAATTTGAAAGTAGTTTATGAAAGTTGGTCGAACAAAAAAATGGAAGTTGCCAATTGCTTGTCCTCTGCTTTTTTATTTTTTATTGTTATTTTCCCCCCTATTTTGTTTTCGAGGTACCGGAACGCCGTTCCATCGCGTTCCGCCAGAAATCAAGCTCTAATGATGATGGTGATGATGATGATAATAATAATAATAATAATAATAACAACAAAAACATTAATAAATGTTTGTGTAAAGAATGTTTTACTGTTCCAGCCAGAAATCGAATACGGATCTCCCGGTATATGTCCAGTTGGTTTTCATTTGTATCATTACTTCTGGTAAATAGCTATGGGGTTCGCAATGATAGTTGGCAGTTGCATAACGAGAAACATAGGCCCACATAATTGCCAGAAACTTATGACTGGGACTAGATGGTGAAATAATAATAATAATAATAATAATAATAATAATTATTATTATTATTACTATTATTATTACTATTATTATTATTACTATTATTATTATTACTATTATTATTATTATTATCATCATCGTTATTATTGTTATCATCATCAATTTATTACCCCACAAATTATTGTTCTTAAACAGCTGTCACAAAGATACAACATTAAAGCTTGCTAACCGATTTGTTTAACCTTTACAGCATTTTATAATTAATGTAATACAATACAAAATATCCAAGTTAAAATTACAAAATAACAGCTAAATTTAAAAGCTTCAGAATCCACATGCCTCCCATGAACCTCTGACAATGAGCACGTATGATGATGACTGATTTTTGAAGAGCGATTATAATACCCTTGTCCATACCTAGGACGTCTAACACCCTGCTAAGAAGTTTTGGTACCACTCCGATTGCAGATAGGACAATTAGAACAGTTTTAACGTTTGTAACACGCAACTGTTCCCTCACTGCATATGCTAGCTCTCGGTATTTATCGATTTTTGCCTGATATGTTGTCATCATGTTGCTATTATTGACAACTGCAAAATCGAAAAACCAAACTTTCCTAGGTTAATTGCAGGTTTGCTCGCAGGTTTATCCCAGAGCGTAACATCGGGTTTATTGTGCTGGATTGTTCTGTCTGTCAGAATACTGCGGTCCCAGTACAACTAATGGAACTCGCTTTCAAGCATCGTTTCTGGATGATATTGGTAGTAGGGTGTATCAGTGTCCCGCAGGAGTCTATATTTCTTAGCTTGTTTGGCATGGATGATCCGGTCCATTATATCGTGTCTCGTCGTGTGTCCTGTTGGGACTAGTGCACTACAACCCAAGATGACATTCTGGATGGTTTCATGATCTCGCCCATATATTCGACACTCATCATTACTATTTCTGGGTCTTTAATTATGTATTTAAGGTAGTTCTTCGTTGGGACAATCTGCTATTGGATTATCACCATAAAGCCTTCACTCTCAGGGTACAAATATGCTACGCAGAGCGATTTGTACTACATTTCCCCTTCGACATTTGGATTGGCAACTGCAATAGGACATGCATCGTGGAGGTTTTCTGTTTCCAGGAATCCATTTCTTGTTGAAAAGATGACTGTTGGATTGATATATTTTGTTGTTTTAGAGTTAGGAACATATAGTTGTCATCTGCCTACACGGCCACCTTGTGGAGTTGAGTATTATTATTATTATTATTATTATTATTATTATTATTATTATTATTATTATTATTATTATTATTATTATTATTATTATTATTATTATTATTATTATTATTATTTATTATTATCATTATCATTATCATTATCATTATCATCATCATCATCATCATCATCATTACTCTCAATTTCCATTATTACTCGTTTCCAAAACCTTTGAAAGTGCTTCTTTTGCAACGTGCGTATTTATTTTGCATTTTTAAACCGTGCACTTTGTTGAGAGAAAAGGTTGTATCACATCTGGCATCGGTTTATGGTCTCGAAATCAGACGTCAGTAGTGACCGATTAGAAAGGTCAAACAGTGTGCTACTGTTGCGAAGTGCTACTGATCAACGTCATATCTAGAAAATGTTGTGAAAGCAAAACCGTCTTCTTCACGATAGTTCCAAGAGCTACATACACTGGGTCGTTATTGACAGTTTTTAAAATTGTTTATTCTTATAATTTATAGTTTTTTATAAATTTTTATAATTTACTTCTTAAACGATATGACCAGACGTCCCGTACTAGCTGGGACAGTCACTTTTTTGGGTCCCTGGCCCGTTTTTTTTAAAGGAAAACGGGACGCCAAAATAACCCGTTTTTGTGAGAACGACTAATCGACATAAAGTGCTGTCAACAATTTTCTATTTATCATGATGTATTCCGTTGGGTTTGCATTATTATAAAAAGGTAGACGCGAGTAGACCATAAAGTAGAAATTCTCAAACTGGCAACATCCCTTTCCTTTTGTCGGAGACGCCTAATGGCTATACTGTTGATGAAATGCCAAAGAAATTGCACGTTACACAAACATTGAAGGTAAGTTTACAATTTTGTTGGGTTTAGCTAGGTGTGAGCAGAGGGGCAGAATTTGTTCTTACCATTCGGGAAAGTAATCCATTTCTGGAAAGGCTATTTTCCTTTGTAAATTCTCTATGGTCTGATGAAAAGAACCGTTGGTCCGTCGAGACTGTTTCAGCAATGATTATTGTTAAGAGACCCTTTCATGTAAAATCGTGTGTTGATTTCCAAGATTACATTGGAAATAATGTATCACTTTTGAAAAAGGGATTTATACAAATAAATACTAGAAATAAATTTAAAATTACGGTCTTATTTTCTTTTCATTCGTGCTAATCATTTCCATTAATGTTTAAAAAGTCTACTTTATACAGTGTGTAATGTTTCTTTTTGTTATGTGCATGTATCCAGTTTTTTGCTTTTTAAGGTCTGATTACCTTATTCTTAAATTGCTATACTCGTACAAGGATACATGTAGCGTTTTAAGTATTTGGCGGAGGGAAACATATTGTAATGAGAATGTAGGCTGAATTTAACGTCTGGTTGTTATTATTTGAAAACTGAGGACCCTTAGACGTCGCCATTAGTTTACTTAAGATTTTTTGTTAATCAAACTATTACGCATATATTTAAAATGGATTGATTATTTCGCGCTATCGGGCGCGTCCACTGCTGTGTTCATTGATCCCGTACGTGTAATGCCGACAGGTGACGGTGTCCCTCCACCTCTGTAACATGAAATGAGACTCCGACCTTGCGGGGTTCGCACTTCCATGTATCTCCGTCAGCGGGACACTGCTCTAGCCGGGACAACCTCTAAGCTTCCAACTGGTCCCGATTTCTTTGGTAGTGTCAAGGAGATGTAATTAATGTATTAAGTGGGTCAAGGGGAAGGAGAGGACAAAAATTGGAAAGATCGCTCGTGGCCCGAGGCCCGTGGCCCGTTGTTTAGGTATCGCTTCGGCATTCGGCTAGTATTAATCAGAGAAACCACGGAAACCTACCGATCAGAGCAGGCGGCAGATAGAATTCTCCTCCAAACAGCAGTTGAATTCGACCAAGCTATTTTTCGAGTGTCAAAAATTCGCTACTGTTGGGATTCGAACCCTAGGTTCTCCCAGACAGAGACACGACAGTGCCATCAGTTGTTGCCTTGAGCCATCTCAGCCTATCTGGCAATACATATTACGCATTATGTTGGTTTTGAATGAGCAAGTTCTACTGCGTAATCGACTGGGTCATTTAGATCGGCGGAATCGAGTTATTTTGTAATAATTATCTATCAGTTACGAAATATATCAAAGAGATCACATGGTGCAATACCTTTAGATTTTATTCCGGTTCTTGAATCCATGTCTGCTTGGTATCAGGTCTCTTTGTAACTTTATATATATATATATATATATATATATATATATATATATATATATATATAGAGAGAGAGAGAGAGAGAGAGAGAGAGAGAGAGAGAGAGAAGAAAGATTCCCATTCCGTCCTTCCGTAACCTGTCGCCATTCCCCCTGGCGGCATTCCCCCATCTTTCGGGCCGAGCGATGGGCCGATTACCAATCCTCGTATGGCCCACCTCTCGTGGTCCAGACCCTGACACCCTTCGGAAATTCCTCATACAGGCCTCAGGATACGCTGTGAATTCCCAGAACCGCATGTTGAGACAACCTATACAAAATAAACTTTTCTATTAGCCTATTATTGCACTTTTGGGGCAGGGGCTTACAATTTAAATCTATTTGAGAGGTTTCAATGGTAAGTGATGTATTTATTCAACTGCTAAGGTCATTAGTCCTGTAAATGTAGTGCATGTTCTCCCCTGGAGGTAGCGGTGATCTTTCTCCGCTGGATGGTGAGATCCTGCGCCGACTTATCTGTAGGCTAGCGGGTTTCCCCAACCAGGTATCTCCTAGGGGTAACGCCCCAGCCGAGACAAGCTTTAAGCTCCCGACCACATGTGTTGTAGTGTAGTGCATGTAAGAGTAAGTGTATGATAGAGGTGAGGATAAGACAAGGATTGGGATAAAACATTTATTGTAATTTTACGGGGTTGGGGAGGGCATGTCCCCTCCCCTTGGATTCACTGCCTTGGAAATGAAGTTTCCTGCTGTGCCGCACAACCTTTTTTATTATTAAAGTAAACCACACACACACACACACACACACAGATATATATATATATATATATATATATATATATATATATATATATATATATATATACATACAATGACGAAAAAAAATATTGCAACACCGGGAAGGGCACGAGCAATCAAGTAGGCAATAAGGGACGTTAGGAATCGGGGTCGTGGAAGCTGTGATTAACATTTCACGGATGACTGTTGCCCTGTGACGTAATGGCAGCATGACGAAATGGCCCGGACGCCTCATTTACTCCGCGGCTTTAAAACACGATGTCTAGTTGGGACTTAGGTATGCCACGGTGTCGCACTTGTTCGCCCTATAAGCAATTTGATCAGTTTGAGCGGGGTCGGAGTGTCGGCCTGCGCGAATCCGGGTGGTTCTTTCAGAGCATTGCTGACCTCGTGGGCCGTGATGCGACTTCAGTGCTAAGGTGCTGGCGGTGATGGTTGGATGAGCATTCCCATAGCCGGTACCAAAAACCCAATCTTTCCCATAGCTTCAGATCCACGTCGGGGCGATCGTGGAGCACTGATGAATGTCGAGATCGACGCATCGTGAAGGCGGCGTTGGCAGACAGCGTCGGCCACCCACGCCGAGATACAAGCACATGTGACCCCAACATATCTCCACGCACCGTTGGGAACCGGTTACTTGCTGCAGGTTTACAATCATGAATACCGCTAGCCCGACTGAACCATCGTCGGCGTGATGGACGTGTGCGTGTGCGGCTTCGCACAGGTAAGCGCGTGGGTCTGGGGTGTGTTCGTCCACGTCACGAGTTCGTCTGGGGTGCTCCTGGAGGGATCATTGACCAGCGCTAGATACATCCAGAACGTTGTGCTGGATGCATCCACAATACCGCACAACGTGCTGATACCTTTCCTGCAAAGGGAGGGTGGTGCGCTGTTCCAGCAGGACAACGCCCGCCCTTACACTGGCCGCGCTACGCAACACGTTCTCCGCGATGTTCGTCAACTGCCCTGGGCGGCATGCTCGCCGGATTTGTCCCTGATCGAGAATGTGTGGGACATGATGGGCCAACGCTTCACTCATGCTGCGACTCCCCCAACAACTCTGCCTGCTCTGCGTGAGGCGGTGCAGGTGGCGTGGAACAGTGTAGGACACTAGTCGCCACCTGTAGGATGGGATGCCAGCCCGCATCAGGGCGTGTACTGCCCGCGGCGGGATGTGGCGTTTCCGGTCCATGGCTCTCTCTGTAGCTGGACGTGCGAGTCTCACATGTCTCTGCCCATTTAATCACGTGTACTTTTCTGTCTGTATATGCAGTATCTCTACGGAGGAATAAATTGTACAATGTAATCGGAGTGTTGCAATTCTTTGTTCCGTCATTGTACATTTGATTCGGGTTGGATTTCAAGAACAAATAAATTTTAGTGAGACGCCTGATTTTGTTTGGCAGAACTAAGTACCTCAATGTCAATATGGACTGACGATGACTATCGCTGATTTGTCTCGTCACTAGTGATTTTATATACTTCATCCGACTACAAAGCTGTTCATAGGTGTGTTTCCAAGTTGCGCAATCTTCGTCAGAGCATGTCTGTAAAATGTAGGATATTTCTTTTCATCATATTTTTTAGAAATCTTCCAAACCAACATGATAAGAATTTCGCTTTTAACTGAGCATCACAACACATTTCAGAATGTTTCGTAACTTCCTGGTAATAAATTCACATCTACAGAGAATGAAGTTGCAAACGCAGCGAAAAGTACATGATGTTTTTTAAAATCTGTAAATCGGTTTTCGAATTGAATATTCTTAACGGATATCAAAGGTATTTAACCGCACTGTATTTATCTGCTTCTGTTTTTGCGATATCTGGTTACAACAACTATGTAGGCAAGTGAATGAAGATTTTTGCCTTTATCTGTTCCCAGATCCCTAGTTTCATTTGAAATTCGAAAATTTCTTCAGAAATGTTGATAAGTTGATATTTCCTTCGTAGACATGATATAGGTGGCTAGTTATATCAACCAGAAACTCAGTCACAATCTCATTCCTTGTGTTCAAATTTTGGGATAATTTTTGACTTGCTTATGAATAATGATTTCATTCCTTGTTTCAAATCAAAAACATTTGAACATTTGGACACGGATTAACCACCTTACTTCTGCATAAAATATGACGTCAGGATACTCTTAACCAAATATTTGAGAAATTCTTGAAACTGGTGATGCAAATTCTCCGAATTTATGAAGGTTACTGTTTTAATGAACATTTTAATGTTGTGGGGAGAAAGTATTGTAATGCTGCAACGGAAAGTTGCGAATTTTCATCAGAAAAACTTGTATTTTGGGGCCCTGATATCGGCAAAGTGGGTAAATACGTAGCACATTTCTTCTTCTAACACAGGGATTGCCAACCTTTTTTGTTAATCACCCTGTTTTAAAACAATTGTGGCTCTATCAACCCCCTTATTTTATTCTCTATATTGTACATAATCATTAGACTTCGTATTTTAGGACAAATGCCTATTTAGTTCCTTTAGGACGTTGTGTAAAATAATTGCAGATGTTCACGAATCATGAAAAAATTGATTTTCTGAAAGCATCTAATAGTGACTAAAATATCCTAAAAGGGCGATTGATGCCTATTTTAATATATCTTTGTTTACAACTGCCTCAAATCAGTAATTTTGAAGAATTATCATATTTTAATAACGCTACTAATTTTTAAAATTTGTTTTACGGAAACACAAATACTTTCCTGAAACGCAAATCTTATTTGATCGAATACGCAATCGACTACGCACCGAAATCTCGCACCCATAACCGAACACAAGGAGCTCTGCAAGTCTACATACAAAGGATGTTTCACGCACGTCTCCGATCAGCACGCACTTCTTAGGCAATTGCATCCATTCCTGGTGCAGCTGCGCTGTTGACAGGTTGAGACTTATCGCCGCGGCACGGCGGATCGTCTTAGTAATCCAGGCGAGAAAAGAAACTCTGGTCAGGCAAAATCTACTGTCGGAGAGCTTTCAAAGTACGGCCTTGTGTTTAAATGGGTCGTGTGGTACAAGTTTTTTTTTTGGGAGTGAAGAAGTTCCAGAAAAAGTGGACATGAGAATGTGACTTAAGGGTATAGACGAATAAGGCGGTGAAAAGTGCCTCCAAATCAAATCGATAATTGCGATACTCTTATGAAAGAAAAAAATGTTGTAGGTCCTCGTATGGCAAACTCTTGCAGAGATACGACAAACATGTTGTTCATGTTTTATTTATTTCTCAGCTTCTATTGCATGTATCAGCGTGAAAAAATGCAGACTGTAAAAAATAGTTGAATTTAAAAAATATTTTTGTCAATCTATTTTGACGCCAAATTCGTGTAGAAAAAAATTGAATTGAATTAACCTGATAAAGTTCGAGGACTATCTCACTTTTTTCTCCTAGAATGCATCTTATAACATTCCATAACATTTTTTTTTTCAGATTTTTAAACGATGAGCACGATAGTGAAAAAATTAAAACCAATTTTATCAGTTGAAAAATTTGAAAATCGCGCCAAAATGGGATTGGAAAAAACGTTTTAACCAATATTGAAACACATATTTAATCACGACATATGAACTCAAAATCTTGTAGGAGTTACATCGATTATGTACAAAACTCAATCGGAATATCTTGGATGGAAAGAGATGGGTGGCCTCTGCCCATGTAATCAACACAAACTTATTCATTTTTTCCATATGAATTTGACGTCAGAATTGTTTGACCAAAATACCTTAAAATTCAACTATTTTTTTCCGTCTCTCCAATATTTTTCAGCCTGATACATGCAATAGAAGCTCAGAAACAATAAAACATGAATAACACGTTTCTCGTATCTCTACAACAGATTACCCTAAGAGACTGATTTTTTGTGAATCTAAGTCATTTTTTATTCTCTTTCATATGAGCATCGCGATTATCGATTTGGTTTGGGGGCACTTTTCACCGCCTTATTCGGCTATACTCTTATAAATCTATTGCAGTGAAAAGGTCATTTTCAGGTTTCAAAATGATTTTAACAAATAAAAGACAGAATTACTGTAGAAAATGTGGAGAAAATAATGATTATATACTATACTTCTAATAATGAAAGTGAATAAAATAATATGCTTGTAGTCTCTCTCATAAAGGTAAAAATACGTGACTCTCCTGCACAATAAAAAGTGCCTAATTTAATACTTTTGTGAGTAGTTTTAAATGCCAGAAACATAACTTTTTATATCTAATGTTTTTTGCCTCATTTAGTCATTTTTAACCCATTTTAAGTGCCTAAAACATCACTTTTAATGATAAAAGTCCTAATCTTGCAATTTTGTTACCTATTATAAGTGCCTAAATCTTTCCTTTTTTGCCTATGTTTCCGTGGTCTAATAATCATAAGACAAAAAATGCACAAAAATATCGTGAAGATAAAACTTTCGTGCACCAGTATTTTGGTAAATTTCCAAGTTTTCAATAATCTTAGACGCCACAGCTTCTGAGTAGTAGAGTTTTTAATATTCATTGTTGTACAATGGTTACAAACTATTGAGAGTCTCTTTAACTGGCCTATTTCTCCCGTGCATATTGAAGGGAATATCTTCTTTCATGATAGAGTAGCGTTGTGAATTTATAGTTATAATTTGTAGAGTTTCTAAACTTCCTAAGCAGTAGCGAAGCTATAATAGTTTCTCTGTTGCCCTGGTGCAGAAAGTTGGAATGGGCCCCTATCTACAATAAATATGAAATTAGGAGTTTGAGAGCAATAATATAATAAGGTGTAATAGGTGTAATAATATGGCTGGTGCAATGGGAAAAATAAGTATGAAGTGCGATTTGCTTTATTCTTGGTCAATATCCATCTGTAGGGGTCCTTGTTAAGGCCCCTTACTCCAGGGGACCGACCGGTGCGTTGCACTGGTTGCACAAGCCTAGCTGTAGCCCCTGATTCTAAGGATGAATGACGGATCCGGAAGAAGAGAAGCGAATTTGTAATTTATTATTGTATATTTGTTACATTATATCAGCAAACAATCAAGCTCATTGTATCAAGATCATTTAATATTTTTTTACTCAGTTAGATCTTGGTTATTTCTATCAATAGCCAGTTCATGCAGCCATAGATCCCCAAACGAACCCTTGAATATCATTGACCCCCTTCAAAACTTCATCGACCTCCAGGGAGTCGATACCGATCCCGTTGGGAACCGCTGGGCTAACACATATACGCAGATTGCACGTTTTGCGGGTCCTCGATATCGAAAAATTGGATTACGACAAAACATCTGTGCGACTGTCCGTTTTGTTTGTCTGCGATCAACGCAACCGTTCAGACGATTTTCTTCAAATTTGAAATTCTCTCATCGATCTGTTCGAACTCGAGGACCTGCAAGTTTGAACCGGATATTTTGATTTGGTGGGATATTTTACATGAAGCTTTAACTTAAGCCTTTCAAAACTTTCTGAAAAGTGACTCAAGATTTTGCAGGTCACATTTTCGTTGCACTCTCAAATTTCGTAATTTGCAAAAGTTCAATTTTTTTCGGCGCCTTCCTACAATTACAATATTAAAAAGAGATTTTTTCGTTAATAAAATCTGTTTTTCGAACACAGATGTATGATTTTGTATATCAATAAGATTATATACAAATTTTCGAAAATATGACTGGTTTTTGCCAAATTTGCATGAGATATAGGCGCTTTTTAAACAATTACTTTCTCACAAATGGCTCCAATTTTTTCGTTAAACTATTACTTTAATAGCTGCAAAGGTCGCTAAAAATGGCTAATTATTTTTATTTTCGAACTCGCAGAAAAATGACATTGCAAAACTAAAATACTATTGATAGAGACTTTTTCCTTAATTGAATGTGTTCTAAAAAGTTAGATTTTTAAACAAGTTCATATACAAATGTTTTAAAATAGGAGTAGTTTTCGCGTTTCTTGCTCGATGAAAAGGCAATTGAAAAAAGTCTCAAAAATGACTGAAATGTTTTTCTTAATTTTTGCTCGAAAAGAGAGAAGTACATTTATAAAAATAGCGCCGGTCACGTTTTCATTGACCTTTATGAATTTTCGAAAAGGGCAAATTTAGAAATAATGCAAGAAAGTATGCGCTGTTGAAGCACCACGAGTTTTCTTAATGAAATCTGTTTTCGAAAACTAGATATTGAAATAATATCAATGAAAATTTCTGTTTTTTTTATATTGCAAATGTAAATGTTCAAAAGGGGAGAGGTGAACATAGAGTTAAGCTGAGGGTGAAGGTGGAGGGATAACGGGAATACTGTGCTAAACCTAACGTGAGTTCCAACCGCAGCATGAAAAAATAAAGCTGACTGAAAACATTTTGCAGGTTTCAGTAGTGTTATGTATTACCTAGGCGTTACCAACCAAATGTGGGAATCTATGTGCTGTTGCACACTACTTATTCCTGTTTTTTCGCGAAACTTTGTATTTCTTTGCTCACTGCTTCCACTCGCCGATCCTAATGGAGATCTTTATT
Source organism: Teleogryllus oceanicus (assembly GCA_964035755.1). Taxonomy (NCBI): domain Eukaryota; kingdom Metazoa; phylum Arthropoda; class Insecta; order Orthoptera; family Gryllidae; genus Teleogryllus; species Teleogryllus oceanicus. The sequence continues at coordinate 151,703,483 of CAXIVR010000001.1, forward strand.
TCTTACACACCAACGTGCCTCAACAATATTTCTTTGCAGTCCGTTTTGAGTATCTACATTGCTCTGACTGGTACGACTCCGAACTTGTGTGGCATTTGCCCATATTGATTGTAATACTTTACTCCGATCTTGATGAAATATTGAAATTAATTGGAACACTTGGCCTTCAAAACAAGAGGAACACTATATATATGCTATAAAGAAAACATCATCACCCTTTCCTGCCCCTTAAAGCAGAATTAAAGTGTGTTGGTTTTTCGCGAATACAACGAAAAAGTGAAGAAATAGACCCAGCGGAGAGTGAATTTCTGCACAATATAGTACTAAATGTATTTTGATTCATTTAGATAGAGAAATTAGATTTCTAGTCATGCAAGGTGAATGTTGAAAATTAGTTTCGATCCACCTCGTTTTGCAATCTCTTCATACGCGTTCAATTTTTGGGAGCCCGCAATGCTTGCAGGTGATATGGCTTGCTGCGCTGCGGCGGGACGTGCAGAGTGCGGTGCAGCGGGGTCAGGCGAATGATGCTTGACAGGGAGGGCGGAGACGGCGGGGAGAGGGTGGTGTGGAACCGTGCGGAGCGGGAGAGAGCAGAAGCGTGGGTTGGATTCAGAGTCTTCCGTTTGCCTGTGCAGGTACTCGTGCGGCGTGGTGCGCAGCGAGGGCGCGGCGGGGCCGCTGGGCGCGGCGGCGTACCCGGGCGCGCTGCTGGCGCTGGCGGCGCTGCTGCCCTGGCTGGCGACGGCAGCGGCCGTGGGGCGGGGCTGCTGCGCCTGGGCGCCGCTTGCCGCCGCCGCCGCCGCCTCGAGGAGGCCGCCCTGCAGCGCAGCCAGGGCGCCGCCGCCGGCGCGCTCCTCTGGGCCGGGCGGACGGCGCGCGACCCGCCCGCCTGCGCCGCCCTCGCCCTCGCCCTCGACGACGCCGCCTTCTACGTCATGGTGGCCGCCCTGCTCGCGCTCTACCTCTTCCTCATCGTGCCGCAGATGCTCAGCGTGCACATTGCGCCCTTGAAAACGACCGCGCCGCCCGCGAGGCTGCGATGGATGGGCAACGCGTCCGACCCCAACAACTCCCCCATCCCTCCTCAACTGACGCCGGTCGCAACAGGTGTATTCGATGAAATTTTCATTTGGTGCAGATACGAATTCACCGTTTTGGCCCCGACAGTTGTTTTCCTCATGCACAGAGAACTGCGCAAGAAATGCCAGTATTTGTTCTGTTGTTGTTGCTGTTGTCGAAGCAACAGTGTTACAAATTTGGAAGAAACAAGATCCATTTCGTCCATGTTACAGAAAAAGAGTCAGCAACTGAAGGAAGCATCAAATAGAGTACAAGCAAATAAATCGAAAAAGCATCAAAATAAATACGTGCGGATTGCTAACTATCGAACGCCTGTGTTGTTTGCCACTGCGGAGGGTTTGCACTTGCGATTAGTGGTAGATGGTAATCATCTTACGAAAATCGGTGCAAGTAAAGATTGGTCATCACAACCCAATTTTGTATGCGAATTCTGCGATGTCGCAATTATAACTGCCACGTCTGTTGACACGGTGACCGCCACGAAACAGAGCAAATTCGGCACCAAAGCAGTTCCTAAACAACCTCTTAGATTTGGGCATGAGAATATCGCCGAACATGATATGCATTTGAGTGATCACTGCAATGATAGTGGTGAAAAATTATTCAATATGCAAGTAAAAGAAGACACATCATTTGCCAGAGACATGCAAGGGAAAAACAATCGAAAAGTTGTACGTTTTGCTCAGAGTGTAGACAAAATTCCTTTGACTGAAAGTGGCGTATGGAGTGCATCTGATGATATTTCTCTCGAACCGATGTGGCCTTCTTTCAATTCGAATAAATCTGTAAAAGTTAATAAATCTTTCGGTCCTCCATCCTATGTAGATCCTACATATACGTCGTATTTCCATTAGAAAATGTCTTTCAATAAACCCTTGTTTTATCTTGTTTTCTTTTTTTATCTATGACAAAGCTCTAATGGTGGACTGGAACATTCATTCACATGCTTAGCGAGCTTTAAAATAGAAGATATGCCTTTTAAGAATTCATATGAGCGCAAGTGCTTTAATAAATACGTATTATCACTATGCTCTGACGATAGGAAAGTGTTGTTATAAGACAGACGAGCTCCGTTGCTACTCGTATCTTTGCCAATTCATTTAACACATTTAATGTGTAACGATTCTAATCATTTTCATAGATATCAAACAAGTACAAAGCGCTCACATTTTCTCGTACTGTTTGGCCTCGCACAATTTGGAGAGTCAATTTTCTTAACTAAGTCGTCCAACGACACCAATTCAGTTCCTATCGAAGCTAGGAAAAGAAGCCGATATTTTTTTTATTAAACGTTTATTTACAGTCTGTTCATACATGAGAACAATACGTAAATTTGCTGACTACATAATTAACATTGATTGAAGAAGTTATTCATTGTTATTTCTCCATTAATACACTTGATGCATGCATAACTACCAGAGGCATCTCCTCACCATGGACTTAGGGCGTTGGCAGTGTAGGAAAGTGTTAACCCCCAGCAATCTTTTCGCTTACACATTTAGAATAAAATTGAATTATATAAACAAAATTCTGATTTATTTTAAATTATAATTTTGGAAGAACGAGGGAAAGATAGTTGCAAAATAACAATGAGGATGTCGTATTTTCTATTGCAAAGTTTGAAATAACACATTTTAAAGTAATTTAAATTACATGCTCGACGCTTTGCCAATTTTTGGGTCTCGTATTAAAAATTAAATTCTGAAATATTATCATGTTAGGACATGGTTGCCAATTATCAATTACTTCCATCTTCTCTTCATACGAAAGATAAGGAGTGCAATTATTTAAAATTATTATTCCATTTTTTCACTACCCTTGTCAAAAAACAACACTCATTTCATGAGTATCGCTAAAGGCTGCAACGCACAGCGGAGAATATCACAATCACGGACGCTCGTGCACTAGCAAGCCGTTGAATCGAGATCCAACGCCTTCGCACGCTGTATTCTTGATAGGGGGACGTCGCGCGCGTGCGCTGCCGCCTGCCGATCCGTCCTGAAGACGTTGGAGATATTCGCCAACGGCCTGAGCTGGCTCACAAACTGCCGGCGTTGTGTGGGCACGCTGATGCCGATCTATATAGCCGATCGCACGGAAGACCGAATAAATGAAAAAATATAAATAAATTCAAAGGAAAAATGCTTTTTTTAATTTCTTTGGGCGTTGACACACGACTTGCACGCCCAAAGAAAACGCCACTGATAACTACACTTCAAAATATGTGAGGCAAATCTAGAAGCTTCAATTTTTTGAGACGTCTTGTTTCTTAACTGTTATCTAACAAATTTGTAGCTAAAGTATTGGCATGGCAAGATAAAAAGATGTTATTGGAAAATGCGCGCATGGGTTGTTTAAGTGCTATTTTATTATTCTGTGTTTATCGCATTTAAAGTCGTCATGAAAATCTTCATTGTCAAAATCAAAGTCATTATTATTGACTTTATTTATTATCGTCAAACAACAGTAAAACTGTATGTGAGCTATGTGCGAGACGTTTAATCTGCGCACGTTTTCTTGAGCTCCAGGATATCTTCCCCACCGTTTTAGTACACATAGTTGGAGAATAAATAAAAAATCCAACAAAACGGTATTCGAAACATTCGAAAATGAACTTTTCCCTCCCGAGTAACAGAAAATTTATTTGCATCGGTAAACGGACTACAGATATGATGATGACGACTTTAGATTGCTAACAAATTATCTTCCCCCTCTACTTTTCGTCCAGAAGCAAAACAAGGGACCATCTCAACATTTGGTCAATGGATCAAGAGAAACTGGACGAAAAATCTGATGGCGATGTAACTTGAAACTCGTATTGAACTTCGTAACTTCAAGAAGTGTGTAATGAATTCTGGAATTTGTTTATTCTAAGACATTTTTCAATGTTTTGCAAAAAAATTAGATGAAGATTTAGTTCTGTGCTAATTTAATTCCTTGAAATATCTCAATATGCATTAAAAATAGATTATTTATTGTTTATGATAACTTTAATAATACAATTAGGTATTTTGCCGCACCTTCGATCGCAGTTGAAGACCATGAAGAGAAAGAGGGAGAGAGAGAGAGAGAGAGAGAGAGAGAGAGAGAGAGAGAGAGCAGAGAGAAAGAGATAGAAAGAGAGAGAGAGATAGGTAGACAGATACAGACTGACAGACAAAGATTTATTAAATTTTTAATATCTATTGCAAATGTTCTTAGTGTTATGAACAGTGGCGCATCCAAGATTTTTCTATGGAAAGCTAGAGCAATAATGCACTATTGACATGATGTACTCTTATAAAAAATTTTCATCTATGCTGAATTATTTTTGTGTTTTATTTTGAGCATATTTATAACTTATTAAAGATATTCAATGATGATTTTCGTTACTATAAAAAATTAGTTCAAACTAATTTTCAGCAGAGCTAAATACAAAGCAGAGCTAAGTACAGTAATGAAAGAACAGCTTCTGAGGGGGGGGGATTAAGCCTCATGTTGCCCCTATTGGATGCGCCATTGCGTATGAGCATTGGTTAATTGTTATTAAATCAATATTTCTTCTTGATTGTCAATATATGTTTACAAATAAAAGTATCCAAAGTTTTTTATGACAATCATTTATTTCAGAAATTGCACAACGTTTCGTAACTCGTTTTGTTACATCATCAGGTGCTAAACTTAGTGAGGGAACGCTATCCCATTAAATTACCTCTGCAGCAGAACATTCAAGGAAACATATTTCGTAACTCTTTTTTAGGAAATTGGAAGCTATCCCATTAAATTCCTCTGCAGTAGAACATTCAAGGAAACATTAAGTAATGTTTGAAACATTGCTTGAAAGTTGTTGAAACATAACTTAATGTTTCCTTGAATGTTCTGCTGCAGAGGTAATTTAATGGGATAGCGTTCCCTCACTCAGTTTAGCACCTGATGATGTAACAGAACGAGTTACGAAACGTTGTGCAATTCCTGAAATAATTGATTGTCATAAAAACCTTTGGATACTTTTATTTGTTAATTGTTATTCTTGAATTTTTATTGATTTTATAATTGCATTTATGTTGACTGTAAATTTCATTTATTGGTGTTTTGTCTACGTAAATATTAATGATGTCATCAGTTAGTTTTACGTTGTTTCTGATTGTGCTTTTAATTTAGAGGACAAGTCAAAAAGTAAGTTTGCCTATTTTTGTGGATAAGGAGGTATACCAGGTAAAACACAATTTTATTTCGGCAGAATTTTCATATTTTGACACCAAATTTATTTAGAACTTTGTCAAGGAGTAAAATGACCATGCCCAGAAATCCACAAAAAATACAAAAACTTTATATCTTACTTGCTCTCGTTACAGAAACACGAATAGTGTAACGTTATGGAAAATGCGAAATTAAAATATTGTAAATACAGAAACAAATCTATTTTATAAAATAATGTAATATTTTTGTCAATTTGAATTGTATACAAAGTAGTTAAATAAAATTACTTATGTACAAAACTGTGTATGAATTTCTGATCACGAATAGTTATTTGCGGGATATGTGGGTGATATCTCACATCACAAATCATACTCTAAAATCACATTTTACTTCACTGTTGCACATCTTTTATCTAAATATTTTATGTTAAAAACTGAAAATTTGAAACTTAAGAATTTTATTTACCTAATGAACAGAATGAGATTTTTATTTTTTATATGACGATGCTAATTTTTTTCTTTGTTTTCCGTAGCAAGGCGAATAGTATCATTTTCTCATGTGTTGTTCGTATAAAGGCAATTACATAATGAATACTATCTTAAGAATATTCAGATATTTCTTAAACCCTGCTATTCCAAATGCCTAGGTGCATTATGAAGCAGATGCGGACTACTGTGTATGACAAGACAAGGGCAATGACACGAAAAGTCACCGCCGTTTTCTCTGCAAGGATATTGAGAAATGGGTGATGAACAATGTGCTTGTAATCAGGACGCGTCTGACAGCCCGCTAAGTCCGCTATGCCCGTGGCTGTTGGCGTCCTGCTTTTTCACACTACGCATGCTTCTGCTCTCTGCGTCTCAAGAGAAGTGTCGCGCAATACCACAATGAAAGGCGAGACGTAGTATTGCCCTTGTCATTGCCTTTGCCTTTGTCGAAATTTCGGACCAATCTTTCTGAAGCGACTGGGACTTGCGAATTATTTTTTGTAAGGTGTTCTGTCTTGTAAACATTCAAACAACGTGCCTATTTTGAAACTAAAATTACGATATAATTTTTTGGTTTGTTGTTCCTGTGATCACCCTACGTCAGATAGAGGGTAAATTTGAAGAAGGGAAAAAATTAAAATTCATTCATTTTAAATATTCTGATTTTTGAATGTATTCTGATTTGAATGTATTTGAAAAGTTTTTGAATGTATCATTTGTTCTACTGTCAAGAGATGCAATACTTAGAGGTATGTTATTGTGGGGCAGACATACCTTTCCATTTTCACAGCAAATGTAATATGATCTCTTATTTTTTCACACTTGAAATGAATACACGGTAAACGGTACATCGAATCGCAAGATATTGTAAGCAACAAGGGTTTCTGGAGTTAATTAAGCACAATTTTAAACAATTTACAGACGATAATTCTTTTTCTAAGCGACCTAATGTATAGTATGGCCATCGATTCGAACGACGTATTCTTTAACAAAATTCCTTATTAAATCTTTAAATTCATTAAAACCATCTACACACCTCGATTCTGTTTTAAGTAACTGCACACAGTAATTGACGAAAATATGTAAATTTAATTAATGCAGAGAACATAAAAAAATATAAAATTTCAACTGAATATAGACCCAACGACATATTCTCTGGATAGAATTCGATATCAAATCTGCAAATTACTTAAATACGACCTTAGAATTTGACGTTATTTTGTATGCAACTACAAAGTAACAGTGAAAGTGGAAACAATATTCATTTAATTTTGTGAAACGAAGCAAATGCCGACTCTAGGGACAGGTAAATCGGACGATCACACAGAAACCTGAGCATAGTTTTTTTGGGGGCACGAAAATTGGGATAAGCGAAAAACTGTAGCTAAAACATGTTATAAAAACATAACATTTTTTAATTCGAATTTTTCTAAGTCGGGATCAAATAATACGTTACTTCATACAATAGCTAGATCGAGTTCAGTCGCTGCCTGGAAGAGATTTCTAGTGGCTGGCGGCTTTGATCGGGTTTACGCGGTTTCTCCTATCAATACCAGGCAGGAGCAGTTCTCTAACAAACGGGCCGCAGGCAGCGCGCGATGTACTCACTAAGCAGTTTTTTCGCGCATTACTTTCTCTCTTCTGCGTATGCGGTAGCGAGAAAGTAAAAATATCTATCATCAATTTTTTACGTTTGCAATTTTCGAAAAATGGAACTAGCGCAGTGTTTTAAGTGTCTAGTGTTCAATTTGAGGTAGAAATTAAAGAAAATTGATGGATGCGTTTAAAAAAATTGTTTAAAAATTGGTATATTTCACGCGTTACCCGAAAACTCATAATATCGAAAGATTGTGTATGACTTTATTTCATTATATCTGTGAAAACCGATTCCTTGAAGGAAAAAAATCTCGAGCTTCAATATTGTCGTTGAAGAAAAATGCCGAAAAATTTGAACAGTTGCAATTTTCGAAAATTCAGACATTGTTACGAAAATAGGATTTGCGCTATTTTTTAAGCGTTGCGAATCTATTCGAGGGAAAATTGTAATAAAAAATGTTGAGCCATTCTTGAGAAACGTTTAAAAATGTTGTTGAAACTTTATGTAAAATACAACCAAAAATCAAAATATCCATTTCAAACTCTTTGGATATCGAGTTTGAAAAGAGAGAGGGTAGGAATTCCGATGCTCAAGAAAGCATGCTCAAATTGTACCCCGCCTCTACATATGTCACATAGAGTTTTTATTGATTTTTGAAGGTAAATACAAAATTAAGTAATCAATAAATAGAAATAGATAGCAGCCATGTACCTCAATGAGAATCAAATTCCGAAAACCCTTCAATTGCGATGACGAGCACAATAGCACCCGAGAATATAGTCAGAAAACGAAATCTAGAACAAATACGAATAATTATTTTCGATTAATTTCTGTAATTTGTGACAAGAGTAGAAGACTTTAGAATTTCTGAATCATTAATGTATTTTTCTTTCTACAATGTGCACATTCTTCCGAATTACCCCAGAAACAATTTCTGAACCTCATGCCTCTATTATATCTGAAACGTCTGTACCAGTTGGTCTGTTGGTTAGCATATATTACATGTGTTCCAAAGACGACGGATGAGAATTGACACATTTCTTACCGTCTTTAATCCCCAAGGGGAACATATTGCTCTTCCGCAAAGCGTATGGCGACCACCTGTTTATTAAGTTCACACATGTGTAAATGAATCTACTTTAATACTATCTGGTCGAAAATATCACTAATGAAGAGTGAGATATTTCATATATTTCAATTTTCTTTCAATGATTTGAAAAAATAATATATTATTTACCACTTTATGATGATGATGATGATGATATCTTTAAGGAAACGTATTATAACTTAGAGAAAGTTATGTAATGCTGCACGGAAAAAACTCATACTATAGGGCCCTGGTAACGATAAATCCACTTGCTAAATTTAGAAGAAAAAAACTCTAACACGTGATGAAGCCAGAATACATGTTTTGTGGGTCTTGGATACCGCAAAATCAAATGACGGCAAAACGTCTGCCTGTCCATCCTTCTGTCCATATGTGAACAACGCTAGCAGCTAAACCGTTCAGCTGATTTTCTCCTAAATTGATATTCCCCAATCGATCTGGCTAATGTCGCGGACCCTGGAATTTGAAACAGAAATTTTAATTTTTCCTTTAATGAAATTTGTTCCTTAAAGGTAGATTTTGAAATAAGGTCATGTACAGTTTTTAAAAAATTTTAGTTCTTTTCGCGTAGTTTTGCGTGTTGTTTTAGCGCCACTAGTTTCATTAATGAATTCTCTTCTAAATATTTTTATCTTTAAATAAGGATATTTACAATTCTTTTGCAAAATAAACGCATTGTTTTTGCTTGAAGTAAAGGCAATTTATTATTTTTTCTCAAAAACCGCTCCAAATTTTTTCTTTGAATATTTTTCTCGGATAGAGCAAATGACGCTTAAAAATTTGCAGATCCCAATTTTAGTGAACTCTGCGTATTCGAAAAATGCAAACAAAAGAATTAACGTTGTAAAACTACAATATTGATAATAAAATTTTTTTTCTTTTACGAAATCTGTTCTTTAAAACTATATCTTGAAATAATATGAACGAAAATCGCGAAATTTTTAAAAATTGCTAATGCGAATTTATTTGTCTGTATTAAAAAATAATCAATCGCAAAAATTTTTCAATTTTCATCGGGACGGTAGAGTTGAACTGTGAGGCTGGTGGTGTAGGCGTAACGAGACTGGCGTGTCAACTCCAAATAACCGAGTTCGAGTCTCGGCGAGAAGAATAAAATCTTTGCTGGTTGGGAACACTTTTGCAGGTTCTTATAGTAGTATACTGTAATATTGCGTAGCGGGTATAAATAATTCGGGTATGTTGTGTTGTAGCTAGGGGCGGATGTGCACTAGGGGCGCCCCTGAGCAGTATAGTACTCCATGCCGCTCTTTTTTGTATTCTTTAATTTTTTAATACAGACAATAAAGTTTCAATAATTTTCAAAGCATTTATTCAATTAATAAAAATATAAGTTTTTTATAATAAAATGAATAACATTACACAAAATAAACTGAAATATCTTGCGTCTTGCTGATTGGTCTCCGAATAGGTGGATGAGATATTCTCAGTATATTTATTTTAAAATTTCGCATTCTATTGCCAACATCGCAAGAGCATTTAATCGATATTCGGTCATTTCAGATCTGAGGTAGTTTTTCACACTTTCAAACATGAATAACATCTTTCAGCGATGCAATTGCATATTGGTGTGCAGACAAACATCCCATATGCAGTTGGAACATTGGAATACAATATGACAAGACATTTTCACGAAGAAACTTCATCAATTCCATTGGAGAAAAATTTTCAATATTTTTCTAAGCGCAATGTGCATGGAAGTGTAACATTTCATTTCTCAATGTGCCTTCTAACCCTATGTCACAAAAGCTTCGCAACAAGTTTGATTTTTCTTGTATATTCCTGACATTCAAATTTCAAAATTCTAAAATTATGAAGATCTTTCCACTGATTTTCTTATAAGCTTCGTTTATTCGACTTAGCTCGCAAACTAAGTTATCTAAAATCACATAAAGCGTATTGAATTTGAAGTGATCGGGGGTCAATTGTTCGTTAATTATTAATTAAAAGGTACAGTTTTTTATTAATTAAGTTAAAACGTGATCATGTAAACAATACATTTTTGGGCAAACAAAAATTCAAGTGATTTCTTCTATTATTAACAGAGACATCAAGAATTGAAGCAAATAACTAGTGCTAAAACATCACGTACTTTCTCGCCCATATTTCACGCAAAATTACGCAAAAAACACTCAAATTTTCGAAAAATTCCTTACTTCAAAACCTTACTTCAAAATCTGTCTTTAAATAAAGATTACATTTAGGCAAAAATCTCTATCTCTGATATTTTTGTTGTTGGAAGACTCCAAATAAGGTTTGAACTTTTGCAATTTTCGAAAAATCAGGGTTTTTACTAAACGTGACATCTACACCATTCTCTTAAACAAACACACACACGGATTGTTCACAGACGGATTGATTTGCCGTCATTCAATTTTTCGATGCCAAGGAACCACAAAACATGAATTCTGGCTCCACCACGTGTTAGAGGATTTTTTTTCTAAATTTAGCGTCGGGATTTATCCACTTTTTAGTTGCCAGGACCCAGTAATAAGAGTTTTTCTGCCGACTATTCGCCGTTTTTTCGCGCAGTGTTACCTAACTTTCTCTCTACCGCGGTAGCCAGAAAGTAAAAATTACCTTTGAAGTACAATTTTTCAAGAAGCAAAAGAATACCACAAAATGAACTTTATGGTATGTTAAACAGTGTAATTAGCACTTCCTTTGGAAAATTTTGAAGAAAAGTTTGATTGATTGAAAAATTTTGAGCGTTTCTGAAAATGCGGAATTTTGAGTTTATTTTCACAGAAAATGTTGAGTTTTCGAGAAACTTTATGACATTATTTAAAGCACATTACTCATAATACAATAATGTGAACAAATTGTGGCTAATGTAAATATTAACGAGGCAAGTAAAAATTACAATTTTGTAATTTTTGAAAAATCAAAACAATAGAGCAATATACAGTGGATGTCACCTTAATGAGTACATTTAAGACTATCTCTACCAAAAGTTTAAAGGAAAAATTTTGAGCGGTGTTTGAGAAAATCTTGTTTTTGTTATTTTTTAATATTGCACATATTGCACGCAATGTTGCGTGAAAAGTACTGACATTTTGAAGAAATGTGCATGTCCTTAATGAAGGAACTAATCATTATTCAGTTTGGTAAGAATCCTACGTATAGTTTAGGCGCTCGTGTTGTTGTTCATATACACCAGACAGGCAGACGGACGGACGTTAAAAAAAACGTTCACATATAACAGACAGTAGGACAGATGGACGCTTAAAAAAACTTTTTTAGTTATCAGAGGATCCCAAACCTTAAAATACGTTTAAATCTCGAAAACAATTTTCCGCAGCATTACATTAATCTTTTCTATACTACGCATATTACGAGAAAGTAATAAAATACGCTGTCATGCTAAAAGTTATAGTTCTAAAGAAATGAATTTTCATAATTTTGTTTAAAAAATCCACGATATCGTTCCACGCTCTCCGCCAGCTGTCCGAGCGCAAGAGTCCGTGTTGAATCAACACGATTCTGGCCTTGACATTTTCTGCAGAACATTTTTCACCTTCATAACCTTCCCTGCATGTCATGTGCGCAGTGTAATGCAACCCAATTTGAACGACAGTTTACTAGAACACTTGAATAAGTACATTACTATTCAGTAATATTTCTCAATTTTCCACCTCATTATAAATATTTTTGGGAATAAAAACGTATAAAAAATCCACGTATAAAAAATAAATTTCCAAGGAAAAAAATAAAAAAAATTATAAATCTATTTTTAAAACTACAAGCATTGATTTAATGAACGTATTGAAGCTGGTCAGAATGTTCCACATTGTCCGTATACGTAGAACGAATTTTAAGATGATTTCTTTCTTCGCTTCTGAAAAGCAGATACAGCTTTTTTCACCCGTCACAAATAGATTGTTTACTATTTGACTTTTGACTTGAAATAAATAAAACAATAAATAAAGTAACTATCCCAAGAACATCTGTGGTGATAGAAGGCCTCAGCACTGGGAGCATTAACGCCTCAGCACTGGCTATCGCACTGGGAGCATTAACGATTTATATTACTCACGCACCGGTGAGGCGTTGGACTGGTGTCAGTCGCAGAGCCTTTGCGAAACCGGTCTCAGCCGCAACCTACCTGGAAATTCTGAAGGTGTGGCTGGCTACATAAACAGACTATCACGGCGCATCGGTTACCTAATTTGCGTTTGGGTCTTCAGAAGCAGAGAGATCAGGCTGCAATATTCTATTTTGTCTTTTGTGAGGGCAGTTATACTTCTTTTCAAGACAAAAATAATGACCATAATTGAATCCAATGCGGTTGATGTCAAACGTTCAATTCAATATAACACAAACTGTAAAAAATACAGCGATAATTTGTCGGTCACATTGACTCAGTAAACAAATCCAGCTATTGGCGAAAATTTACGTATTCTTGAAAGCAGCCAAGACCTCTCCACTAATTTAATAGGACTGGTAATCACTCCGCCAAGGAAGACGTAAGTGTTGTTTATACTTAATTTTTTGTAAAATAAACAGTACGTTTGTATTAATTAAAATTTTTGAATTTCACATTTAAACGTAAATTGACACTAAAACGTTTGTATAATCTCTTTATGAATTTTACTTTCTTGCATACTACATACAACTGAAGAGAAAGTATTGAAATGTTGCGACAAAAACGGCGATTTTTCAGAAAAACAGGAAAAAAACACCAGGTGGGAGAAGCTCTAAGCTCCCGACGAGTCTCACGTCATGAGCGGTAGTGAAGTGCGTGTATGTGTGTTTGTAAGTAAGGAGTGGGGATAGGACCAGGAGGGGAATGAAAGATCGCGCGCGGTACTATTTTTAGAGTATTGCTCCGGCATTCGCCTGGTGTTAATCAGAGAAACCATGGAAAACTACTGTTCAGTGCAGCTGGCCGCTAGAAGCCTCCTCCAGACAGAGGCTGAACTCAACCCAGCTATCTAGCCAGTGTCGATAATCCTGCCATCGTTGCGATTCGAATCCTAGGACCTCTCTCTCAGAGGCACTGCAGTGACATTAATTGATGCCTTCAGCCACCTTAGCCGGTTTCGAAGTTATGATGATCATTGTTGATAGACACCGGGTATAAATATATTACTGACTTTCATCTTCCGAATTTCCGAATTTTCATTTTCTTTGAGCTTGGAATCTTTCCATTGCCTTGCATATTTATTTACGAATCTGTAGTATTTGTCAAAACTGACTAACTTTACGGTGGGAACTTATTTTCATATAATACTGATATTTATAGTTACAACACTCGACGTAGAAATAATGTTCATCAAGTGTCAGTATCAACAGCTCACTACAAGAAATCCACATACAAAACATGTACGTTACTTTACAACGCATTGACAGATAATATTAAACAATTAAAATTGGTACACAAATTGAAGTTAAAAGTAAAATATTTTCTGCTGCAAAACTGTTTCTATACAATTAGAGACTATACTGATCGTCAAAAAGAAAAATAATATTTACTTTAACGAAACAATGATATAGTACAATGAATTAGTTTACATTTGGATTATATAATTTTGAAAAAAGACTTAAATGCCTGTAACAAGTCAGTAACACTTCAGCTTCCGGGTCAATGACACCCAACTCGATCGGGCTTTTGTCCAGTCTCCCTGATCCATTTAGCAAATGCTGGGATGGCCCCTTGAATTTCTTCTGGACGTAAATGTAGCTTCACTATGCTCACGTTTTGTTGAGCTTTCCTTTTGCTTGTAGTGGTAGTAGAGCTTAAGGTAAGTTTCTGTTTGTTAGCAAAATAGAAAAATCAAATCCGTTCGTTTACCGTTACAAATAAGTTTTCTATAATTCGGCAACGAAAATATCTAGATTTTGAAATATTAATCTCTCGCTTTTTTAAATTTATTATTATTATTATTATTATTATTATTATTATTATTATTATTATTATTATTATTATTATTATTATTATTATTATTATTATTACTACTACTACTACTACTACTACTACTACTATTTTACCATCTTTCAACTATGAATAGTTAAATAGTTGGGAAGGGATTCTGAAACTCAAGAAAGCGTGCGCAGATGATTTTCTCACCCCATACGTCACATACAGTTTTTGACTAAATACATAAATAAATCGGACTTCTTCAGCGCTAAAAAAGTTGAAAGAAACAAAATTATAATTAATGTAGCATGAAACACTAAAATTGTAGGTACTGAATTGTATCTATTTTTGTGGTTTACTTTTCAAGTAACTTGTAAATTGTGATAATTAAGTAAGCCTAGCTAATTAATTAAGTAAGCTAAATATTTTTTATTTAAGTTAGGTTAAATAAATAAGTAAGGCTAGCTAATTCTGCAGCGCCTTTGACCGGGAGGTCCTAGGTTCGAGTCCTGACGGCGGCAGGATTTTCGACACTAGCTTTTCAGCTAGGTCGAATTCAGTCGCTGTCTGGAGGAGAATTCTAGCAGCCAGCTGCTCTGATCGGTACTTTTCTGTGGTTTCTCCGATCAACACCAGGTGAATGCTGGAGCAGTACCCTACCAAACGGGCCACGGACCGCGCGCGATCTGTACTTCCCCTTCGTTGTCCTACCCTCTCCCCTTACACACTCACTTACACTAACATGCACTACACTATTACATATCCCGGGAGACCGGTCGGGAGTTTAGAGCTCGGCCCGGCTGGGGCGGTGCCCGCTGGTGGGAGAGTCCTGCTTAGGGGGAAACCCTACTAGCCGACGATAGGTCGGTGCCGGATCTCGCCATCCAGCGAGGGGAAAATCACCGCCATCTGCCGAGAAAAAACACGCACTACACTAACGGGACTAATGACCGAAGCAGTTGACGCGCTCGGAAACACGAAAAAATCAATCAATGAATCAAAAGCTAGCTAATTAAAAATATTGTTGTACAGTTCAAATTGTTGTTACTTTGTAAGAAATTTAGTTCACTCGTCTGTATTCTAAGATTACCCTGTTCGGCCGTCAAGTTAAAAAGTTTGGAGAGCCCTGATTAATATCTTGCTTTGTTAGAGGTCTGCAGATATGTGGACAGATAATTAGGAGTGATGTAATGTAGACAGTAACCACAAACATCTTCAACGGAAACTCTTAAGATCTTTGAGCTCTAACGTAATGGGGAACAATAAAATTTATGTGTTGTTCACTGACAGACGAATAGATAAACGGATAGAAAAATGTTACGAGAACAATCACTTTTACAGTATCAAGAAACCTAAAAATTTGTATTATGTCTATCTTTCGTATGTAAGAAAGTCATGTACTACCTATAGGAGAAAGAAAACTAAAAAAGAATTGTACGAATAATAACCAAATCCACCCACGTGATTCTTGAAAGCCTATCTTCATTAATCTAGGAATTTTACCATTACCTTGTCTGTTGATTTACGAAACAGAGGTTTCTGTCAAAAATGACTTAAGGGCGGCAATGTATTTTTAGAAAATGCCGATGTTTATTACTATAACACTCGACGTAGAAATCATATTTATCAGGTGACAGTATCAACAGATCATTACAAAAACTTGACATACAATACATGTACATTATTTTACAACACTTTCCCAGATGACATTAAACGATTAAATTCGATAGAAAAGTTTAACTCCCAAGTGAAATCGTTTATGCCGCATAACTGTTTCTATACTATTAGAGACTATCTCGATCAGGTTTTTCGTCCAGTTTCCCTGATTCATTGAGCAAATGCTGAGATGGCCCCTTGTTTTGCTTTTGGACGTAAATGTAGCTTAATTATCTGTGCACGACTTCTAGAATTCAGTGGGAAATATGGTTATTCAAATTATCGTTTCCATGTTGCCGCGGCAGGAAGAATTATTCCTTGACGAAGGACATCACGGATAAGAGCCCAAAATTTCTTGCTTATTTATCCTTGAAAATCGATGTTATTCCATGGGAGCGGCTATTTTAAATTCAAAATTCAAGTAGTATATAACTTAGTGTAGGGTTTACAGAATTTTCTAAACCTGCACAGAATTCATTTCTCCCCATAGCACGTCATGCACAGTTTTAACTGTTTTTTTGACGCAAAATAAAATAAAATAAAAACTAGTGGTACTACTACAGAATATACTTTCTCGCATTATTGTAACTTTTTTAATTTTCGAAAACTCCATGACAATCGAAAAGAAATCTACCCTATTTCTTTAAGCGTCCTCTGATTTATGTGAGGAAAAAATAAAGAAACCGGTTCGAGCAGTTTTTGTGAAAAAAATATATATATATTGTTTGTAGAAGCAAAACAAAAAGTCTTTAATTTGTAGCTGCAAAAACATGCCGAAAAATTTTAACTTTGGCAATTTTCGTAATTCAGAGACTTCAACGGAAATGTGATCTGCTTCAATTGTATGTTCTTTTGCTGTTCGAGAAAATAAATAAATTAAAAAATTAGGAACCTTTTTGAGAAAATATTGGTAAGAATTCAGGTAAAATGCCCCCAAAAATTAAAACATCCGTTTCAAATTCGCGGGGCCTCGATTTCCTCCAAATCGATCGGGGAATATCGATTTTGGAGAAAATTGTCAGAACCGTTTAGACGCTAGAGTTGACCACTGATGGTCTTGCAGGCGTTTTGCCGTAAACCAATCAAAGTTTCCTGAAAACGTTGATTCCGACCATACAAGTTGTAATAGGAAGTAATTTACTGCGAATAGGAAAAAGTTTTGTCCACTTTTTCGATATTAGCGCCCCACAATACGGTTTTTTGGGATGAAAAATGGCCAAACGCCGCTTTACAACACGGCAGTTTCTCTTTACTATGTAGAAAACTCGCAGTATGGCGAAGAAGTAAAACAATTTTTTCGGTATAAGGTATAAATTGTATTTTTCTAATCAGAATATGGGTACTCCTTCCTAAATCATTACATTACCTTCTCTAGATGGTGAAGACGGGAAAATAAAAATGTAAACAGGGTTTTCTCAAACGCAGGTCTCAATTTATTTTGATCGAATAGATCCAAGTTCGCTTAATAAAATGGCAGTTGTCCAATTTCATTGAATCTCTGAAATCACGATAATTTCGAGTGTTGATAGGGGAACCCATGCGCTCGAATTCATATTCGAGCCCAGACGTAATTTTTTCGACTTAGAAACACTCTTGCTGCTACAGCTAGAATTATGATACAAACTGAACTGGCGCTTTAAACTGTTTGAGAAATATTTACATATGTTTAAAAATTTTTACTACGCAATTTCTAAATAAAAAGAAACTTTAAACATACAGTTGTCTATTTCTTTCAACCTATGGCGTAGTACGTAAAACATAATCTATTGAGAATTAATCCCATTCATTCGCCTCCTGCCGTTAATGTGCATTATATTTACGAATTAATATTACATTTTAAATTTATTAATTATAATTAAAAATTATATTATAAATTTAAATTTATATTATAATATTCTTCAGGGCCACGACTTCTTCCAGGTTGCAGGGCCAGGTGATGCGGGAGGCGGCGGCCGCCCGCTTCAGGCGGTGTTCGGTGTCAGGGCACCGGGTGATGTTCCCACAGAAGGTATCCCTCGAGCGCGCCATCTTGCAGCCCAGCGAGAGGGCGACCCGTGGCACCAGTTGCGTAAGCCTCTGGAGCCCTAGGCCGCCTTCTCGCGGCCTGCAGTACAGCACACCGTCCATGATGCAGCGAGGTAGCTTGAAGATGTCCTTGATGGTTCGGCGAACAGCAACGTCCAGCCGGTCCAGTGCGGTTCGAGGTGGTATTGCGAGACCAAGTTGGTGAAGGAAGTGCGGCTGGATGTAGGCCTGCCACAGGTGCAGCTTCTGATAGGGCTTCAGAGCTGCCCCCTGGACCCGTCCCAGCGCCTCATTAAACTTCGCCGGCAGGTCGAAGCCCTGCCAAGGGCGTCGAAGCCCTGCCAAATTCTGCGGGGCGGCGTTTTAAGGTCAGATTCCCCCCTGCCAAATTCCGCATCTGCGGGGGGGGGGGGGCGTTTTAAGGTCAGCACAATTAAAATTAAAATTTCCCTGTATAGGGGGTTGATAAAATCAAACGGGCCTTGTAAAGGAGGGCCCGGACTAATACTCCGTTGTATAGAGTTCGGCGTTCCCTGTATAGGGGGGATTGAGCCAGTCACAACCGGTTGACTCGCCGGTGTGCTCGGACTAGTGCAGTGTGAAGTACCGCGGACAGGAGTGCCCGGAGCGGCCTTTTCATGGCCAGTGTACCCGGCCACAGAGGCCTCCAGTACGGTGCTGTTGGAGGTGGTTGGTATCTCTCCCCCCCCCCTGAGCAAGGCTAGGCGCCTCACGTACGCTTTTTCACGCCTTTTGTCGGCGATTTGTTTTCTAGTTTTGCCCAACTCCTCGGCCAGATCTTCAGGTCTAATATCTGGCCTTGCTAGCTCGAGGTCAAGCATCCTTTGCGGCTCCTCAGCACTGAAGGCCTTCCCCCCCTAAGGGGCTTCAGTCCTCCAGTACTGGAGCTGCTAGCCTTTCTTGGTTGCGGAGGAGGGATGTGCAGTACGCTTATGCTGTGAGACACCCGCCTTGGACTTGAAGGAGAGTCCACACTCCTCGCACTGGGGCCCTTCGACAGGGACTTTCCTGCCCTTGCATTTTGGGAGGTGGCAGGCTGCAGCATTATAGCTTTTGTACATTTTGGTGCATTTAGCACATGCGGAGCAGGTGTGTAAAAAATATGGTACTCCTTCGCATCAGCATTCTTCGCATCAGCGAGCAGATAGTCGCCCTTCCCTTCCAGTGCACCATAGCTGCAGTTGCCAACAGTAAAAGGCAGTTCGATTATGGGTTGCCTATCACGATCAGCTTCCATCGCATCCACACGCGACTTCGCCCCCGGCGATCCGACTGGGCGAGTTACGCCGGAATTAACTTTATCGGGTGTGCCTGCCATGGTTACCGTGGTTGCCCATTCTAAGACCCGGGCGCACCACTACCAGGGAATCTCCTGCTCACGCCTGACGGCGACGTGAGCTTGGAGGCGTTTTTAGTGCCCCCTGGGGCCGGTAGCAGCCTCTAACACTCCGAAGAGCGACCCCTCATACCGGGGGTTACTCGGTTGTCGCCAGGGTCCCCGTCTGCGTTAACTAGCTGGCACCCCCAAGAAGTGGGGATTTACTAAAGACACGCCTTCACAGGGAGTCCGCCCTGGGAGGACTGCGGGCCGCCCCCGCAAAATGCCTCCTTACCCACATTGTTTTTCATTACTTCGGCTTTCCCAGCGAGGGAACATTCAAATGTAGTCAGCTCAGTTGGTTACAGATAACGGTCTTCTTTTTTTCTTTCAAAAAATGCTGCTATAGAATGCTGGCACACAGATCCGCACGGACCTTCCTCGGCCGCGGCTCGATATCTATCGAGTGGTTATCAATCCATTTTCTGATAGAAACGCGTGGATCGCAGATGGAAAGGTTCTAATCACCGAAGGAAATGATAAGTTGCGAGTTCAAACAACAGAAATACAGGATAATTGCATCAGTTAGGGACTAGGAACGAGTAACTGTATAAAATTACTACTATTGTGTTCAAACATAACGTTTTTACTCTTTTCACCAAGTGATATATTTTAGGAATA
This sequence comes from Teleogryllus oceanicus, assembly GCA_964035755.1. Lineage (NCBI taxonomy): Eukaryota > Metazoa > Arthropoda > Insecta > Orthoptera > Gryllidae > Teleogryllus > Teleogryllus oceanicus. The sequence continues at coordinate 151,723,517 of CAXIVR010000001.1, forward strand.
AGCTAAAAAAATTAGAAAGTGGTGTGGTCAGATCTGCGAACCAACCGACCTCAAACGTAATCGGATTTGGAGACATCTAAACATGCTCGGCATAGAACATCAGAACATCACATTCTTTGCATAATAAAGATTCAGTTTGTAATCTTACCAGTTGCTCTTAAAGGAACGCTATTATTTTCAAATCGAGCGTTTTGCTTAATAATTAGTAAGCATGATAGCAAAATATCTATTACGATTTCCACGTTTGGATATACGGACTGAATTCTGTCTTTTACAGCTTTTTGGTGTACTTATCGATTAAAGTTATTTTTAGATTTTAATTTTAACTTTGTGATAAAAGTATATATGATTGATATTGCAGTTCGTCACGAATAATAATTTTTAAATCATCAAGATACGATGCCACTAAATTTTCGTATTTTGATTTTTGTAAATCTCATATTTAAGTAAATTTCTGTCAGTTACACAGAAACATTTGTTGGATACTCTGTGATAATTGTATGTCTTTTCTTCAATTAAGCTTACAGATGATCAATAATTACGAAAAATGGATAAATGTGAAAGTGTACAGTCAAATAAGATGATGAACATTACCTCTGACTCGATGTTTAATTTAATCATGTTATGCGAATTCTGCATTGAAAATACCTTTTTGTTCGAATTTTTAGAATCATTACTTATTTCTACCAGAATTATTGTAAAAAATTAAGTGTTCAATTTTTTCTATTTAAAAAAATGTAAACAGTTAAAGGGTGAATAAATTTATAAGGGTGAATTAAGGGGTGAATAAAGGGTGGTTGGCAGTTGGATGTGGCGGAGAATTTTATTCGTAGCGTAAATACTCACCTACAAAAATTTTCTCGACTACACTCGATTGGTAAATTTATTTTTAAATATGTTAAAACACTATTTCATTTTTCTACATGTATTTGTGTGTCGATGGGTGCTGCCATGAGCTTTTTTCCATGAAGAAGGAAAGATCAGGCACGATCTCCTTTTTTCATGTAGTACTCCAGCATCTGCTAGATCTGCCAATTGATCCGACGATACAACCGCTCTGAATTCTCATCCAGGCAGTGGTCGACTGTGACCCACACAATTCACTGGTGGTGTGTGAGCCAGGACTCGACGCTTTCTCTGCGAACGCCGACACGCCACGCGACGATTTACGGCAGGTCAACCTGCTAGTACCTGCTCTCCCTTCTCAGCTCCTGAGTGCCCTCCCAACGTGTGTGGCCATGTAGTAAACGTAAATGTCTGGCTAAGAAGAGAGATAGTATAGGACAAGGAAAAGGAACGAAAGATCGCGAGCGTTCAGGGCTCATTTATTAGGGCACTGTTCCGACATACGCCTTGCATTTATTGGAGATACCACGAAATACTGATCGGCATATCACCGGCTGCATTTCTCCTTCAGACCCGCTGAATTCGACCTAGCTATCTATCGAGCTAGCTAGCTAGTACCGAAAATCCGTTACCTTCGGGACTCGAACCCTAGAACCTCCTGGTCTGAGTTGCTGCACAGAGAGCGGTAATGCTGGGTGTGTGCTAAGTCAGACGGTCCCAAGAATGGAAAAATACAATAACATTTGCTATATTATTAATTTACGATCCGCACAGAAATTGAAAGAAAACGATGCACCTTCCGTCCCTTTAAGAGAAGTCTGAGGTTTCTTAGATACCCAGGATCTAATCCAGGGAATATCCAAAAACAATTAAACAAATCGATTTGAACTGAAAAATGAAAATATTTGCATTTTAACCGTCGTCGATTGCACAGGTATCTAGCACGAACTCTATATAGATACGCACAAATAAGTACGCAGGCTGGATATTGATTTAAAGATACGTTTTGTATGATTTTGTACGATTTCCTAGGTAGGTCAAACAAGATATTCCCAACAGCAAATGACAATTTACATCCGTCATACATCGTGTGATGTATCTCAGGACAAAGGACCGGAAGTGGTAGTTCAGTGCATCAACTGATGTCACTGCAGCGCCCCTGACCGGGAGTCCTGACGGCGGCAGGATTTTCGACACTAGCTTTTCAGCTAGGTCGAATTCAGTCGCTGTCTGGAGGAGAATTCTGGTGGCCGGCTGCTCTCATCGGTAGTTTTTCGTTGTTTCTCCGATCAGCACCAGGCGAATGCCGGAGCAGTACCCTACCAAACGGGCCACGGACTGCGCGCGATCTGTCCTCCCTCTTCCTTGTCCTATCCTCTCCCCATACACACACACTTACACTAACATGCACTACACTACCACATATTCCGGGAGACCGGTAGGAAGCTTAGAGCTTGTTCCGGCTGGGGCGGCGCCACGCTGGTGGGAGAGTCCTTGTTAGGGGGAAATCCCATTAGCCGACGGTAGGTGGGCGCCGGATCTTGTCATCCAGCGGGGGAAGATCACCGCCATCTCCCGAGAAAAAACATGCACTACACTTACGGTACTAATGACCAAAGCAGTTGACGCGCCAGGAAACACGAAATAATCAATCAATCAGAACAACGAGCAACAAGTTCATATTTGCGACCGACTCAGGGCATGAATTGATATCTCTGCTATCCTCTGACCGGGAGGTCCTGGGTGGCAGGATTTTCGACACTAGCTAGATAGCTAGGTCGAATTCAGTCGCTGTTTGGAGAATAATTATAGCGGCCAGCTGCTCTGATCGGTAATTTTCCGTGGTTTCTTCTTTCAATGTCACTCGAATGCCGGAGCAGTACCCTAACAAACGGGCCACAGATCGCGCACGATCTTTCCTTCCCCTTCCTCGCCGTACCCTCACTGACTTACATGGTACTACACTACCACACATGCCGGGAAATCGATCGCGAGCTTAGAGCTTGTCCCGGCTGGGACGGTGTCCCGCTGGTGGGAGATACATAGTTGGGGAAAATCCCGCTAGCCGACATGTAGGTGTCGGATGTCGTCATCCAGTGGAGGAAGATCACTGCTAACTCCCGCGATAAAACATGCACTACTTTCACGGGATTAACAATTATAGCAGGTGACACACCGGGTAACATCAATCAATAAACCAAATCATATTTGCATCAAGAGCAAGGGAAAAATCCAGAACAATTTATTGCACAATTTCAATGTATGTGATAAGAATGTACATCGAACTTATTACGTGCACATTCAACATTTTGTCGCCCTTTCTTGTTTTACGAGGAGGAAATAAATGTATAAAAAACGCAATTGTGTACCAGGTACAAAAGTGTCCCGGCTAAAATAAATAATAAAAAATTGCACGTGTTAAATAATGTTATGGCTCTGAAGTTGAAGGAAGCGCCTTTTAGTGAGAAGGTCACATTTTATCGCCAGTTGACGTCTCTACTTTTAGAGGTCGCGCAGATTTAATGAGGTCACGGGTCTGAGGCGTAGATACATCAGGTTGAGCGAGGCATTTGTGTTTCAGTAGAACCCGGTATTCCGAACTAATTGGAATGATGTCTGTTCGAATTCGGAAATGTTCGGATTATCCGAAAAAATGTACCATACAGATACAAATCCTATAGGATTACCAGACACAATGCGATGTAGCGTGCGATGTGAGAATATGGCAACGAAGCGTAGCGATCATATCATCTCATCGTATCATCAAGCAGATTCAATTCCTTACGGCAAAAGCAGATAACCAATTTTGCTCCTCTAAATGAAAATTATTGCTACAAAAACATGTGAAATACACCGTAGTTACCAGTGCAATGAACTATTCATTTCGACTTGTGCTTCAATAAGTACTTGACTCCAGCATATTATAAAATCCTTTCTTTACACTACAAATTTTCATTTTATTTATTTTGTTTATTTTTTCCTCTATCCCGAATTTTGTTCGGATTTTCCGAAATTTCGGATTTGCGGGGTTCGGATTAGCGCAACAATCTCGGTTCTACTGTTTTTACTTTCTCGTCCATTTCTTGTTTACGTCATTTTTACTTTCTCGTCTACTACTTACTTACGTAGAAAAGACAAATATTCTAATCCTGCAAGGGAAAGTGGGGATTTTTCGTTAGAATAACTCGTTTTGTGAGGCCCTGATATCGAAAATGTGGATAAATCTCGTTATTTCTGTAATAAATTACTTCCTGAAACATGTGTAATCAGAATCCATGTTTCATTTAAGGCAAAATGTCCGTTTGTCCACTCTGTGCTGACAGCGCGCCTAAGACTTTCAGACGATCTTCTCCAAAATTGATATTCCCCGATCGATCTGGCCGAACTCGAGGCCCTGTGAATTTGATATTTTGATTTTTCGGGCAATTTCCATGATTATACTTCTGCAAAATGGCTCCAAAATTTTGAATTTTGTCTCTTTAAATTTTCGTAAATAGAAAAAATTCAAACTTTTTTCGGCATTCTCCTACAACTATAATAATGATTTACATTTTTCATTGATGATGTTTACCCTTCAAAAACAAATCTTTAAATCAAATCAAGCAATTTTTTTGAAAATATGAGTAGTTTTTGCATAATGTTTGCTTGAAATAAGGGAAATTTGAAAAAAAACATTTTCTTGAAAACGGCTCAAATATTTTCCTATATTTTTTCTTTGAACAAAGTAAATTACGCTTATAAAAATGACACAATTTCCATTTTTGGTGAACTCTCTGTATGTTCCTCACTTGTATCTGTTTCATTCTTTTCTGCGTCTTCCAACAACTGCAATATTGAAGATGTGAATTTGTCTTAACGAAATATTTTCCTTAAAACTAGAATTTGAAATAATATGAATGAAAATATCTTAATTTTGGAAACATCTTGCATTTTGCAAATGCACACATTTTCTGTTTGCAAAAATGCTTTTTTAGCACCCGTGTGCGTTTTGTGTGGCGTAATAATTTTGGATGTTGGAGAAATATTCACTCAATGCAATAAATGTGAATTGGAAGAATTATTTCAGATTTCGACATTTTGTTGTTGTTGTTATTATTATTATTATTATTATAGTTATTATTATTATTATTATTATTGTTATTATTATTATCATTATTATTATAGTTGTTATTACTGTACATTCTAAAAGACATGAGCCACTCCAAACACACACCCCAGAAAATTTTTACAAGCAACACTCACCACGACTGACACTCGGATTATTAGAGATTTTACCAGCAGTCCAAAACGCATACAGTCGAATTTTGATGTCTTTTTGACTATTAGAAAAATCGCCAAGGAAAGGAATATTAAGTTCCACCAGTCAAATGAGCATTTAGGCGGTGCGGGCAAAGGATTGATATGGCGACCCCGGGCCGTCCCAGCTTCCCCGCCGAGCGCAACGTTAGATCAACCCAGACCTTTGATGCCCCCACGGAAGTGCGAAAATAGCTTTTCGTGTAGTTGTTCGAACACTGGAGAATAAATCGGGTGTGTTATTTTCGTCTACACACTCCCTTTAACGAATGTATAATGAGTTAATAGAACACTCCCCATCGTATCCTACTAACGTTATATGAATATTTCATGTCTCTCTCTCTTTATATATTCGAAGCATATTAGTGTAGGGTTCTCAAATTTTCGTTCTGATAACAAAATTCCGCCAAATCGTAGGAATGTCGGAGATATCTGTTGTAATACGAAGAGCAAAAGTGGCCGTAAATTAAGGACCGAGATTATAGAATATTGCCTCGCTACCAAAACTTTGGTTGAGAATAAATTCTAATGGAATCGGAAATCATCGTAGCTATAGTTTTGTAAACGTTGGTGAATGTGCAGCTCTAATGGTTGAAAAAAAGGTCATAATTTTGGATGTGAGATTAATGCTAATTATGTCTCATGCTTGATTATTTTCTGCTAATATGATGTGAAGATGTCTAGATTTCCAATGTTCATAATTATTTCAATTTTGTGATTGGCTCTTATTCTGTCATCAGTAGCTTCTTGTCGGCTAAAAGGATACAATTTCAAAAATAACAATGTCTTGTCGAACATATAAAAAATAAAACTGTCACAACGAAAATGACACAATATTTTAAATTTTTAATCGAGTACGGTGCTCCCAATTCTTATCACGGTGATACAGTAAAAATACAAGTTTGAAACTTGCGTCACTTTAGAAAGACATGTGCAATTTCATTTGTCATTCTGTTCATCTCCACAGCTCACATTAATTTGTAAACTTGAGGTTTGATAATAACACTTTTACAAACTTCGTATATTTTTCACTACGGGATCGCATGAAACAAATGTTTACTTACACTACTATATTTAATAAACTTTCATTCAAGTAATAAGAGAAGAAAATGGTACATTTAAATTCAGAGTAAATGAAACGAGGGTAATATCTTACACCCAAGTTCGCAACGAAATGAACTGCTCTTTGGGATCAACTGTTGGTTACCCAACGTGGGAGATATTGTATTTCATGATGAAATAAAATATTAGAAAAAATGTTACTATTAATAATATATTATTTGTATTGAAATATCTAATAACATCCATGAACACACAAAAAAGCACAATTTTAAGAATTAAATTCATATTTAATTCTTAAAATTCAACACAAGCCGGAACAATTTACTTGTAATTTTTCGCAAAAGGAACTCTACTGAAATTCGTTCGGTTCAGATACCCGATTACGTAGAAATGAAACTGCCAATGTGATCGCGAAAAAGCACCACAGAGTTTGAGCTGGTGTGGTACAAAGATATGAATGAACTGATAATTATATAACAGCACGTATCACTATGATTTTTTCTCCATTTAAATCACCGGGCAGAGGCTGTTTCCGTATGTGCTCATCATTTCTTAGGAGAAGCCTCAACGCCATTCTAAATAACCCTTCTTTAAATTGGACTTCAATTTTGTCTTAAATCGTATGAACAATCTTAACTTCAAGCGACATCAGATGATATTATAAATGATAGTTTCTTTATTGCAGGCGATTACGTCGTGGGGGCCAAAGTAATTATTGCAATCACAGAACTACAGTGATATTTTCTTGAAATGCAAATGACAGTGTTAATTTACGCTGTCGAAAGCCCAAAACAGAATTATGCCACAATTTGTACCGTTTTTCCGGCCTTCTAAAGGACGGCGTCACTATCACATGCGAGATAGTATGAACACTCATGACTTCTTCATAGTTATGCATACATCCTCACTACAACGCGACGAACGTGGAATGAACCCACGCGCGAAAACGGCAGCACTGCAACTAATATCTGCACTGCCAGGATAGGGAGGGGAAATGAACCAAGGAAACGTTCCAAGGCCACGTGACGACAGAGGCCGCAGCTCCCCGCCCGCGGCCCGCGCCGCGGCGAGACCTGGCGGCCCGGAGCTCGCTCTGTCGGCCAGTAAGCCAGTCGCCCCGGCGCGCTTGTCAGGAGTGTGGGGATCATCTACAAACGGGGACTATGGGAACTTCCTCCGCGCTTGTATTCTTTGTCAATGGAAAGAAGGTAGGTGAGACCCTGAATGCGAGCGATCAGCGTGTCGGTGGTCGAGTGAATTACTCGGCAACCTTGGTTGTACGAGAAGACTTGGATTTATTTAGTTATCATCTGGATATGAGCACTATGCGTGTGACCAGGGGTGCGTTAATTCATAAGCAGACTAAGGACGTGCTTGGGCCCGCTGGATAGGTGGCTACAATAATATACCCAAAAAATATAAGACATTTTATATTGGTTCGTAATATAAATAAATATTTTTATATTACATATTTAAATTTTAAAGATTATAGTTTAATTTCGTAGAGTATCAGTTTTGATGACTTATGGGTAGTATTTTAATATTACTAGGGGGCTTATTGTTTAGTCGTGATTGTTGCCCCTTGACATATTAAGCCGGATCTCCATGCAACAAATTTACTGAAATTTGTTGTATTATGTACATATTTATCAACAAGATCGGGTTAATGTATTAAGTGACCCTAAGCGTCAGCGCTGTGAATGCCGAATATACGTAATCAAGATGAAAATAAAACAATGATTTTTTAAATGAAAAAATACCATTAATATAATAAATACAATGTCTATGAATTTATAGCATTTTTGAAAATAATAATAAATTCACTATACCTTTCTTGTTCTTTTGTGTGAGGCAAACACTTTGATTAAGACATCAAAACTTGTCCGGCGCAAAACATCACATGCGTAATAAAGATAAAGGTTAATCTTATCTCTACTGGAGCATGTTAGCCCTTAAAGGGATTTTTATTCTTTTCAATTGAGAAAATGAATTTTCTATTGGGCAATTAGAAATCATGATTTTCAAAACATCTATTACAATTTCCGTGTTCGGAAGTAAGGAGTGAGTTATGCCTTTTACAAACTCTGTAGTGTAAGTAATATTTTCATTTTGATTTTCACTTAATTAGGAATGTCCGCAGTTATAAAACCACTGCAGTTCGTAACGAATATTGATGTTCAAACTATCAAGATACGATACTTCTAAATATATTGATTTTTGTAAATCTTCTTTAAGTATGTTTATACCAGTTAAAAAGGAAAATGTGTTGGATATTGTGTTGTTAATTGCATATCATTTCTTCTCTTCATTTGAGCTTATATGTTGTCAATAATAAAGAAAAACCTCGAATGCTTACGGCTAAAACCGGATACGATGATAGATATTCACTTTTTTTTTAATTTAAAAAGGTCATGAGAACTGTACTGCTTTGAAATTGATTTTTCTTCAAGTATTTCGAATCCTTGACTTACTTTTACTAGAATTATAGTAAAAAATAAGATTTTTTCAGATTTTCTAACCTTTTTTATAGAGATATACAAGACACCAACAATTTTTTGCATTCAAATTGGCGTGAAATTTAATTTAAAAAATACTGTTTACTTTTTCTATTGCTTATTCCGGCGTCAAAAGCACCATACTATGAGGCTCATTCTACCATTATGCTGAACCAGCTTTGTTCAGACGGATTTTCTATATTGTCTACTGATGAAGCAGTGGAGATTATGTTCTGAAATTTGCCTGAGGCACTGAATTGAAAAAAATAATATTACAGTTTTGGTAATTTCTCGACACCTTCCTCAGCTGCCCTTCCTTCTCAACTTCTTTCCGTTTTTATGCTCCACTTAAATAATTTCATGTTTAGTCAGAGAACAATAAAGAATTTGTAAATGCGATGAAAATGTAAACCATTAGAATGACTCATGGGTATGACAGGTAAGAAAATCTATTTCGATATTTTATCTTATCCGATCACTTTTATTTGCTGTTTACTTTCGTGTTCGAAGTAGATTCCATGACTCATTTTTGTCTCCGATTAAGTAATGATCAACCTAGGAACAATCTAAGAACAACAATTGGGAAACAGTATGGTGCACCCATTCTGTTTCTTCTTTACTCCTCTTCTTGTTTTCTCATTGTCTTATTATTTTCTTCACCTTCTTCCCTTTATTATTCTCCTTTTCTGCCTTTCTTTTCTTCTTCTTCTTCTTCTTCTTCTTCTTCTTCTTCTTCTCTTCTTTACGTTTGTGTTCTTCTTTTCCTTGCATTCTAATAAATATAACATATTGTATTTGTCAGTCACGAAGCGAGAGAGGCTTAAGGGGGCAGAAGTCCCCTTAGCCCGAAATTTATGGACATCAATCCCTTGGCAAGTAGTTAATACTACATTGGCTAAAAGTTACATTATTCGTTGATTGATTGATTGGTTGTTTGACAGATTAATGTTTCCGGGCGCGTCAGCGCTAAGGTCGTGCTGTAATGGTAGTACTTGTGATCATCGCGGGGGGGGGCTGCAGTGATTCCCCCCTACCGCAAGGCGCGATCCGGCGCCGACCTACACGTACACACTAGTGGGGGGGGTTCCCACCCTGGTATCTCCTACCAGCGGGGCACCGCTCCAGCCGGGACAAGCTCTAAAATCCAGACCGGTCTCCCGGCCTGTGTGGTAGAGTAGTGCATGTCAGTGAGTGTGTAAGAAGTGTGGATAGAACAAGGAAGAGGAAGGAAAGATTGCGCGCGGTCCATGGCCCGTTAGGGCACTGCTACGAAATTCACGTGTTCATCGGAGAAATCACGGAAAACTACCGATCAGAGCAGCCTGTACGTGTAGGCCACTAGAATCTCTTCCAGACTGCTGAACTCGATCTAGCTATCTAGCTAGTGTCGAAAATCCTGTCACCCTAGGACCTCCCGGTCAGAAATGACATTATTATTATTATTATTATTATTATTATTATTATTATTATTATTACTTTGACTTGCTTTGTTAAGCGACTTGCTGGCATGGCTCATCAACTGACCCGTTAATTCTCAAGACTGTGGGAGGTGTCTTGTATCCTGTTTCTCTCAAACACTTCGTCGATACTGGAAAGGTTCACGTCACAAGCGTTGGTAATTAGCTGTCATGGAAAACTATTGATATGATGACACTGAGTATCCGGTAAAAGAGATGTTGAATGACGTGGGGTGAAGATGAGCCTCCACCTTAAAAGTTTTCAGAGGAAGTTATTTTTTTGGAGTTCTGGGGTAGTGAAAGTATCAAAAACACACAAAAAATCCATTAAAATGTCCGTTTTATGGAACTTTTTTTAAAAATCTTAAAATACCATTATGTATACACGTAAGCTTCCGAAAATATTGTTTACACTATTGTAAAAGTCTTTGCGAAATAAGTTGTCTGATAACGGGGGGCGTGAGATAACTACTGGGGCGAAGTGTTGTCGACCTTTTAATCACAACCTTGTTGATATTGCGCTTTGCTTCTCAGGTCTCAGACACAGCTGTGTTATCTTTGGACATACTTTAAGACGATATCGTAAGTGAGTGGTAAGACAGGAACATCAGAAATATTTCGAATTGCGGAGAGGAAATTTTCAGAAGTGTGTGTGCGTGTGTGAGTGAGCGAGTGAGTGTGTGTGTGTGGGAGAGAGAGAATGAGTATAAGACAGGGAGAGAGTGAAAGTGAGAGTGAGTGAAATGCTGAGGAGGAGGGGTAGAGGGAGAGGGTGAGGGAGTGTGATTGTGCGAGTGCGGCGGCGCGCGCGTGTGTGTGTGTGAATGTGAGAGCGAGTGTGAGGGGCGGGTGCAAACGTTTTGGGGCCAAAGAAATACGTCGCATAGTCTTCCGGAACTATTGCTATAGAGTAGTTCTTGTGGGTGTTCTGAATAGCTAATTGAAAGTTCTGAAGGTCCACACATGAATGTATTGAATATAAATAAATTCAGGGACTCTAAGAGATAAAAAATGAATATATGTACGACACGACCACTATAATATGGCAAAAAGAGTTGTTCTTATCGGAATTTTGAATAGTGCGTGGAAAGAGTCACACTCGATTGCATTGGATGTAAATAATTTCAGAAAATTAATCACAATTCTTAGGGAGAAGTCTATGGAAAATTGTTTTGTATTTCCATCAGAGCACATAGTACTTTCGTGTATTAATTGTAACGTGTACGTAATAGTGCTGCAATTATCCTATTAACCCTTCACTCATGATGCAAGGACATGGATGTGCTCTTGCGTAGCCTCTCCGACTTTAGCCAATGACCTTAATGCACCAGATTGCGTCTCATAATCAGCGGGAAATTTGAATGCAGTCATATACAAAATAACTAGGGTTGTCAGATATGTCTTCAGAAAATAGTGAACCGGGGGGAGGGAGAGGAATGTATAATAAGATAAGAAAAATATATTTTTAAACAATTACATTTACATATATTAATATAACAATCATCTACTTTAATATTTTATGATTTTTGAATAATGATACAGTAGTCAATAATTTATAATTAAATCTATTAACAACACAATTGTATGCTTTACTTCAATTATCTTTGAAAAACATTCTTTGGATTTGTCTTATTATTTAACTCAATCGATTAACTATTTTCGACAATTCTTTTTGCTTGATTGGGTAGCTTTTACCTTATAATTCTTCTTAAAAAAATATTTAACTTCCATATACTTGTGGAGAATGTTTTCGAAAATGCACAGCTCGCTTCGAACTGACTTAACCTCCATTCTGTTGAGTTCGACGGCCCAAACTTTTATCGTGAAACTGAAAATTCTTTCGGTGCTAGCATTGGAGACTGCTGATGCACAATTTTAGTAGATTTGTGGACAATTCGTTACAGAAAAAATGTTTCCATTTTTCAAGAGATGACAACCCCTGAAGTTGAAAAAAGACTTCTTTCAACCCATGGATTTCGCCGAACAACCCATCAAGTGGAAGTTCATTTCGCCATGGTGATAACATCCAAAGATCTGTGATTTCTTTTATAGTTGGTGATGTCTCACGGTCAATAAGATTGAAGTTTTGGTACCTGAATTTTGAAAGTTGTACCACTTTTCTAAATGCTGAAGAGCTTTTTGATAAAAAAGGAGTGCTTTTTCTTTCAATCGCTGCACTGAATTTGTAGACAAATAATGTTTCCGCAAAGGAAACATCACTTTCGTTCCAAAAAATTCCTCCTGTAATTTTATGTTCAGAGTACTGTGAAGTTAGGATACATGCAACAATTTCTTTGCTCTGTAGTTACAGTAAAATGTTCTGAAATACCGACATAAGGAAATGAATAAAATATAGATAAAGTTCCTGAATTGTTGGTGTGTCATTTGCCATTTGATTCTCGTGATACGAAATCATTTTCCTGATTGCATTGTGCCATGCTTCCGGACCGAGTGACCGGGTGCGGTCACTCAGTTCATCAACTGATGTCACTGCGGCACCTCTGACCGGGAGGTCCTAGGTTCGAGTCCTGACAGCGGCACGACTTTCGACATTAGCTTTTCAGCAAGGTCGAATTCAGTCGCTGTTCTAGCGGCCGGCTGCTCTGATCGGCAGTTTTCCGTGGTTTCTCCGACCAACACCAGGCGAATGCCGGAGCAGTTCCCTAACAAACGAACCGCGCGCGATCTTTCCTTCCTCTTCCTTGTCCTATCCTATCCCCTTACACACCCACTTGCACTAACATGCACTACACTACCACATATTCCGGGAGACCGGTCGGGAGCTTAGAGCTTGTCCCGGCTGGGGCGGAGCCCCGCTGGTGGGAGAGTCCTGGTTAGGGAGAAGCCCCACTAGCCGACGATAGGTCGGCGCCGAATCTCGCCATCCATCTCCCGAGAAAAATACAATATATTTGCGGGACTAATGACCAAAACACTTGACGCGACCGGAAACACGAAAAAATACAATCAATCGGACCGTGTTAAATAAAGCACGCCTTGGATGGTCTCAAACGGAGCATATATCTCTCCATAGCTTTGAATAAAGACGTGTTGGATACATCGTGTTGGAATTTGAAAACTGCATAAGATATTTTTAATTCTTTTGATTAATAATAATTTTTATTTCTTTAATACGATATTTTTAAACTTCAACGGACAGCGGTTTCATGCATTCGTTGCAATTATTGCAATGAGCTGCAATAATGCGATCATTTTCCAACAATAACTTCTGATGCATCGAGTAATTAATTAATAGATGCGCCATCAGCTCCATACGCCGAGACATATTTTAATTGAAAGCTATTTTCAATCAGCACGTGACATACCAGATTCTTCACGGCTGCTGAATCCTTAAAGGCATCTTCATGGAAATCTAAGATTCTAGAACACAATATCTTCAACCATAAAATATTGAACAACAATGGTTACATTTTGTGATTATCATTATTGGATGCATCAGTTGCAATAGAAAAAGGTATATCAGTTTTTAGATCATTAAAATCCAACTGTATAGAAAAAGGATGTAAAACGTGATTGACAATAGCAGATGATTTAGACCTTCCACATGACATTTTCTTCACGATTTAGAAGTTGTCTAAAACTTGTTTCATAAATTTTATGAAACAATCCTGGGCAAGAAAAGAAATGTGGGGCTTTGATACTGTTAAAAATTTCGACCAATTCAGCTAAGGGCACATTTGCGTCCTGTGTACTATATTTCTCTACAAAAAAAGAGTTTATTCTTTTGCTGCTAGAGATAAATAACTGAAAATTGTGAATACTTCACTCAAATAGAGAACATCTGGCAACTCTACAAGTTACGATCATCTCCTTGATACATGTCATTGAACTAGTTTTAGGAAACATTAAAAAAATATTGTATCTTAAAAGTATTCGTTGTTTTTTCCAAAACATCTATTGTTCTCGTTTTCGAACTTCGTTTGACCTCAATCCAGAAATTCAGATAATCTCCATAGCCTTTACTGTGTAATAATAGACAACGGGAAAAAATTATTCCTGAAGTGACACATAAACACCTATAGTGACATATCACTTTCGTCCTTGTTACTATTTAAAATGTTTGTTTTCGCAATAAATTATTCTTTAATTTTTACTTTCTCACTTTTTCTCCTATACATACGTATATTCGGAGTAATACACGCAGTATAGAGAAAGTTATGTAATGCTGCGGAAAATCAATTTCGAGATTTCAACAGACATACACGTTTTGGAGTCCCCTGATATCCAAAAAGTTTTTTTTTGAAAACTTCGGTCTGTCAGTGTGTGTCTGTGTGTGTGTGTCTGTGTGTGTGTGTTTGTGTGTGTGTGTGTCTGTGTCTGTCTGTCTGTCTGTCTGTCTGTCTGTCTGTCTGTGTGTCTGTCTGTGTGTCTGTCTGTCTGTGTGTCTGTGTGTCTGTCTGTGTGTCTGTGTGTCTGTCTGTGTGTCTGTCTGTCTGTCTGTGTGTCTGTCTGTCTGTCTGTGTGTCTGTCTGTCTGTCTGTCTGTCTGTCTGTCTGTGTGTCTGTCTGTCTGTGTGTCTGTCTGTCTGTCTGTGTGTCTGTCTGTCTGTGTGTCTGTCTGTCTGTGTGTCTGTCTGTCTGTGTGTCTGTCTGTCTGTGTGTCTGTGTGTCTGTGTGTCTGTCTGTGTGTCTGTGTGTCTGTCTGTGTGTCTGTGTGTCTGTCTGTGTATCTGTGTGTCTGTCTGTGTGTCTGTGTGTCTGTCTGTGTGTCTGTCTGTGTGTGTGTCTGTGTGTCTGTGTGTCTGTCTGTGTGTCTGTGTGTCTGTCTGTGTGTCTGTCTGTGTGTCTGTGTGTCTGTTGTCTGTCTGTCTGTTGTCTGTGTGTCTGTGTCTGTCTGTCTGTGTGTCTGTGCTGTGTGTCTGTCTGTGTGTCTGTGTGTCTGTCTGTGTGTCTGTCTGTCTGTCTGTGTGTCTGTTGTCTGTGTGTCTGTCTGTTGTCTGTCGTTGTCTGTGTGTCTGTGTCTGTCTGTCTGTGCTGTCTGTCTGTGTCTGTCTGTCTGTGTGTCTGTCTGTCTGTGTGTCTGTCGTGTCTGTGTGTCTGTCTGTCTGTGTGTCTGTCTGTTGTCTGTGTGTCTGTCTGCCTGTGTGTCTGTGTGTCTGTGTGTCTGTGTGTCTGTGTGTCTGTGTGTCTGTGTGTCTGTGTCTGTCTGTCTGTCTGTCTGCCTGCCTGCCTGCCTGTCGGCCCGCCCGTCCGCCCGTCTGCCCGTCTGCCCGTCTGCCCGTCTGCCCGTCTGCCCGTCTGCCCGTCTGCCCGTCCGTCGGTCCGTCGGTCCGTCGGTCCGTCGTGGTCCGTCGGTCCGTCGGTCCGTCGGTCCGTCGGTCCGTCGGTCCGTCGGTCCGTCGGTCCGTCGGTCCGTCGGTCCGTCGGTCCGTCGGTCCGTCGGTCCGTCGGTCCGTCGGTCCGTCGGTCCGTCGGTCCGTCTGTCCGTCTGTCCGTCTGTCCGTCTGTCCGTCTGTCCGTCTGTCCGTCTGTCCGTCTGTCCGTCTGTCCGTCTGTCCGTCTGTCCGTCTGTCCGTCTGTCCGTCTGTCCGTCTGTCCGTCGGTCCGTCGGTCCGTCGGTCCGCCGGTCCGTCGGTCCGTCGGTCCGTCGGTCCGTCGGTCCGTCGGTCCGTCGGCCGTCGGCCCGTCGGTCCGTCGGTCCGTCGGTCCGTCGGTCCGTCGGTCCGTCGGTCCGTCGGTCCGTCGGTCCGTCGGTCCGTCGGTCCGTCGGTCCGTCGGTCCGTCGGTCCGTCGGTCCGTCGGTCCGTCGGTCCGTCGGTCCGTCGGTCCGTCGGGCCGTCGGTCCGTCCGTCCGCCCGTCCGTCCGTCCGTCCGTCCGTCTGTTACTTAGAAATACAATAATGTATACAAAGGAATGGAAATGTGTATATGATGGTTAGAGTGAGATATTCCCTGGTAGAGTGTCCATATTACAGTCAAAAATAATTATTTGCGATGTAAGTGGGTATTGTGAGACCTATTTGAACAAAATAAGAGATTGTTATGATGAGTTTTATTTAATTATACGAATTAATTTTGTTTTATAAATGGAAAATAAAAATATTTCAATACTACATAAAGACCTACCGTTGACTAGTTTCTTAACAAGTACCAACAGGTCGCGTGGCCAAGGAATGAAAAATTGAGGCGTAGTGTTGAATATAAAAACGCACTATTACACAAATAGCAAGAGCAGAATTACAAAAAGTAACATAATAAACATAGATCTGTTTTTTTACAGTGATCGCTAATAATGGCTAGAATTTTGTCATCTGAGAAGGGAGAAAAGTCTCCAGTAAATTGAGCAACGGCGTAATGTCCTTGAGATTGACATAATTGCTCAGTGCTCATGCTTCAAAATTTCGTTGTTTTGATCACTTTGAATACTGTTCATTTCTGGTCGACAACGAAAAATATCACAATGTCTGAGTGAATTGGTGGAAGATTTGTTTCCACAGCGAAAATAGCGAGAGAAGACGAAATAATTTCTCCCAATGTCACATGGAACAGTGAAAAAAACTTTTCAAATATTTTTCAATGTTTCTTTCGCTCTATTTTTTATTTATTTAATTATCTGAGCCAATAGTAGGATAAATCCTAGATTATTTGTTGACTTAACAACTAGATCAGAATTTTGTTTCTCTCCAATATTTTATAAAGCTTTATATTGTAAGTTAACAGAAGTTAACATTTATTATTTCCGTTATTTCCTGGTCGAATTAAGTAATTCACAGAAGCTACTTGCTGGTTGCAATGTTTCCAGAGTAATTTCATATCATGTTATGCTATTGATTTAGATGAATATTATTGTGTAAAGTACATACCAAACCAATGATAAAATAATATCATAGCATCATATAATTCTGAGAGCTGCATTATTTAGACCCTCAATAATAAAATTATAACATTATTGGAGGTAAAATTTTCAAAGGAGAGTTCCAAGTGGCAAGGTCTTTTGTAACCGTTTGGCTTGATGTTGCACTCAAAATGAAATAATGTTATGGAAATAAGACATGATACCCTTACAATTACATTACTAAAGTTAACGAAATACAAACAATTAAACAAAATATAGTGCTGTAGAGGAAAGGGGTTTCTATTGATATACTAATATTTCCAAAGGCTGAATTTATCGTTCCTCTTACAATCTCAATTTCATTTACCCAAGGCTGGATACAGTTGGCCTCCAAGTACAAAATGGTATTGAGCACACCTTCAGAAAATTACATTTTCACTTCTCATTTACAAATGCATGTTTAGTTTCTTATTGTTCCATTCAATTTATTTTTAAATGAAAATATTGCAATTCAGTAAACTGTTCGATTAATGATTATATTCAGATAAAAACATTTTATGAAGTTTTTAATAGTATTTATTTTTAAAAATTCGGGCCCGAAGACGGGAGTCCCAAGCCCTCTTTTTTTGCTAGTTGGGAAATGCAGTTCTGCATTTACCTACACCTTGAATAGTTGATAATAACATCAGCATGAAAATATTTGGTCATTTCTACACATTTGATACCACTAAAAAGTTCATTGAGATGTTGACCTATGCTCAAGATTGCTAAAGGTATCTTGCAAGTGTGGTGAAGAAGACAATGGCATTTACTGTGTATCTCGCTTAATAAAACAGAATATGAATCATTTTCGAATAATTAATCATAATAATAATGAAATAAATAGGTACTCATCGTTAAGGAGCAAAAGTCAAAAAGCTTAGATACGGCCCAATACGAAATAATAATGCTGCACTGAAGATATAAAAAATCTATAAACTCTCGAGATTACCCATTTGATCATAGAGAGTGGTATCAAAGTGACTCATTTGAAATATTAATTGAATTGAGTTATTCATTCAAATTGCACAAATCATTATATCCATCATATTTCAGCTTTACTGAATATCGGGTTAATTTCAAAGGCAATGTTTTAGGAGTGGGGATCTTCTAATTGCACCCAGAAGACCGAGAGAAATGTGAGATCTCTTTCCGGAGACTTGTCTCTCAAACTGAATGAAGCGCGCTACGTGCCCGGTGTGGCCGAGCTGTGTGTTACCGTCCCGACCCTCCAGGAAGCGCGCGAACGTCTCCCTATAAACTGAAAGTAAATATTACCGACGTGAGAGACAAGTAAAAAAAAATTACATATTTGAAAGTTTTTGATAAAACAGCGGAGTTTGGGAGAAACATGGCGTTTATGTCATCGTATAGGGTTCGTTTGGCACTAATCCTACCACAAATTTAAAGAAAAAAATTGGAGACTTTTTGAAAAAATCTTGGTTTTGTTATTTTTTGAAATTGCAAATATTGCACGCACTATTGCACGAAAACTACTAAAATTTTCAAACAAATGTACTTTACCTTAACGAGAGAAATAATTATGGGCAGAAAATTTCATTTGAAGGAAAAATCTGTCTTCAATTTTATGGTTGTATGAGGACGCCGAAAAATTTCAAACTTTGGTAATTTTCGAAAATTCAGAGTTGACGTGAAAATCGGACCTATGCCACCTTTATAAGTGTATTTTATTCTATTCTTTTAAAAAAAAAATTTTTTTAAAATTTAAAGGGGGTTCCAAATTTTAAGAATGTTTTTCAAAATTTCAAAGCTTCAACTAGAGCCGAATGGAGAGGCAATTAAATTGTAGACTCAAGGATGAAGAAAGGGTTTCAGGATAAATTTCACAGATTTCTGGACAAAATATTCACAAATGGACAAATGAAAGTCATCGTGGGTGAAAAGCATAACAGTTGGGTGAACAACAGAAAATGTTGCTACAGCTATTTCATTCAGTTCCAAGTCTATAAGGAGCCATTCGGCTCCGAGTCCATGAGCTCCAAAACTTACAGGTACTTGCGCAAAATTTTAAAAGTGCCATTACTAGAGCTGGAAAATTCATGCAATGGCATGTTGTTTGTTAATGGTCATATCTTCCTTCTTTGAAACTTCATATACGAATGATTCATGGCAAAATATTGGAAATAAAGTAAGACACTTTTCGCATATAATGCATATTTTGCATATTTAGAGCTTTGTGGCGTAGAAATAGAATATTATATATAATATATTTTATAACACGCCCACCTACTACCTTCCAGCCGGTGGCGATGAAGCGTGAAACTATGAATGCTCGTGAAGCGAGCTTTGAATTCTCAGGAAGCAGGATCTTTCGGGTATGAGAAAGGTCTGAACCCTTGACACAATGAATTATATAAAATTCTGGTAAAATGAGCATATATTCAGTAAAACAAATTACACAGTGGCACAAATATACAATAAGTATGTACTTTACGTAGATGGTCACTGCAAAGAAAACAGAAACAAAAAGAACAGAAATAACAACCATAAGAGAATGTATAGGCGTCACCTTGACTGCCTGATTACTTCAATACGCACTATTTACAATACTTTTGCTTTGACCTTCTCAATTATTTCGTGTACCTCATTTAACTTTTGTTAATCTAAAGTTTTCTCCGTGCACGGCCCTTTAAGTGATTCTCTACAATTATTCTTTTATAGACTTCACAGAGGTCAGCCTTGAGCTGCGCATTTATTACAATGCTGTTAACTAACAATAATAAACGTGACACACACGTTACTAAATCGTACCCTTTACAAAATTATAGCAACTGATTATCCCTGACATCATACAATGGACAATACTTTCAATAAGATTACTTTTACATTACATGAAAAATTATGATTTACTTTAGAAAAGTTGTACAAGGTATGGCATTCAACGAATTTACTGGTGCGTACAGCGAATGAAATCAAAACTGCCGCTCATACATTCGAAATATTTCCCAGCAGTTATATGGAACTTTCACCTATTTAGGACGCTACGCCTGGTGTTTAAAGCTACACAGTTTCCCAACAAATTGTCGCATAGAAGTTGCCAGTTCTTTACCTCGACATTTCCTTCCCGCTCGCCGTCAGTTAACCTTTGAGTGTTCGGTCGCTCGCAGTCCTCGCCACGTCACTTGACTGGTTCGATGCCCCACGGTCACCACTTCTTTCGCTCGATCTCCGGACACCGCCACACGTCCAAATTCCAAACCTTTCTCTCGTCCTCGGACTCTTACACACCATGGATTGGTCCAAGTCCTTCTCGCCTACGCTTGAGTGTTGGAGTCGTCCTTCTGCCGGCTGCCGCGTACCCGTTGCTCGCGCTTCCAGTTTTAAATAACTAACGTGCTTGAATTGACTACTTCTAGCACTCGGCCGACATACCACACTTTGAGCGTGCGTGGTCGTGGCGTACAAAATTAAATACTGGATTTCGTTCAGAGTCCTTCTGCGCGAATTTACTTCGATGATGAAACTATTTCAAGTTCGAGCAGTCACAACGCTTGCTTACTCGCGTAATGTTAGTGTAAATGCTGTACATGCACTTTGCTTCTGAATTGTATCACTTATCGCCGCGTTTCTTAAATCAGCTTTACTTAAGCAAGTAAAATTATACTCCTGCACTAACCAATTATTACCGCTGAAGAATTTAGTTGAGTCGCCGTCGCTGTCGAAGTCGTAAGAGAGCTCTACCAAAGTGCGTCACGGTATTTATGCGACTCCGCCTGGGGAAAAATTTCTGGAGGGGTGAATTTTCTCCTCCTTCGCGCCCTCTCGAGAAAATATTATCCGCTAACTTTGGACATCGAAGTGCGAAAACCTGCGGGTAGATGTCGCCTTCTCGGACCATCGCTCCGCCTCGTACCCTATTTCTCAGTTCTCTGGTCTTTTCTAGTGGCTTATGGTGGCTTTACGGGTTCGTATAACCCCGTGACGTCACAATATATATATGATATATATATATATATATATATATATATATATATGTTTGGTATTTTTGTCTAAAATAATACAAATATTAATTTCCATGTAAAAATGTGCATTAATTCAAAACAAGAACTATTTCGTTGTTTCAAATACGTTAGTACAAAGAGGCAGAGTTAGTACAAAATTGCCAAAGGAGATTGTCGATAACATTTTAAATTTTGCAATTGTAAACATTTCCAAATTTCAAAGGTTTACTGAAAGTCGTACCTGCACCTATTTTTTAACCGTACTTTGCTTCATTACAGCTAAAATATAAGTCTTGAAAAAAAATTGATAAGGTCACAAGGACGTCATGTAATGTACTCCAAAAATTAAAATATGTTTTAAATTTGAGAGGCCGTGACGTCCAAAAATTGTGGAAAAAAGCTTTATCGGCGCCTCAAAGACGTACTACAAGATGGATGAAAAAGTGCGTTGGATCGAGTGTATTTAACACTCAATATTAGAAACGAACGGTCAAATATTTCTTCTTTTCTGACATTTCGTCAAAATAAGTTTTACCCTGTCAGAAATTTTATATACACATGACAGAATTAATGCAACAGATAAAATATTTTTTCTAAAAAAACGCATTACATTTTTTCTTATAATTTTTCTACGGATAGATCGTTCTTTTGGCTCAAAGTAATGGCGAGAAAATTAATTTTTCGCAATTTTCGAAAATTTAGCGACTTCAACGAAAATGAAATCTGCGCAATTTTTCAATATCCTTTGCTTTCCGAGGAAAAAATAATAAAAATATATTGAGACATTTTTGTAAACATTTTTAAAATGTTGAGGCTTTAAGTAAAGTACCTCTAAAAATCAAGATATCTGATGCAAATTCACAGAACTTCCAGTTCCGAGAGATCGATCGGGGAATACCAATTTTGGAGAAAATAGTCATAACAAATTGGAAATTAGTTACTGTAAACCAATTCTTCGGTCTTTGGACTCACAAAATTTGTATACAATAAAAATCTATCCAAGACGGAATCTCTGAAATGCGGAAACCTGCCATCCCAGAGAGAAATCTCAGAACGGAGCGATTTTATAAGTGAAAATGGCGCCTTATAAGGCAAAAAACTGCCTAACACGAAAACGGAATGGTTTTTAGAGAACGTTAAGTGATTTTTACGCGGTTAAGATGGAAGATGTTTAAAATTCAGGCTATATTTTTGGAATTGCAACTCTTTCGCAACGCGTTCGTAACCAATTCAGATTGACAACTCTAGATATTCGATGTGTTACTATATTTGTTTTTTTTCTAACAAGGCATCTGAGGGTCATAACATGGATTTTCTAAATCCATGTTGGCAATCCGAAAACGCGTCGTGTTTAGTGAGAAAGGTTTCCATTCGTACGAAGAAAAGTCTTTCTAATATTTTTGAAAAAAATGATAGAAGAGAAATGGGCCGATAATTTTGGATTTCATTTTTGTTGCCTTTTTGAAGTGCGGCTTAATTTTAGCTGTTTTGAAAATATCTGGAAACGTTCCATAAGGATGCATTAAATATGTGAGTTAACGGGTGTATAATGGCATACACACAGGTCTTTAACAAAGAATCCGAGAATTTATCTAAACCGGACGAATATTTATTTTTTAGGTTACCGATTATTTTGAGAATTTCATACGAAGAAGCTTCGGAAACGAACATCGTGTCTAAAAGTTTGGGTGAACTGTCTGTTATTGAATTTTGTGTCTGAAGACCCTTAGTGAGATCGGCAGCAATTCTCGAAAAGTGTTGGTTGAAGAGATTAGCCACTGTTGCCGGATCGTTCACATTTATATCGTTATATTTTAAAACAACATTCTCTGCGAGTTTTCTAGTTGATTTAGTAGTATCTTTTATTATATTCCACATTGCTTTTGTTTTATTATTTGAGTTCAAAATATTCTGATCGTTTTTCATGATTTTAGCCTGCCTTATCATTTTTCTTAACAATGATTTGTATTTTTGAAAGTAGATGAGGAAATCTTGAGATACGTCATGACGTTTAGAAATGGAAGAAATAATTCGCTTGTTTTTACAAGATGTCCTAATCCCTTATGTTATCCAAGAATTGTTTTTCCGTGAAGTATTTCATTTTCTTTTTGGAAGAGGAAAGCAAGTGTTAAAATGTAATGAAAGAGTTGAAAAAAAAGGAATTATATTTGTCGTTTGCATCAACAGTATTATAAAGCGCTTCTCATGACTCCTACATCAAGTAATCAATGAATAATTTAATTTTACTTTTAGTAAACAATCTAGTCATACGTGTATTATTTATTGTGTCAGTGTTCGCATTTCTTATAATGGTAAGAATTGGTGCATCGTGGTCACTGTATAATACATCTTTTGTTTCAACTTCATAATCTATCATCAGAACCCATCAGAACCCCATTTATCATCAGAACCCATAATTTATTGCTGATTTATCCTTGAAAATGGTTTTTATTACATTGGAGCGATTTTATTTTTATTTATTTAAATTTCGAGTAGTATATGGCTTAGTGTAGGGATCACAGAATTTTGAAAACGTGCACAGAATTCACTTCTCCCCATAGCACATCATACATAGTTTTTAACTGTTTTTGACTAAATAAATAAATAGCGCAGGTCCGATATTTATTAAAACCTCTGGATATTCGAAAATTACTAGGTTAATTTTTTTTCGAAACTATCCTACACCGTCAATATTGAAGCTAGATTTTTATTTCTAACTACATTTACTTCACAATATTAGATAATTAAATGATTTCATTACTCTTGGTTTGAAATATTAGTAGTTTTCAAAATATTAGTAATTTAATTTAAATTACTTGAATTTTGTTAGTGAATAAATCATTACACCCTCTTTACAAGGACAAATATGCGGCAACGAATAGTCGTATGCACCGTACTCAGAGGACTAAGTGCTGAGTTTCGGATCCTTGAAGAAACAAATTCTAGTTTCTTTCATTAATTCAATTTCTTTAAAGGTTAAAGGGTAGAGAGTAGTACTCTGAATTCAACGACAGAAAGCAATTTTCATTTAAACTTTTTAATTGTCAAAATATTATACATTCGATAGATTTTTTCCAATCTCCGGCTCTTTCACTGATTATGAGTTATTCAAGTAATGGATGAAGTATGAGTTATTCAAATGAAATAGAAGTTGCAATGTTATATTACAGAACCGTTACAAATTACAACTATTGTGCTGCAACAACACATATTTTTTTGCATTGTTCATACCTTTTTCAGTTTTCGAAAATTCGGAATGTTCAACGAAAACGAGACCTGCGCCATTTTCTGAAGCATCCTTTGCGCTATCCGTGGAAAACATTCCAAGATAAAATTTGGAGTCGTTTTTGAGAAAATGTTTTTTATGTCTTGAGGGCACTGACTGTGGATCGTGGCATAGCCCCAGAGGTTCCAACCACCACAGGCAGGATTCTGGCGTAGGGCACTCCATGAAGTTGGGCTGCCAGGGGAATGACTGATTGGTAGTTTACCACTTTTTTCCTCCCCTGCTTTTAGAAGACTAGACCTAATGTCGTGGCGGACACACACTTGGACCACGTGGACCCCTTTCCGGCTTTTTATTACCAGGTCAGGTTTTAGTCTAACCCCTTCGGCAAAGGGAAAAGTAGCTTCTGTGGACACCACAGTGATTTCCGGAGCATCGTCCCCTCTATAGAGGGGAACTTTACAAAGTTCTTGATCTCGTCATGACATTATTCTTACTTGTTTCGTAAAAATGCACTGACCGAGGATGTGATTCATGGTTTCTACCGCTGTATTGCACTTCCTGCAGTAGACATCCTTTCTGGGTCTTCCTCTACTAAGAGTAGTTTTATTGGCAGCGGTATTTTATCTCATTTGGAGTGCAGTGATAAAAAGACCAGGTTTCAGAAGATAAAAATCTTTCAAAAAGACATTTCCAATAGAATTTTTTATATGCGTCTTAACCGCTCTCCCTTGGGATCCCAGCTTCTCCCAGGCTGCTACTTCGTCGTCGGCGTATTTCTCCTTATAAGTTCTTAAATCTTGTTCAGTATTGAGCCAGTTGAGTTTCAATGCTTTAGCAGTTTTAAATGTCCGTTGGTAGAAACGCGGACAGGAGCTAAGCCATCTGCAAATGGGATTTGCAGATTTTTCTAATCGTAATCCTAGGTTCAGCGCTACCCTAGGAACGTGTTGAGCGAGCCATAGCAATCCCAGTCCTCCTTCTCTGTTGGCCAGGTAAAAGTTAGAAGAAGTGATTTACTACATCTAGAAATATGATTTATCTACTTTTTCAGTTCCAGGGCCCGACAATAGGAGTTTTTCTGCCAAAAAATTGCCGGTTTTCGAGCACTTTTACAATATAGTCGACTCCGGTTGTAGTGAACGTCTGGGGGCTAACAGTTTCGGTTCACTAGATCCGAGGTTCACTATATTCGATGATGTCAAAATTAAATAGAATTTCTTTGTAACTATTTATTTTATTAATAGATGTAGAGAAAAAACATTAACAGTGCGAACTGAAAATTTTAATATCTTTATTTGCCCTTAAATTATCCTTAAAAATCCTTAAAATTAATTTCAATTGTTTGCTTCGTACTTTCTCATTAGTAATTTCTCTAGATCCGTCTCCAGAGTTCGTCCCCTCTCTGTACTTGATTCTGCATTCTTCTCTGGGCCTACGTATCGTAATATAGTCTTCACACCTTGAATGCCTCTTGCACCGTTGGAACACCATCTTTCAATGGCGGCATGGCGCAAGCGCTAACTGATCGCTTTACCCTGCGGCACAGCGGACGGATATCGTCAGTCTGTGGCAGTCGCGTTCTTCCTGTTGCCTTCGAAGAACTCGACGCCCTTTATCCCGCGGAATATTAAGTATCACCAAGATTGAAACTAAATCGTACGTCGCTGCCGCCAGTTATAGCCCAAGCAGGACCCGGCCTTTCTTTCCGCAGTAAAACTGAGTGGCATAAGGTCGTCAGTAAGGTGCCCATTCCGGGTCCGCTACAATCACATCAGGAGAGATTTCTTGGTTTATGACCTTTAACCGATTTTTTTTCAAGCTGCCTAGTGTTCGAATTTGTGACACTGAAGCGATACATTCTTTCCACGACAGAATTAATTTCCTGGGCGTTGTATTTTATACGTTCACTATAACCGTTTTTCCTTATTTGCAAAGTAAGTGAAGCGGGACCAGTGATTTAATTTCACTATAACCGAGGGTTTACAATATCCGAGTTCACTATAACTGGAGTCAATTGTACTTTCTTCTCTTACGAAGTAAGGCTAGAAAGGAAACTGGTGGTAATACAACAGCATATACTTTCTCGCATTATGTTTAAGTTTTGCAATTTTCGAAAATTGTGTGTGTTCAACGAGAAAGAGACCTGCACCATTCTTAAGCGTACCTTGTTGTATCTGTGAAAAACATTTAAAGAAAAAATTTGGAGCGGTTTTTACAATTTTTTAAAAAATTTCATTATCATTAGGTAGAAAATACGCAAAAACTAGTCTTTTTTTTCAAAAAAATTGTACATTACTTTTTTAAAGAACTGGTATTTTAGAACAGGTTTCATTTACGAAAAACAATTTCTATGTACAAATTTGTAGTTTTGCAATGTTATCATTTTGTAATTTTCGAAAATACAAGGAGTTCGCGGGAAAAGGCCTAGCTGAAATTTGTATTGCCCTTTTATACACTTTTGGTTTTAACGAAAATGAGGCCTGTGCCATTCTTTTAAGCAGCTTTTACGCTATCCGAGAACAACGCTAGACAAAAACTTGGAGCCAGTTATAAGTAAATATTGAAAATGTATTTGAGGCTTCCTATAAATTAAAAAATTAAAATATCCGTTTAAACTCACAATGCCTGGAATTCCTTTAAATCGATCGGGGAATATCAGTTTTGGGGAAAATTGTCTGAACGGTTTATTCGCTAGTTTTGACTGCTGACTGACGTACTGCAGGACAGACGGACAGACGGACAGACGGACGGACGGACAGACGAGACGGACGACGACGGACGGACGGACGACGGACGGACGGACAGACGACGGACGACGGACGGACGGACGGACGGACGACGACGGACGGACGGACGGACGGACGGACGGACGGACGGACGACGACGGACGACGACGGACGACGGACGGACAGACGGAGGGACGGACGGACGGACGACGGACGACGACGACGACGACGACAGACGACGGACGGACGACGACGACAGACGACGACGGACGAACGACGACGACGGACGGACGACGACGACGGACGACGGACGACGGACGGACGACGACGACGACAGACGGACGAGACGACGACGACGGACGGACGACGGACAGACGGACGACGACGACGGACGACGACAGACGGACAGACGACGACGACGACGACGAGACGACGACGACGGACGGACGGATGACGACGACGACGAGACGGACGGACAGGACGACGGACGACGACAGACGAGACGACGAACGAGACGGACGAGACGGACGACGACGACGACGGACGAACGGACGAGACGGACGACGAGACGACGACGACGACGGACGGACGACGAGACGGACGGACGGACACGAGACGAGACGGACGGACGGACGGACGGACGGACGGACGGAGAGTCGTTTATCCGTCAATCTATTTTTCGGAATCAAGGACGTAAAAACATGGATTCTTACTACTCAAAGTTTTTAGAAAAATTAATTTACTAGATATAGGAGCAAGATTTATCCGCTTTTTCGTTAGTAGATCCCAGTAATAAGTTTTCTGTCGAAAAATTACAGTTTTCGGCGCACTATTTTTTTACGAAATTATCCGAGAAATAAAAATGAGAAAATATTGTGACACCACTGGTTTTTAAATACTCGTACGCCATTCAAATTTACGAGTACACTACAGGTACATTTTATAATAATTATAATATTTAATGTATATGCAAAAGTTGAAATTTTGAACTTTTGTGGTTTTCTAAATTTGAGAGATTTTAATGAAAAGAAGAACTATTTTATATTAAATAACCGAACTTTGCTTTTCGAAAGAAAAAGAAAAAAAAAAGGAAAAAAAAAGAAAAAAAAAGAAAAAAAATCCGTCCATCCATCCGTGTTTCCTTCCGTCTGTAAAGAGAGCGCTAGTGACTAAATCATACATTAGACTGGATATACCCCGATCGATGTACAAGGGTATTCAAACTCGCTGGATTTGAAGCGTATCTTTTATGTTTTGAATGTACTACACATACTTTTCATGAAGATTCTAGAATATTTTCAATATTTTTCTCATAAATGAGAAAAGATTTTAATTGTTTTGAGCTGAACAATGTGCACTTGTAAAGTTGACCGAGTTCGATTCTTATTTCGAAAATTGCAAAATTTGAATTTTATCAAAACAATACATGAAAATAATGCAACTTGTAAGAAAATAGTTTGTTTTAAATACCCTAACTTTTTTTTCATTTGTTGCAGATTGTTGACGAAAATGTGGATCCTGAATGGACTCTCCTTTATTATCTTCGGAACAAATGTATCCTTTAGAAAGTTGAAAAGTCGTGGCATATTTTGACATGTCAATAAAATGTAAGTTACTGCAGTTGAAGCTTGAAATGTTAGACAAATAATTCAATGTTAGATAAAAATGACTGCCAATGTGGGCATTCTGTGGAGAAATGAAACAATACCCAATAATTTAAGAATAGCTTAAGTAACTCAGCATTTTTTCCAGAGATAATTTTTATCCCAATCAACTATTACACGGGAAAGGAGTAAATTCAATTTATAGTGTAAAATGGAAGTAATTGTATTCACATCCCTACCGTCCTGCCTCTCCCCGCTTTGGTACGCCCCGCTCCGCCGCGCACCGCTGCCCCCCCCCCCTTCCTTGAGGTGCCTTGTTTAAGTCCTGACATCCCATGCAATCCACCCCTCAAAAGTTACCAAACGTAAAAGGAACCTCCCTGCTTCCGGTAGGTCGTTGGGGTAGGAAAATATGAACATTGTTGTGACCCCTCAAGCTTTCAAATTTTCGATAACCTTCTCTGTAGGTCATATAGAAACTTCAAAGCCGATACAAAATGCTAGGAGCTTAGCTCTTTATGATGAGATTTAATAAAAGCTAATATAGCATAGTACTTGAAAGAGTGTGTTCTTGGGAGGAGAGAAAAGTGGGGGATTTCTTCCTCTCTTGTCGCGACAACACAGAAACATTCTGCTTTGCAAGGTCCGGGGTTTTCTAGCACTCATATGTGCTGCAGGTCGCCTGCTAAGCGGCCTTCTTTCATGTTTGGCCTAAAAACTCGGTGAATACATCAGAAACGTAGTAGAATGACTGAAGTTCTGTGATGCTACCTCTCGGGCTATTACATCGCCAGTAGCCAATAATTTTCAAAATATTAATAATATTTATAACGTCGTCTTTTATGTAGGTTTTCACAGAATGTACTAAACATGTTTCTACCTCGTTCATGTGGTTCAGTATTTAACTTTCAACCCACCTATCGATTCCTCGAATACCAGTCGATAACGCTGGCCGAACACAATAAAATATGGTGACATATTTTCACTATAATATTAGAGAAAGGACAAGGAGAACGGTTTCATCAGGATATAAAACAGATGGAAATCGTTTGCCAGGGTCAATGGAATGTCAGAGCGTTCACGAACACAGAACGCAGACGCCACACGTCACACGAACGCAGCGTTCGTTTTTAACAAAATGTTGGGAAAATTGATTTCATGTAATATATTTGATATTTAAAAACTTAAATTACTGTATCAGTACTGTTAGTATTGTGTCATATTTTACAGGATTTTGCGCAATGTGAAATATGATTAGTATCAAGAGATTTCTAAAATACTGAAATTTTCAACACGACTTGAAAACCGTATATGATACAAAACCAGATGTGCTACAACAGCAGATATTTCATTATCTATCTTTAAAGAACAGACTTAATTAAGAAAAAATATCTATCTTCCTTATTGTAATTGTAAGAAGACACCGAAAGAAATTTGAAATTAAGCAATTTTCGAAAAATTAGGGATTGTAACGGTAATGAAACCTGCACCATATTGTTAAGCGTCATTTCGCTACCAGAGGAAAAGTTTAATCAAAAAAATTAGAAACATATTAGAGAACATTTTGAAAATGTTTTTGAGGTTTCATGTAAAGTACCCCCAAAAATCAAAAATCCGTTTCACACTTCGAGGGCCTTGAGTTCGTTTAAATCGATCACGAAATATCAATTTTTGGAGAAAATCGGTTGAATGTTTTAGGCCAGGCCTTCACAACACCTGCACTGCGGCATTTCTGCACTCAAGAGCTGGAAATCTGCCGGTGAAAGTGCATGTAGTGATGGTGGTGGTGGTGGTGGTGGTAGTGATGGTGATGGTGACGGTGGTGGGGAGATGGAGGGAAGCAGCCTACCATTGCAGTGAGGATGAGGCGGCGCGTACAATGAATGCTTTGGGCATCTAATACACTGATCCATACTGCGAAAATATTTGTTCACTTATTTAAATGGGTAATGACTTGTATTTCTAGCTACAAGGGTCATTATTCACTGAATTAGTTCTTCTGTGAACATATTTTCCTATGTGTCGACATATTTTCCATTTTTGATTTTTTTACTTTATTCTCATTGTGACCTCTAAACAATATTTTAAAGCAGTGACCTTTTATAAATTTATTAAATAAATATAACTAACAAACATATAATTTAATAATGTTGAGCCTGAATGTTATAATATTCAAATGGCAGGAAAAGCAAAACGACATACCAACAACCCAACCTTTCTGACGATATCATGAGATTAATATGAGTCATGTTAAATAGAATACATGACGATCACGAGATTATTATGGGTCTTGTTAAATAGAATACAAAGGGCTTACTATTTGTTATACGATGTCGTAAACGGTTATGAAAAAATAGTGTTCGTTGTTTTGATATTACAAATATATAATGTACTCTTGTCAGAAATCAGAGCAGACAGTAATCATGATTTTTTAAGATAATATTTTGTAGCTATGATTGAACTGACTTATTCAATTAAACAGAGTTAATGAAAAAATAGGTTAATACTGTCATCTTCGAACAAAAATGATTCAATATTGCAATTTTGCCTTTACGACCTCACTGAATTTGTGATTTATTTATTTATTTTACGCCAAAAAACCGTTAAAACCGCGTATGATGTGCTATGAGGAGAAGTGAATTCTGTGCACAATTCTGTGATCCCTACACTTAAGTCATATACTACTTGAATTTTGAATGAAAAAAACCGCTCCCATGTAATAAAATCTATTTTCAAAGATATATAAGAAATACATTTTGGGCTCTTATACATGATGTCCTTCCTCAAGGATAAGTCCTTCCTGCCGCGACATGGAAACGATCATTTGAATAACTATATTTCGCACTGAATTCTAGACGTCGTGCACAGATAATGAAGTTACATTTATGTCCAGAAGCAAAACAAGGGGCCATCTCAGCATTTGCTCAATGGATCAGGGAAACTGGACAAAAAACCTGATCGAGATGGGGGTCATTGACCCGGAGGCTGCGGTACAATATTTGTTTCAGGTTGTTTAGATTTATACAGTCCAAATGGTAAATAATGCATTAAATACCACTATTAAAATTAATGTTACTTTCCTTGTGGTTGTTAGTATAGTCTCTAATTGTATACAAACAGTTATGCAGCAGAAACGAATTCACTTGGGATTTAAACTTTTCTATCGAATTTCATCGTTTAATGTCATCTGGCAAAGTGTTGTAAAATAATGTACATGTATTGTATGTGAAGTTTTTGTAATGAGCTTTTGATACTGTCACCTGCTGAATAAGATTTCTACGTCGAGCGTTATAGTAATAGACCGGCATTTTCTGAAAATATATTGCCGTCCTTAATCAAGTCATTTTTGACAAAAAACACTGATTCGTAAATCAACAGACAAGGTAATGGTAAAATTCCTAGATTAATGAAGAGAGGCTTACGACCACGTGGGTGGGATTTGGTTATTATTCGTACAATTCGTTTTTGTAATCTAAAAGTCTGGGAGCTATAAGATGTATTTCTTCAGAATAGTATGCCATATCTCAGGCGGTAATGAACATTCGCGAAATATGCACAACGAGCAGTATGAAGGCTGACTGAATTTGCAAGAATTCTGAACGCGTAGCATAATGAACTTAATTTTGTGTTCAATTCATTTAAATGGACGTCCCATTTAAGGTTTGACTGAATTGAGAGACCTAAAAATTTTGTTCCCTTAACATCAGTCAATAGTACACCGTTCATTTTCAATTGAGTTCAGAATTGTTTACTTGAAATGGAAAACTGCATTAAAACCGTTTTCTTTTCGTTTACTATTAATTTGTTATTTCGGAACCAATTTCAAACATCTGATATTGTACTATTTACGGTTTCTTTATTGCAAAGGATGCTCGTATCATCCGCAAAGAGAACCGTTCTTCCGTTTCGAATCGTCGAGGGCATATTGTTTACGTAAATTAGGAATAGAATAGGGCCTAAAATCGATCCTTGAGAAACTCGTAGCAAAGAGAATTATATTATCATCCCTATAAGCAGTTATAATACTCTGTTTGCAAATCAAATATGTGTGTCTAATTCGTTTTAGATTCATATTTCACATTTTTATCTATCGACAATAAACATTTTCAATATAATACAAAAGGCAATTATGCTTGAACTGTGTGTAACAGTCCGTCAGGTTCTTGTCGATTGTTCTTTCAATTGACGCGCTACGGTTCATTCTACGCGTTGTCATTGGGGTCCCCATTGCTATACTTGGGTTTTTCTAACGTGGCGGCTGAGGGTAATATCTGCAAGTTGGCATTCGGCACGACTTTTTGCGTCTTTCTTGGTCCTGCTGCAAGATGTGTCATGATCGCGACCGCATCAAACAGTGTTGCACTCGAGTTGCAAACTCGTGGCTCTCGAGCGCAATGAAAGTGCAAAATGCGGTGCAGGCCTTTTTTAGGCGATAGCGTTGACCACAGACGGGCAGACGAGCTTTGCCCTCAATCGATTTTTCGGTATCAAGCACTCTTGGACTACACCTCGTGTTAGGGAAGTAATTTACTATATATATATATATATATATATATATATATATATATATATATATATATATATATATATATATAGGAACAAGATTTATTCACTTTGCCGTTACCGAAACCTGACAATAAGATGAGTTTTTCTGTCGATAATTTACTCTTTTCCGGTGCACAATTACAATAATTTCTTTTCTTACGAAGTATGTGCGAGAAAGTAAAATGGCAAGCAGACGAAACTTAGAGAAGAGTTCAACCTTGCGCCGCAGAAAAATATTATTTTGCTGCCTTGTGTTATCTATATTATCTAATGAAGATAACGTCTAGGAATTAATTATAGCACCGTCGGGGAAAAGTTGCCAGGGCGAAAAATTGGCATTTGAGCGGTCCAGAGGCAGAAGGCATGGGAGCAATTCTGTTACGGCGGCAATCTATCAATACATACTCTCATGATTTACCTAAAATACCATGTTGTAATGAATTCATTTCCAAATCAGATTCCCATATTCGCTCAGCCAGAGAAGGACAAAAAATGGATAAACATATCTGAGGCCGTTTTCTGTTCGTTTCTGGCAGCGAACGTGTAGGACAAAAAGCATACTGCGCATATTTTTGTTGCAAATTTGAAAAGGCTCAACAACTCAACTGGCTTTGGCCGGGTATCCAATGCCCGGGAATAATACAACTATATTGAAGAGCACAACAATTATGTAGTAAATTTTATTTGTAACATCGATTAGTAAGAGACTGGTAGTAACGCTCTAGCATGTAGCACTTTAAGCTACTTGCATGTCTTTAAAGTTTGACTAATATAGTCATATGTAGAGTTGGTATTTTCCTTGCCGGTGACGAAGATACTAGTATATATTAATGAGCATCTCTATCGAATCTTCTGTTGTTTTACAATAATTTCTCCAATAAAATTCTGGGTGATACTTTTAACTGAAGAGCGAAACTATTAAGTTTCCGATCTGCTTAATTTAGATTCAAAAATATGCATTTATATTGTTAAAGATTAACGAAAAATTATTTGGCACATAAAACATACAGGACATTATTATTTTGGATATGTTAATTGGTAATTTAAAAAAAATACATTAAATTTGGTAAGAAATCATAGCAGTTATTTTAGGCATTTCGTTTTAGCATATTAACTGTAATATTAGTATTAGGGGCCTTAAAGAATTAATTGTTGTAAATTATTAAATCGTGCCCTTAGAATGACAAGGTTCTATCTGATATTTTTCGCGGAAATGGTTTTTGAACTTGTTTAAATCCTGTATGGTCTGATCTACAATACAATAAAACTTTTTCAAATCAAACTTGTCAAATCAGATAAGAAAATTGGTATGAAGAAAATGACATTTTTATTTGCATTTTTACGAATCTTTCTTAGACCTCCAAACTTACATAATGGTCCTGCACGGGCTTCCTGACGGGGGGACGGAGAACACACTCTTGCATTGTCGACGGCTAGATTTTGACGTTCGTGGATGGCTTTAATTTATTATTGGCGCCCAATGACTCGTGTTACACTTGATATGTAAATCTCAATTTCTTTGAATCTCAAGTTTCATCAATCAAAATTACTTAAGTAAATATTATTGTTTTTTGTTATATGGAACTGGATTTTTATCGGTAGCCTTATCTACTTCTCTCTCTATTAACGTCCAGCATCCTGATTTGAGGGCGCACATTTCTGGTCAACTTGAATTTGCAATAATTTGTTTTGCAACATTTTTTTTCTTCAATTGACTTCAATTCTTCAATTCAATAAATTTTATTTCCTCAATTGACGTAGATATCCTAAACGTAGCACATAAGCAAGTTTTTTTCAGTTCTGATTGCAACAGTTTGTAAACAAATAGCTCTTTTCTCTGTTACCACTATTCTTTCTTATTCACGCCTATTCTCTTCTTGAAATAAAATATAATGAACATCAGGTAGATGATCTTGGCTGTCCAGGTGACGCCGCGTCGAAGGCTGTGTTGCCGACGTTTCGACCATCTTATCGTGGTCTTCCTCAGGGCTGTATGCGCCGGTGTTTTTTTTTTTTTTTTACATTTTCCCCTCGCCAGTAGCCCTGGCGAGGCTGGAGTTTATTCATATTCTGAGATACATTACGCTCCAACCTTTCGGTTTTTGGAGCTGGATAGGGCGGTGATTTAAACAAACTAACTAAAACTAATCTTAATCTACTTAAAACTAAACAGTGCCTCTTCGGGCTCTTCGTTTTATTTACAGAAATTTGTTCGGATAATATTAATGAGTTCTTTAAATTGTTTATATTCTTGTATTTTATTTTATGATCATTCACTCACTCATTCATACTTAATTTATATATACAACTCATTCGCTCACTCATTCATACCACACAACACTGCACTTCACTTCACTTTTTACACTTGTTTTTGATTACGCCACGGCGCCGACTTTACTCAGGCGTCCGTGGCGCCTGTTACCTTCGAATCCGGGCGGCCCAGGCCCGGCGGGGCGCGTTTCCGCGCCTCCCACGCAGTTTCCGGCATCAGGAAGCGGCGACCGCCTCCCACGCACTAGCTGCTCCCCCGCGTCGCACAGTTCAGAGAACTTGTGCGGGGGAAGTGCGCGGAAGGTGAAGGCGACGTGCTTTGGGCCTTTTCTTCTGTGGAAGGCCCTGTGCACGCCGCTGTTCGCCGCTACGCCGGTCTCGCGCAGGATGCGCGGAGCGACGGCCTCAGCGCCCTCTCGAGCGCCGTCTCCGCCCGCCGCTGAAGCTCCGCCGGAACTGATGTCGCACGCCCAGAACCCCGAACACGTCAGCGTTTCGAGGAGTGCGGTCAGGGTACATTTAAAGATGTGGGCGCGCCGCGAGCGCGCTTTTTCTGCGACCCGGATGGGACGCAGAGTGGAAAGTGGAGCGGCGGCGAAAACCTCGCACGCGTACGCCCACAGGGGCGCACGCATGCGGTGAATAGGCGCCGCTTTAAGGAAGGAGAAAGATCAGGAGAACGGAGAAGTGGTTTCAGAAGAAGGGTTCTATTTTTGATTTTGGCCGCAAGGTATCGAGCGTGTGCGTGCCAGCGGAGGCCGCTGTCAAGCAACACGCCCAGATATTTCGCTTCGCTCCGCCACGGCAAATGCGCGCCGGCCAAGCTCACCGTTTCATCGGGGTCTGCCCTCTTACGAGTGAAGTTGACGGCGACGCACTTGTCGAGGTTAAGAGCGAGTCGTTTCCGACTTAGCCATTCAGGGAAGGCGGCGAGACAGTCGCTTAGGTACTTTACCGACTGCCTGACGTTCGCCGATTTCGCATAATATGCAAAATCATCCGCGAACATCAGGAGCCCGCAGCGTTGAATGCCTGTTTTTGATTCAGCAGGTAGCGGCGCATCATTTACGTATAAGCCGAAGAGAGTAGGAGAAGAACGCTCCCTGAGGCACTCCGCCTCGGCTCGTCTGAGGGACGAATATACGTTGTTGACGCGCACTTTGAACTGCCTGTCAGAGAAAGCTCGCGATCAATCTCACATAGCAATCGCTCATCCCCGACTCCGCGAGGCACGCGAGTAAACCCGCATGCCACACAGAATCGAAGGCCGATCGCATGTCGAGAAAGACCGCTGGCAAGTTCTGCCGTCTCTCGAGGGCGAGGCCGATCTCGGTGCAAAGCCGCGTGAGCTGCTGCGCGGAGCTGGAACCAGCTCGGAAGCCAAATTGTTCATCTCTGAGAAGGTTGAGGCGACGTATTTCCTGTTGCAAACGCACCAGAATTAATCGCTCAAACGTCTTCCCTAGAACTGAGTAGACTGATAGGTCTATAGCTGCTAGGAATTAATTTATTCTTGCCAGGTTTTGGTAAAAGTGCAATGGTCGCAACCCTCCACGCTTTTGGAAAATAACCGCACGCCAGGCACGCATTCAGGAGCTCGAGTAGAAACTCGACTCCGCGCCCGCCCAGAGCACGCAGCTGGCCGCCGGTGCATCCATCTGGGCCAGCGGACTTGGCTGGATTAACGCGTTTTAGTGCGTTCTCCAGCTCCCTCTTCGTCACTCGGCGGGCCGAGGTGAGAGGGAGCAAAGGGCCAATGGTGTTGCAGCTGACCGCCGGCGCCACCGGCTGGCCACCTGTTACAGTGGCAGCCAGCGGCAGCGCAGCGGCGCCCGCTTCAAACGCGCGGAACTGCAGCGCGAGCGAATTCGCGAAGATTTCGCTTTTTGCCGCGTCATCCCACACGTAAACGGGCCGAGGTGGTGGAGCGCCGGGTGCCCCCGTCCCGGCGTTGCTCTGAAGCGGGCTATTTACTCCCGGTTTGCGGCCCGTGCGCCGGTGTGGTAGGCGCTCGGGAGTATATAGTAGTGGGGGCCGATGTGATTGGCTGGATCAGCCGGCCAATCGGGAGGCCGGCGCTCAACGGTGGGAGGGGGTCGCGCGGCGGGCGGCGCGGAACGGTCGGAGCGGCGGTGGGGGGTGAGTGGTGCGGCCCCCGGTCGGACGGCATGGATCGGTCCGGCCCGAAGGGTGACTGCGTGGGGGCCCGTAGCAATGGCCGCCAGGCGTCGTGGAGGCGCAACCCCGCGTCGCCGTTGATGTTTTGGGGGTGTCTGGCTATTTCCATCGCCTCCTTTATCCGTCTGGGCCACCATCGCTGTTCCCTGGCGAGCACCCTCGTGTCTTCGAATAAGAAGTCGTGTCCTGTTTCCCAAGCGTGCTGGGCGACAGCGGAGCGTTGAAGGTTCTTTAATTTAAAATGACGGATGTGCTCGCGTAGCCGTTCTTCTACCGTTCTGCCCGTCTCACCGATGTAGTTTCGCCCACAGCTGCAAGGCACGGCGTATACTCCTGCTGTTTGGAGTGGCGGGAGCTGGTCTTTGACCCGCACTAGGGTTTGGCCTAGCACACCGCCTACCACACCGGCGCACTACAGCCCTGAGGAAGACCACGATAAGATGGTCGAAACGTCGGCAACACAGCCTTCGACGCGGCGTCACCTGGACAGCCAAGATCATCTACATGACTCTGGCCGCGGAAGCCTACGACTTCATATAATGAACATCAGGTACACGTTTCCCCTTCTTTCTAAAGCAGATAAATATTCCAGAAATAAATAAATGTGTTGGCGCATTTCCCATTAAAATTGTGAATGAAAGTCTAGAAGATGGTTTAGAATGCGATAACGATGATTCACTTTCAGATCCCAGAGTAAAAGTGAAACTTTTGGCGAACTCTTTTCAATATGATGACCTTGAAATTTTCGACATTGGAACTAATGCTATGTCAAAAAAACTTTAAATTTTATCTGAAGGGCATATACATGTTTTGGGGAATGTCTCATTATTCACGAAGTATCCAAACATAAGATACTAGTGGCCAAACGATGAAAGAATACAATGATGAATGAATGAATGAATGAATGAATGAATGAATGAATGAATGAATGAATGCCTTATTTTACGTGGAGAGCCTCAGGCCATGAGGCCTGCTCTTCCGTCTGACCACGCAAATTTCGTTACGCTCCTCTCACCTACTAGGGGAGAAAGAAGGTATTACTTGGGCGACGAAACAGGGAAATTGAATTTAGCTCAGAGGCTTCATTTAGGCTTGAGGATCTTTTACATGCAAAAAAATCTACAATCATGGGACAGCCGGCTTTACTTCTCCTCCAAGGAAGGCGTACGAAGGATTTCTTCTCCCTTAAATTCACGGCTTCGATCGGGTTTGAACCCACGAACTTGGGTATAACAGCCGGATCCGCTAACCGTTACACCATCACCGCCGCCGCTGAAGGTACAATGCTCAGCTGTCGCCGATTCTACGTAAGAAAATAGTATAAAGAGGTCAGATAAT
Organism: Teleogryllus oceanicus; assembly: GCA_964035755.1. NCBI lineage: Eukaryota > Metazoa > Arthropoda > Insecta > Orthoptera > Gryllidae > Teleogryllus > Teleogryllus oceanicus. The sequence continues at coordinate 151,762,360 of CAXIVR010000001.1, forward strand.
TTAATTTTCGAGATTCAAACAACATTCTCGTAAACAATACAAAGGGTAGAAATGGCGGTAAATTCAGAGCCAACAATAAATAAGCTTCCTCCTATGGCACCATGCAGATGATCATATAGACAGATGTGTTATGTTTAATCCATGTGAATTGATACATGATACCCATATTCCAGGACACTTATTTTTTTATCACTTGCCCAAATATTCTATCACTGCAGAGTGATAAAGGAAGCAACTTCATAAAGTGTAACCATACAGTTTTTTAAATGAATTTTAAAAATCATTCATGAGAGAGTTAAACTTGTTAAACTGTATTGTCGAGTTTATTAAGACAATTTGGCAGAGTTTTGTGCTAATAAGTCCTGATGTGGATCGACATTGTTAACATTTTATTTTTATTAAATGAAAAATACATGTTTTATCGGTTGTACACTGTACATTGTTTATAAGACATTGCTTATAAAAACTAGTAAGAATGGGGATGCAATGTAGAATATTAAATGTTTGATAAAATGGTCAGTGAAACACCAGTACATTAATACAAGTGTCCAGATTTGCACGGTTTACATTTTCATGTGCTTTGTTCTACTTAGTCGTTTTTCTCACAGCTACAAGATAGTCCCGGATGTGCCTCAGTAGGTCGGAATGTGCAAAACTGAGAATCTGTGGGAACATTTAGGATCCGGTTATCACTAGACGTGCTACCACGGATGGGAAACTGTCACGAATTCTGGCGCGTGTAAGGGTTCCTTAAGACTTAAGAAGAAAAGGCTTTTACTTGGCGAAACGGGAACAAGGTCACAAGAAACTGAAAGAAAAGGAGCTGAGAAAGTTGAAATTATTACCGATTTCCCAAATTATCTTTTTCTGTTTTGATTTTTACTCTTTATTACCACAAACTATTTTAGGGACGTGGTATGCGAGCAATAATTTTATGTTGCAACATACTTGTTAACAATTATAAAGGCCAGCCCCAAATCACGAATGCCATAGTCTCGACTCTGCCTTTCTGGTATAACTCTGCTAAGAAATTCGTCACGAAAACAACCAATTGGAACTGCATCCGAGAGACACAAATGTTAAACTCTTTGAGAAAAAAAACTATATACCAGAAAAACTCTTCACCGAGCAAGGACTTCAACTGAGCGTAGCCGGAAAACATGAACTCGATAGCGAGCTTGCGAAACACACTTTAGCTTGCAAAACACTTAGTAGCTACTATAGACAAATGCGGCTGAAAAATATCCGTGGAGGTACATGCAAAACTTCTCATAACGCATCATAATGTTTAGTCTTTTTCTAATAAAATTGAACTTATTGATGCAGCATTATAGAGTGATTTAAGTCAAATGGATGTTTTTTTTGGAGGGGGGGTTACAGAACATTGGTAACTTCATTATGAACTAAGCTCTCTCTATATTCCATTTTACCTTGCAGGATCCTATTATAGAGGGAGGGAATCAAATAAGGGTCCAGTATTCGTACATATTCGTTAGAAATAGTATTGATTCTACCTTCTTGTAAGAATCCAATCTATATTCAACTGAAAATGTTTTGAAAGAAAAGTCTTGCATATTACTGCAATCGAAATTATCTTAGTTTGCCATTATTGTCCATCCACAAAGGGAACTATAAATTATTTCACTTCTTGTTGTTTGTAACCACGCGTGGTTAGTACTTTTATTCGTGTAACTATTTATTGTAAAAGGTTGGTATAGGGATTTTGAAGCTCAGGCAGACTTCCTTCCTTAGACACAGTTTTTACGGTATTTAACGAAATATACAGAAATAAAATGAAATGACGGGGAGCACCAATACGCGGGGAGGATAATAAGCATTGGTACCCTTAACAATGTATTAGGATCACTTAAAATGTAGAGCACCCTTAAAATGTAGACGAGACCTCTGAATTTTACAGATAAAAACATTTTGGTTCAAAATGTTTATTCAGAAAACATACTGTACAGATAGAGTACAGAATGTGATCACAACACGAGGAATGTTTTCAGAGGTATGATAAAATGTCATTTAGTACTTGATGGGCGATCCCCGAGCTGGAATTCAAACGACATTTCTTGTATGGTAACGACCTCAGAGTTGATGAACATGTCGTGCGATATAGAATTTCAATCACATCTTATTACCATAAATGCTCAAGGGGGGAAGATATGGTGAAAGAGCTGGCGAGGGAAGTTAAAGAATACGCTGAAGAGCATGTTAAGTTGCACGAAACGAGAAAGAACTGACAGTATCCTTCTGAAAATGCGTATTTCTGTGATAATGCCAAAACGGCAGCTGAAAGGATTTGTTGCCCTTCTGGAAGAACCGCGCAAGTGTCAATGTTCTTTCGACTAAGACCAAGACCGAACAATCTTTTTAGCATGTGTCCATTTAAACAATTTCTCCAGGAGTTGTCTGGTCTGTATTTCTAGAAGCCGCCGCCTAACACTCTCATAAACACAATCGCGTATCAACAAAAGAGCAAAAATTAGGCCTTTTTAAAACAGGAACAAAAATGAAATTCAAAATACCGGCCAATTTCTCTTTTGTCAGTTTTCTCAAAAATATTAGAGAGGCTTTTCTATACGCGAATGGAAATCTTTCTCGGGAAAAACGAAGCGTTTTCAGACTCGCAACACGGTTTTAGAAAATCAAAATCAACGGAAACTGCCATTTTTTCTTTTCTTAAAGATTCATCAATGGACAAAAATGAAGAACCCATTGGGATATTTTTAGATCTTTCGACTAGCTTTTGACGTTATTAACCATAATATCTTGCTCTCAAATTTACCTTCTTATGGAATTCGTGGTATTGCCCTAGATTGGATAACCTCGTACTTTAAACCGATCTCAAAGAGTAGAAATACCGTACTGGCACGAAAGGACATTATTTACTTATCTTTCTAATTCTTTGCCAATTGAACTTGGGATCCCACAAGGTTCGGTCTTAGCTCCTGTCCTCTTTCTGTTGTACGCAAAGAATATACCCTCATCTATTAAAAATGGAAGAAGAGTTCCGTTTGCCGATGTCACGAATGTTCTTTGCAACAAAGAAACAATAAATACTACAATTTCAGAAGTTTCAAATTGGTTTCGTAATAACAAATTAATAGTTAACGAAGGAAAAACTGTCTCAATGCAATTTTGCGTTTCAAATCGGCAATCGTATGCTCCATTAAAAACGAAAAATATGCAATTAGCTGATGTTAATGTAACAAAATTTCTAGGTCACTGAATTCAGTCAAACCTCAAATGGAATGTACATATAACAGAATTAAACACTAAAATAAGACCATTATGTTACGCAGTCAGAATTATTTCAAATTCTGTCAGCCTTCATGCAGCTCGTTGCGTGTATTTTGCAAATATAATTTCCGCCTGAGATATGGCACAGTATTCCGGGGAAGCTCATCCTTTAGTGCGCATATATTTAGATTGCAAAAGAAAATTATCCGAATTATGAAAAAATGCCATCCACGTGATCCCTGCAAGCCTCTTTTCATTGAGCTTGGAATCACCATTGCCTTGTCTATTTATTTACGAATCTGTAGTATTTGTCAAAACTGACTTACTTAACGGTGCGAACATATTTTCATGTAATACCGATATTTATAGTTACAACACAAGACGTTGAAATCATGTTCATCAAGTGTCAGTATCAATAGCTCACTACAAGAAATACACATACAATACATGTACGTTACTTTACAACGCATCGCTAGATGAAATTAAACAATTAAAATTGGTTCACAAATTTAAGTTAAAAGTAAAATTTTTGCATAACAAAAAATATTAGTTTAATTTTTTAAAAAAAGATAATATGCCTGTAACAAGTAATATACTTCAGCTTCCGGGTCAATGACCGCCATCTCGATCGGGTTTTTGTCCAGTTTCCCTGATCCAGTGAGCAAATGCTGAGATGGCCCCTTGAATTGCTTCTGGACGTAAATGTAGCTTCGCTATGCGCACGTTTTGTTAAGCTTTCCGTTTGCTTGTAGTGGTTGTAGAGCTTAGGGTGAGTTTCTATTTTATTAGCAATACAGAAAAATTAAATCTGCAGTTCATTTACCATTACAAATAAGTTTTCTATTATTCGGAAACTAAAATATCTAGTTTTTGAAATGTTAGTCTCTAGCTTTTTTAAATTTATTATTGTTATTATTATTATTATTATTATTATTATTATTATTATTATTATTAGTAGTAGTAGTAGTGGTAGTAGTAGTGTAGTGGTAGTGGTAGTGGTAGTGGTAGTGTGGTAGTGGTAGTGGTGAGTGGTAGTGGTGGTGGTGAGTGGTGAGTGGTAGTGGTGGTGGTAGTGGTGAGTGGTAGTGGTAGTGGTGTGGTGTGTAGCGGTAGCGGTAGCGGTAGCGGTAGCGGTAGCGGTAGCGGTAGCGAGCGGTAGCGGTAGCGGTAGCGGTAGCGCGGTGCGTCGGTCGCGGTCGCGTCGCGTCCGTCGGTCGCGGTCGCGGTCGCGGTCGCGGTCGCGTCGGTCGCATCGCGGTCGTCGCGTCGCGGTCGCGGTCGCGGTCGCGGTCGCGTCGCGGTCGCGGTCGCGTCGCGGTCGCGGTCGCGGTCGCGCGTGCGGTCGCGGTCCGTCGGTCGCGGTCGCGGTCGCGGTCGCGGTCGCGGTCGCGTCGCGGTCGCGGTCGCGGTCGCGGTCGCGGTCGCGGTCGCGGTCGCGGTCGCGGTCGCGGTCGCGGTCGCGGTCGCGGTCGCGGTCGCGGTCGCGGTCGCGGTCGCGGTCGCGGTCGCGGTCCGCGGTCGCGGTCGCGGTCGCGGTCGCGGTCGCGGTCGCGGTCGCGGTCGCGGTCGCGGTCGCGGTCGCGGTCGCGGTCGCGGTCGCGGTGCGTCGCGGTGCGTCGCGGTCGCGGTCCGGTCGCGGTCGCGGTCGCGGTCGCGGTCGCGGTCGCGTCGCGTCGCGGTCGCGGTCGCGGGTCGCGGTCGCGGTCGCGGTCGCGGTCGCGGTCGCGGTCGCGGTCGCGGTCGCGTCGCGGTCGCGGTCGCGGTCGCGGTCGCGGTCGCGGTCGCGTCGCGGTCGCGGTCGCGGTCGCGGTCGCGGTCGCGGTCGCGGTCGCGGTCGCGGTCGCGGTCGCGGTCGCGGTCGCGGTCGCGGTCGCGTCGTCGCGTCGCGGTCGCGGTCGCGGTCGCGGTCGCGGTCGCGGTCGCGGTCGCGTGGTCGCGGTCGCGGTCGCGGTCGCGGTCGCGGTCGCGGTCGCGGTCGCGGTGCGGTCGCGGTCGCGGTGCGTCGCGGTCGCGGTCGCGGTCGCGGTCGCGGTCGCGGTCGCGGTGCGGTCGCGGTCGCGGTGCGGTCGCGGTCGCGGTCGCGGTCGCGGTCGCGGTCGCGGTCGCGGTCGCGGTCGCGGTCGCGGTCGCGGGTCGCGGTCGCGGTCGCGGTCGCGTCGCGTCGCGGTCGCGGTCGCCGGTCGCGGTCGCCGGTCGCGGTCGCGGTCGCGGTCGCGGTCGCGGTCGCGGTCAGTGCGGTCGCGGTCAGCGCGTCGCGTCCGGTCGCGGTCGCGTCGCGGTGCGTGCGGTAGCGGTAGCGGTGCGGTGGTAGGGTGGTGGTAGTGGTCAGTGGTCGTGGTCGTGGTAGTGGTCGTGGTCGTGGTCGTGGTCGTGGTCGTGGTCGTGGTCGTGGTCGTGGTCGTGGTCGTGGTGGTGGTGATGGTGATGGTGATGGTGATGGTGGTGGTGGTGGTGGTGGTGGTGGAAGTATTTTTCATCTTTCAACTATTAATAGTTAAATTGTTGGGAAAGGAATCTGAAACTCAAGGAAGCGTGAGCAGATAAATTTCTCCCCATACGTCACGTTTTTACTGTTTTTGACTAAATAAATATCTAATATCTATCAACGCCGAACCCGGTCTCATGCTGGATACAACGCAGGTGTACCATTCTGGACACCAACGAAGGCCTCTAATGCTGTACAATGTAATTGCAGTGTAGTCTGGCTAATGTCACGAGTGATGATTGAACACCTTCCTATAAATGAAAGCTGATGGCTCTAATAGACATTCCAAATTCGAAGTCCTCCTCTCATATGAATTTATATCCTTATACGATTTACTTCAATCCTTCGTACATTACGAAGGTTTTGGCACGCATCCGTACATTGCTGACGTCAGGAATCAAATTAGTGATCATGTGCAATGCTCTCATTTGAACTAACGCTCCTGAGCTGCACAGATACGCTCGGCCAATCCTTTGGGACAGCAGATCATAAACCCTCATCGGAGTCAGGGAGTCGGTACTCTGTACTATAACGGTTGCCTAGGCAGCCGCACATTGTAGTAGATGGTAGTAAATTCTGCAGCGCGAATCCCAACAAGGTCCATAGTCAAAATCCACACAGTGCCACAGTGAAAATCTCCACTTTGTCGCAATCAGCGAGAGCACGACGACCGTCCATCTGTCAGTTACAAGACGTCAGTAGTGGAGCTTCGGTCAACAAACCTGGACAACCACTAGCTGAAAGCGCGCCGGTCAGTGTCACAGCAAACAAGCCAGTCAATTAGCAAGCAGGAAACAGTCCAGCTATGGTCCGCGACAATACCCGAAAGTCAAATCAAAATATTTTTGGCTACATTATTTAATCACAATAACATAAAACTAACATTCGTAAATAATTTAAAACTGTTTTACGTGAGTTCTTCGAGAATTTATTATTAAGGCAGTTAGAAAAAATTCATTCAGATTTTTCTCACAACGGCGCTAACATTGGTGCACTATTGACACTTCTCGTCCGACATGTTGTGGGGTTCAGATTTTAGGAGTCGTCCTCCAGACTGTAAACTGTGCGAATGGGGATCGCCTTCGACTTGGCCTGTCCGAACGAACATATTATCATAAAACCTCTCCAATAACACAGACCTCCAAACTAGTCCCGTTTCTGAACTAGTTATGTCCTTATAATTTGACAGTCCCAGAAGAATCTTCTGACCGCCCCAGCGATCCTCCGGTCTAGCATATCTTCTGCGAATATGGACGTCCTCGTTCCCTTCTCTCGTGGTTTTCATCTTTTATTTTCTGGTAGTGTAATTTACTTATTGCACCCTTGTGCCCTTCCCTGTGTTTATATTTAAATTGTATTGAACCAATTTTGCAGTAACATATGTACAATAATTATTTTTGTGTAACTTTAGAGATCTCCAATTTTTCAATACTGAATCTACATGTTTAATAAATTTCCACTTTTACTATGGTTCAATCTTCTTGCGCATAGACTGTTTCGAGAACAGAAAAATCACTAATTTTTTATGACAATTATAAAGCATACATGATATTAAGTTTGTATTGGTAATTTTTTTCTGTAGTGTGAATGATTTTTAGTGTACTTATCACATACGTTTATTTATATTCTATGGCCGTATGTGTGCGAGTGTATGTATATGTAGAAGTGTCGAATTGTTCTAAGAATAAAACAGTTTATTTTCCTTGACCTAAATTAGTGCGTCTCTGTGGAACGAAATTGGGATGTGCGGAGGGAGGCTGTGGAGCATGCACTGTAATGGTGTCGCGAATAATTCGTCAAACCAATACTGTAGTGTATCCTTTTGATATTGCATTTAATATTACTCAAGTACATAAGGTGGTTTTTGAAAGCTATACAGACCACCAAAATGTATTCTACCAATACGTATTACATGTATTACAATGTTTGTTACTAATCTCAAATTCTGTTCTTTAAAAATAGAATAGAATATGAGAGACCACGCTTAAGTATTAATAAGATTTAAGTGGTAACACCATGTTACATTCAAACTTTTCTGCCATGTGTATTGACCTGAAATTTCATGTCACCAAATTTGTGTCACACGTTTTAGCTTTTAATGTTAAAATTTCAGTTTTCGGCAGCATAGGGTGTAATTACCCAAATCATGAGGTATGTTCGACAACTAATTTTTTTTATTTTCTTATATTCTACATATAGAGAAACTTATCGCACATCGAAGAAAATTCTGTCCATATTTTGACAGAAATTGACAGAAGTTTTGATCGACATATTTTGACAGAAGATTTTTTCGTTTCTTGAGTCCCCCATATGAAAAGGGTTTTTTTCTTTTCTCTTGTACGGAACATATTACTTTCTAATATACCTAGTAATCAAAATTAAAATGCTATATTTGTGGGACCCAGATACCGAAAAATGGTTTTCTCTCAAAACATCCGTCCCTCTGTGAAAAACACGAGCGCTTAAACATGACAAAGGAGTTTCACCAAAATTGATATTCCCAGGTAAATCTGGCCACGTATGTCTTGGTATTTCTAATTTGAAACTTACCTTTTATTAATTTTCGGAGGAACTTAACAAGAAGCCCTTGTATTTCTAATTTTTTTAAAAAGACACCTACAAATCTTCAGATATTTTCCTAAATAGTAATGCTAAGGCACATAATTTCTCACATAGTTTGTAACAGGCACGCAATAATATACTATTACATGAACCTGTAAAAATGTATCCAAGCAGAAACTTTTTCTCCGCACTGAGATTCGTATTCCCATGTACGAAGTTAGCTCGCCATTCACTTGACCACTACACTACGCACACGCTTGGCCGTACTCACTTTTGCCGATGCTTAAAAACTAATGGCCTCTCCCATTATTTATAACTTAGAAAAATGAGACCTGAGCCATTTTGAAGTGTTCTTGCCATTGTTCTGGAAAAAAATTTAAGAAACTAGTAATGCTAAAACAGCCCGTACTTTCTCGCCCGTATTTTCAAGCAAATTTACGCGAATCGCACTCAAATTTTCGACAAATTGTACATGACCTTATTTCAAAATCTATTTTTAGGGAACAGATTTCATTACGAGAAAAAATCTCTGTCTTTAATATTTTAGAGGAAGAATATGCCGAAAAATTTTTGAACTTTTGCAATTTTCGAAAAATTAGGGTTTTCAAGGAACATGAGACCTGTACTTTTCTTTTAAACGTCCATCAAACTACCCAACAACAACAAAAAATAATCAAAAACGTTGGAGCCATTTTTTTGAAAATTTTTAAAATGTCCGAGGGGTTCATATAAAGTATTCCCTAGAATTAAAATATCGATTTGAAATTCAAGAGGCAGCAACATCAGCCAAATCGATTGGGGAATATTAATTTTGGAGAAAATCTGCAGCACGTTTTTCACAGACGGACAAACAGACAGACATTTTGCCGTCAATCGAAATGAAGGACCCACAAAATTCTGACTACATCAGGTGATATAGGATTTTTTCTAAATTTAGCAATTGGATTTATCCCCTTTTACGTAACCAGGACCCTGTAATAACACTTTTTCTGCCGAAAATTCACCATTTTTTCGTGCAGAATTACATAACTTTCTCTCTACTCCGTAGCGAGAAAGTAAAAATTTGGAGCCCTTTTTGAGAAAATGTTTTTATGAATTGTATTAATTTGAGGCAGAAATACCTTTTATTTTTTCAAAAAAATTGTACTTGATATTTTTAAAGATCTGATTTTTTAGAAGAGATTTCAGTTAAGACAAAATATCCATCGTCTATATTGTACTTTTCAATATTAATGTTTAAAATTACAGAGAGTTGACTGGAAATGGGGCCAACACAATCTATTTATCGTCTATTACTATTATCGAGGAAAAAAATTAAAGAAAAAATTGGTGCCATTTTTTTAGAAAAAAAATATTTAAAAATTGTACAAATGTACAAAGAAGAGAACAAACGTACATATTTGGAATTAATGTTATCAAATTTAACATTTTTCTGTCTTCTTGATTGGGAGAACATTTCCGTAAATTATTTTAATGAAATGTGAAAGTTGTTAATCTTTACATATTGATGGATGTGTTTTGCAGGGTATCTGTTAAAATACAAGGGACAAGGGACTAAATCAATTAATACAAAGTATTGAACTAATAACAGTCATATTTAAAAGTATTCTGTAATATAACAATTTTGGAGAAAATCGTGTTGTTGCGTTTTTACTAATCTTTTAATAATTTGTGCATGTATTCAATCCATTTGAAAATAAATCTTAACATAGGAAGTCATCTAGCTGTCAATGCATGCCTGGCTCCAGTATGTTCTCTACACGGATTAGCGGTCACCACTGTTGAAGGAATTGGAAGCACTAAAACAAAACTACATCCTGTTCAGGAGCGTATAGCAAAATCTCATGGTTCACAATGTGGTTTCTGTACACCAGGAATTGTAATGTCAGTGTATACCCTACTCAGAAATTCTTCAAAACCCAAAATGAAAGACTTGGAGGTCTCTCTTCAAGGTAATAAAATTAAGGCATTATTTTATTGTCCCTAGAATTTTAATAAGTGTTCTCTCATTTGTTCTGGGGGAACTACGATGAACAGTTTTGTACCAGGTTTTTGGATGTGACTCCTTTTATTATAGGAAACCTTTGCAGATGCACAGGATATCGTGCTATTATTGAAGGTTTTGGTACATTTACTGAGGATTGGGAACAAAGTCGAATCTATAATGGCATTCCAAATGGCACTCCAAATGGTACATGTTCTCTTGGAAGTAACTGTTGCAAGAATCGCACTACTGAAAAAGAGGAAGAGACATTGTTTACTCCCGGAGAATTTACTCCGTATGACCCTACACAAGAGCCTATTTTTCCTCCAGAACTGAAGGTATGTATTTGGAAGGACTATTTACATTGTGCTTGAACAGTATTTGGAAAATCTCTTGGACACAAAAAACTTTTGTACATATTGAACGCATTTATTGCAGTTTATTTCCGTGCAGGCAATTAATAAAATTTAAATTTTAATTTGTGGGCTTTTTCCTACCCGGGTTTTATTTTTTTAAATATTTTTATTCTATAATTTTTGTAGTCTGTACTTTTACTTATTATGTTTTGTTTATTTTTGTGCAAAATTTTGTTCATAAAATTAATTCCGTTTATTTTATATTCCTTTATAATTTATCAATAATATTTCCAGCTGATATCGATGAAATGCTGGCTATTTGAAGTTACTTAACGATTCCAATCTTCATTAACGATATCAAGATTAAAATGTTTGTTTGATTAAAAGTTTTGTTGCGGCATAATTCTAGTCCCAATCCGCAGACATATTGCAGGTAACTACGAGTTGTGTTCGGATCGGAGGAAACAATCCTTTTGAAAAAACATGCCCTTGTCTCATCACCTAAATGAATATGTCGGGGGCTTTCATTTAGTACTGTTTATGTTGTAAGTAACCTTTGTGTTATTTTTCTTTGTAATTATTCTCTTGCCTAGTGCGAGTGATTCTGAGTTATTTTCCGTATTCGAATGGGTCAGTAAGATTTCCTTTCCTACTGCAGGCGAATAAAGCTGCTTAAAATTTTCTGTTACTGCATTGTAAGAGAACCTATCCTGAGATTGTTTAGTGAGTCGCCTCTCTTTTCCACGTTAGATAAATCTGAGGAGTTGCAGAAAATACAATTTTGCTTCCAAATCCTACCATTTTGTCTTTCTAGAACGGTATTCAAAGAGATTAGAATCATACACAGTTTTAGTCAGAGTTTGTTTTCTTCATTTTAACTGGCAATGTTAGTTTTACTCGTTATAACTCTTTATACGTGATGAGATGCTTCCTTGATACCTGTTGGAAGGCCTCTACTTTGATGACAACTTTGATGCACAAATGAACAAATTAGTCATAACTTTCGTAAACTAGTGTATAAATAATTGTTATATATATATATATATATATATATATATATATTCATTATGGAAATGTTCATTGAAGATGTGCAATCTAGTGTTAAGCATTCAAACAGTCATTGTTGTGTGTGTTCACCGTAGATATGCTCGATCAAGTACGTGAATGAATTCACTGAGACATTACCGCATTCGGGAAGACAACTCACAATAAATGTAGAATTTTCTCTAAATAAAAATGAATCGTTGAATCCGAATACCAGGCATCTCCATTTTTTGCCGAATTGAGATTCACTGATTTTCCAGCTCCATAGATGTAGGCACACAGTTTACACTGAAAACGGGTTATATATTCCTACAGGATGTGTAATATTCTGAGCAGAGAAATCTATGTTGAGTTCGAGAAAATGCCATATCCTGGAGAATGTCTGTTCTCTGAATAATATATGCAAAATTTACCACTTCCGTTATTCCTGTGCAGGAAATATTTTATTACAGGCAGTTATGTGTAAATGAATTTTGCATCCATAATCTGAAATTGAATAGATGTGTCTTCTGTTCCTATCATGAAGGAATAGTCAGTACAGGACCAAATGGAGTGTGTCTTTTTTTGTTTGATTATTTAAAGTCTGAAAAAAATATAGATTCTCCATGTTATTTCTCATTTCTGCGCAAGACAGAATCGAAATCACACCGTAGTGAGATTTATAATGTCTCATACTAATCGTTTTCATGCGATTTACCTTTTTTTCTCTCTACGTGGGCATTCGTTTAACCTTTGTGACAAACAGCACTTTCAGGTATCAAATTATAGTAGTTTTACTTAATTAGAGTAGGTTTACTTACACTCGACATCTGGTGATGTGGAAGTATCTCTTTTCATTAATAGTTTGTGTAAATTTATATTAGCTCTGTACAACAAAGTACCGTGAAAGTGCCTCCACTACCAGTCAAGGAAGCATATTCTGGAAAAGTTGCCACAAATAACAAGAAAATTGCGGTCAATAAATCGTTCTGCAATATATCCCAAATAAGTTCTTGTCATTCTGTGAAGAAATTTGTATGTGACCCTGCACAGATAATCATCTTTCAGAAGAGGACTTCTGAATCTACATTCTTCTTTCTTCCATATAATATTGTAACCATTTACTAGGTCTTTTGAACTGACAGTCTGACATTACCTTTCCTGTGAGTTAATTATTTTGCTTGTGTTAATTATTGATACTATTCCAGTGACACAAATATTCATGTCCATGTAATCGGATACTTAAATAAAGTCTTTATTTCCATTTATAAATGAAAACATTTTGATATTTTCATTTATTTAAAAAGCTGTAGCAGGATAAGAAGGGTAAAATGCCCCCAAGCATAATTCAATTTTGAATAGACGGTATGTTTAGTGTTATTTTGAAAGTCATTTTTCCAAACTCTCGGAGCGAATGACTGATTATTTTGTAAGATATAACAAAAAATACGAATTTTCGATTCTTGATTGTTTTCATGTCATTTCTCCCGACAGATGAACGGAGACAGACGGAAGAAGAAAGACGGAAGAAGACACGGACGGAGACAGACGGGCGGACGGAGACAGACGGGCGAGGGACAGACGAGGACGAGACGACGGACGGGAGAGCGGACGACGGAGACGACGACGAGACGGACGAGAGACGGACGGACGGAGACGGACGGACGAGACGGACGGACGGAGACGACGGACGAGACGACGGACGAGACGACGGAGAGACGACGGAGGAGAGACGGACGGAGACGGACGGACGGAGACGGACGGACGGAGACGGACGGACGAGACGGAGCGGACGAGACGGACGAGACGGAGAACGGACGACGAGGAGACGGACGGACGGAGACGGACGGAGACGACGGACGAGACGGAACGAGGAGAACGAGGACGGAGAGACGAGAGACGGGACAGACGGACGGGACGGACGGACGGGACGACGGACGGAGACGACGGACGGAGACAGACGGACGGAGACGGACGGAGACGACGACGGAGACGAGACGGACGGACGAGACGGAGACGGACGGACGGACGGAGACGGACGGGCGGAGACAGACAGCCAGGCGGAGACAGACAGCCAGAGACAGCCAGGCGGACGGAGACCGACAGAAGACGGAGACCGACAGACAGACGGAGACCGACAGACAGACGGAGACCGACAGACAGACGGAGACCGACAGAGGGAGACCGACAGACAGACGGAGACTGACGGAGACTTTAGAAGTCACCTCTAACGCTCTAATTTTTTCTTGAAACTTTTCTTACAGATAGAAGGGGCGTTTGAAAGAAACGCGCGGGTCTTATTTTTGTTGAACTCTGTGAATTTTCGAAATTGGAAATTTAGAAATAATGAGAGGAAGTATATATTGTAGGGTCATTAGTTGTCAGTTTTTTATTCAAATTCATATATTGTGCTTTAAATATATGAGAAAAATTATCATCACTTTATTGAAAACCCTTCATGGTCTATCAATATATAACAATGTGATTGTCTTTGTTTAAATTTTCATGTTAATTTGATAGATTTCAGGTGAACTGGATGAACAAAATTTAAGCTTTATTGGAAAGAGGACAGCGTGGTATCGGCCAACAAATATTGTAGATTTGCTGGTTTTGAAGGATAAATATCCTGATGCACGTATAGTTGTAGGAAACACAGAAGTCGGTGAGTTCAATAATTGTTAGTTTGCATTGCATAATTCCATTTACACCTGCAATTTCTTACATCTAACGATATAAATGGGGTCTGAATCCCATTATCTGTTGTAGGTATTGTAGCTACTAGAGATGATATTTCACCAGTTGGAAACAAATTTTATCAATGATATTTTTTTGACAGGGGTGGAAACAAAGTTCAAAAACTGTGTATATCCAGTCCTCATCAATCCAAGTATGGTCCCGGAACTATCTGCCATCAATGTAACTGAAGACGGAGTGTCTGTTGGAGCATCAGTCACATTGAATGATATGGAAATTGTTCTGAGAAAAGTAATTGAATCTGAACCAGGTATACTGATTTTAGGGTTACCGTATTTTTGTTCTGGAAATAGAGGACATTCTTAATAAAAAACGAGTCATATGAAAAGTCATATTCATATGAAAAGTTTCAGTATAATAATTTATTTTTCTTAAAGATAAAATGCTTATTACTGACAAAATACATACTTCAATGATTGTCATCACTTTCACAATCGCAGGATATTCCTACTTCATTATCGTTGCTATCTTTTCCACTTTTATACCAGAAGAACCGAGTATTTATATTTTCTTTCGCCGAAGATGGCGCGCTGCTTGTCTCAGCTATCGAGACTCGCTTCTCCGGGGATTTGTCAACAAGGGCCCCGATCATCCGGCGCGTTCTTCGTTCGGCACGACCAACCGATTCACGGCCGATCCATTTCATGCTGACGATACAGCCATTTCCTGAGCTGACTCGCAGCTTCCCAAGGCAATAGACCACCAAGGAGTACACACGCTTTTGAGGACTGGTGTCTTCTTGGGGACTAAATCTGAATCCTTCTAAATATGAAAATAAGATATTCACGCTACGGGACATCAACAAACTCCCACATATACACATTAATATTAATATAATCCCTTGGAACTATCCATATAATTCAAATGGCCTGTTTCGTCGCCAAAGTAATACCTTCTTTCTCCCCTAGTAGGTGAAAGGAGCGTAACCAAATTTGCGTGGTCAGACGGAAGAGCAGGCCTCATGGCCTGAGTCTTGCCACGTAAAATAGGGCATTCATTCATTCACATACACGAATAAAATGTCCGATCTGGGAGTGCTCTTTGATACTAGAGTAACTTGGAAATAATACAACATTGTCATTTTCAGAATACAAAACAAGAATATTTTCTGCTGTTGTGGATATGCTTCATTGGTTTGCTGGAAAGCAAATTAGAAACGTCGCGGTATGTAAATACTGTTGGAACAATTAGTATGTTGTATGAGTAATTATTGTTGAAATAGAATTAAAATAACATTATTGAAAATCCATAATTCTCAGTTTAATTTCAATTCCAGGCCGTGGGAGGAAATCTGATGACAGGAAGCCCAATATCAGATCTCAATCCAATTTGGATAGCTGCTCGGTGCCAGTTGCATGTACAAAGTAAAAGTAAGTGCATTTAGTCATAATATTCTATCTTTACTTCCTCACGCCCCTTTGGATAGATTTGAATAACTACAACAAAGGTGTTCGCAGCAACTAGCGTGGGAGTGGCAAACTGAGTTAAGACGCACTACTACTATCATAATATGTAATAAAGTAAACGAATGTGTAAATTGTACTACATTCAGAATTGCTATATTTAATTACTTTATTTAATAATGGTTTTGTTTCTATGGTGAAGTGTCGTTTATAAATTGCGTAGCACAAATTCGGAGTATTTTGAATGCCCCCTATCCCCCTGTAACGCACCTGCAATGTTTGCTTCAACCTCCCTAAGTAATTACCTGACGTTTACGACAACACTTCTATTTTCAATAATTAAAAATAAATGTTATAACAGTGTAAACAATTTTTTAAATTTTATTTGTGTCATGTTGTAAACATTAACGATAATTAAAGGAAGAATAAGTAGGAGATGCTGACTGCACCTTACAGTAACGATTATGGACAATTTTTGAGTAAAGGAAAGTCGCGTAGGAAAATTTCTGTTAAGCCGTGCATAAGTCGTTGTGGATGACATATGAGAATATGTAACCCTAGTGGAAAAGGATATATTTATATATTTATATATATATATATATATATATATATATATATATATATTGTAACACGATTACCTACTACCTTCCAGCCGGTGGCGATAAAGCGTGAAACAATGAATGCTCGTGAAGCGAGCTTTGAATTCTCAGGAAGCAGGATCTTTCGGGTATGAGAAAGGTCTGAACCCTTGACACAATGAATTAGGTAAAATTCTGGTAAAATGAGCTTATATTCAGTAAAAAAAACAAATAACACAGTGGCACAAATATACAATAAAGTGTGCACTTTGCGTAGATGGTCACGGCAAAGAAAACAGAAAACAACAAAAGAAAAAGAACACAACCACAAAAAAATGTATAGGCGTCACCTCGACTGCCTGAATACTTCAATAAGTACTATTCACAATTCTTTTGCTTCTACCTCTTTCTGAATTATTTCGTGTACCTCATTTAACTTTTGTTATTCTTAAGTTTTCTCCATGCACGGCCCTTTAAGTGATTCTCTACAATTATTCTATCATAGACTGTTCACAGGTGTCAGCCTTAGCTGCACATTTATTACAATGCTGTAAACTCAAACCCAAGAATAAACGTGACACACACGTTACTTAAATCGTACCCTTTACAAATTATAGCAACTAATTATCCCTGACATAATACAATGAAAACGTGACTTTCAAACAAGATCACTTTTACACTACATGAAATATCATATTCACTCTAGAAAAGTTGTACAAGGTATGGCATTCAAACGAATTTACTAGTGCGTACAGCGAATGAAATCTAAACTGCCGCTCATACGTTCGGAATATTTCTCCCAGTAATTATTTGGAACTTTCACCTATTTTAGGACGCTTCGCCTGGTATTTAAAGCTACACGATTTCCCAACAAATTGCCGCATAGAAGTTGCCAGTTCTTTACCTCGACATCTCCTTCCCGCTCGCCATCAGTTAACCTTGGCGTTTTCGGTCGCTCGCCGTCCTCGCCACGTCACTTGACTGGTTCGATGTCCCGCGGTTATACCACTTCCTTCACTCGATCTCAGGATTCCGCCACTCGTCCAAATTCCAGACCTTTCTCTCGATCTCGGGCTCGTACCATCCACGTATTTGGTCCAAGTCCTTCTCGCCTACGCTTGGGTCTTCACTGAAGTCGTCCTTCTGCGTGCCGCGTACCCGTCGTTCGCGCTTCCAGCTTTGAATAACTGGCGTACTTGAATTGAATACTCCTAGCACTCGGCCGACATACCACACTTTGAGCGTGCGTGGTTGTAGCGTACAAAATTAAATGCTGGATTTCGTTTAGAGTCCTTCTGCGCGAATTTATTTCAATTATGAAACTATTTCAGATTTAACAATCACATCGCTTGCATTCTCGCGTAATGTTAGTGCTAACACTGTACATGCACTTCACTTTTGAATTCTCACTCTTATTACCGCGTTTCTCAAATCAGCTTTAACTAAGCAAGTAAACGTATACTCCTGCTCTAACCAATGACTATCGCCGAAGAATTAGATTGAGTCGCCGTCGCTATCGAAGTTGAAAGAGAGCTCTCCCGAAGTGCATCGCGGTATTTATGTGACTCCGCCTGGGGAAATTTCTGGAGGGGTGAATTTTCTCCTCCTTCGCGCCCTCTCAAGAAAAATATTATCCATAACTTCGGACATCGGAGTGCGAAAACCTGCGGGTAGATGTCGCTTTCTCGGACCATCGCTTCGCCGCGTACCCTATTTCTCTGTGTTCTGGACTTTTCTCGTGGCTTATGGTGGCGTTACGGGTTTGTATAATCCCGTGACGTCACAATATATATATATATATATATATATATATATATATATATATTGTGACCGTACATACCTCAATTTCCCGAATTAGGGATTCACGTTGACCAAGCAAGTACTTACTACATGTTAGAATTTTGGATGCAAGATGTGATATCGAAATGATTAAGGACAAGGGGATCGTTCTAGGGGGAGCGCCTTTATTAGGAGGCTGTTGGCTTTAGGCTTGTTATTTTTTTTATTCAATTCACGATGCCTCAAGTTACACATTACAATTATTCATTTATTCACAAAAAAATGAATATGTTTAACAACTAGACAAATCTTCATTACATAATCGCATGCTATTAACGTGATTAACATCATTACCAATCAATACGTTTGGAATATACCTCATCCGGAGCTCCCACACTCTTATACAATAATGAAATACCAATATTCTATATCCTTCATTTTTACATTCAGTGTTATTATTACCTAACATTAACCAGTTACAATCTACCTCTCCCTCTTTGAATATTTGTGATTGTTCATCGTTATGTCCTCTCCCCACATTGTACACTCTGAAGCGTATGATTGCAATAATTCAACCCGACTTCCACGAATATTACGAGCTTCGTTACTTATCTGAGGATCCCGCATTCCTGTCGTGGGAATAGAGCCGCCTCTGCTAGTGTCCTTGACGTCGCCGAGCCGTGGTAGCCACCCGTCCGCCGACTGCGTGCTGTCCACGTGGCCGCCGTGCCGTACCCAGCGTTCTGCTATTTAACCATTCACTTCCAAAGTCCGGGCACGAATTCGGTCTTCTTATGGCGATGTACTTGCTCGGAGCCGTTGATTTCTCCTTACACTAATAGTTTATGGCCCACTTACACCGCTGCACCACGTGCTTTCACATCGCCTGATTATTCTTGTTCCGTGGCGTTCAAACATAACACTTCTACGCGTTTTTTGTCCTCGATATTATTCCATTTCATTCTCTCATGGCCCGTACATATTGCTGCACCACATACTTTCACTTCACTTAGTAGTTTCTTGTTCATCGACGCTCGGAACACAATACCCTTTAGTTTTATGCTTTTGTCCGATGCTCCGAGTGCTCTATACTCCATATTAACACTTCCACGCACCTTCACCCCTCGTGTTGCCGATTTCATCTCTCGCCTCACACACGCCACACAGCCCGGCGCGCCATTCGTCATGTCTCTTGCCCTCCTCCGAACGCCTGCCTCTTCCCACCGGCCGTGATTCGTTCCCGGAATCGTTCCCCTAAAAGATCGATTTGCTGTCTTATATACGCGCCACATTTGAATTGGCAATCTCCGTTCCTGCTTGGTTATATATATATATATATATATATATATATATATATATATAACCAAGCAGACTACGTCCTAAAGCTATTGATAGCTAGGGTAAACTAAAGTATATGCCTTCTGAATGTGCTCTTCGGCTTTTGGCCCTGCACTTGTCTTCTTCGACAAATTCTCCGCTGCACCTGCGGATTCATACAGTTTCGGCAATATCAAACATGCTGTAAACATGACAACCAGTTTGTGACCTTATTCACACAGATATATACTGAAAATATATTTGTCAACCAGTAGTAGTGTAGTACATTATGTAGTACATTTTTATTTGTAACAATGTTCTTTTTCAGGAAGTCGTTCAGCTCTTAAAATATTTTAATGAGAAGTTTATGTTGGTAATCGGTTTATTCCACTCTCAGACCACATTAGTCACAGGTGATTTTCTGTAGTAGTTGGTCTTACTTTTTGGAATTCAGAGTAATTGGGATTTCTGAAATCTAGAGGATTTAAGGGGTATGAAATACTTTTTAAAATATGCTGACAATTCACTATGAGCATCTTAAAGAAATAAAATCTGTGTTACAAACTCTAATAATTGAGTATTAGTATTGTGCTCTTCATAGCAGCCGGAGATCGTACATTTTTACGATAATTAAGGTGATCATTTAATACAGACCAATATATGAAATACACCAGTGACAAATTTTTCTGACTCGGACCCGCACCCATCCGTTCCACCGAACTCCCAAATCGAATGGGTGTGTTTACGTGTTTTTCATTCACTTCTCTCTTTTCGGCTGATCGCGACATACAAGGACCTAGAATAAATGTTAAAAACTTCTAGCACATGTAACTCATTGAAGATTATCACTTTTCGCGGATGAGCATGTGGCGGGGAATTTCATATAACAAAGCTGCACACGTGACATTTACCTCTAATTGGTGCGCAACTCATCAACTCCTGGTGTTCAACAGGTTCATGTACTGATCCAAAGTGAGATCGTGTACGAATTGGCTACTAAAAAGCGACAAATGTCACACGTATAGTTTAGTTATATGATATTTTCCTTCTCATGTATATTGGCAAAGCGTAATCATGTTCAACCCCCTACATTTGCTTGAAATTTGTAAGAATGTTATTCCGGAAGATCGGTTTGACCCCTCAATCCTTGATTTTTCTAAATAAAATATTCTTTCACTATATTTTTGGCAAATATGATGAAATTACTCGCGGAAAAGGTCAATGTAGAATAAAACTGTTCTGAAAATGACAAAGGGATACCAATTTAAAGTTCCGGTTACCTTAGTAATTGTTTTATGAATTCAGCATCATCAAGACTTCCAATGTTTAATGAGCATTCACAAAATTCAAATTGGTTTGGAAAACTACAAGAACTTAAGTCCATTACTCTGCGTAATAATGTTTCATGTTAATAAAATTTGACAAATAATAATTCAACATCAATATAAATAATAACAATACATATATTTGAAAAATATATTGTAATTATTATTAATAATTTACACAATTCTATAGTGATTGAAGTATTTTGCCATGTTAGCCACCAGGTCGGAGACACAAGCGCACTTTAACAGACGTTGTAATGCGTCCCTTGCAGAGTTTACAGAAACGAATGGGGCATAACACACAAGCGCGCTAGACGACGTCCATTGCGCACTGAGCGACGCACGAATGGGGCATGTTCCCAGGGAACTGACGTGCGTGAAAATGCGGACGTTGCATCGTTCTTTGCACGACGATCGCTGTGCACATAGTGACGCATGTGCACCGTGTCAGAGAGCTAACGACGTCCGCAATAGTAGCGGAGATACACCTAACAAAAAGATTGGGGACAAATTTTGAATGAAGGAAGACACCTAGGCGAGAAAATTTCTGATAGGCCATGGGCGTATCGCGGATGACGCATGGGCAAGAGTACTTAGAATCCAATTTAATTTGATTCTAGAATATTCTTCAGCTCAGCGGGGACGGTGATCTTCGCCTGTAAGTTTGGGAGTGCTATCCGGCTGCAGGGAACGCGTCTGCAGGGAGGTCATCTGCAGGGAGTCTTGATCCAGTATGTTTGAGAGCATTCTAGCGGCATTAAAAGTAACTATTAGTGTTTTGGTTCTGACGGTATCTGGTCCTTTATTGTGGTTCCTGGGTTTTGATTAATTGATTAGTGATTCAAGGCGCGTCAACTGCTAGTTCAATAGTCCCATACGTGTAGTGGGTGTTGTTATTACGGGAGGTGGCATAGATCTTTCCGCGCTGGATGGCGAAATCCGGCACTGACCGGCCGTCGGCTACCGTGGTTTCTCCAACCAGGTAATCTCCCACCAGCGGGGCACCGCCCCATCCGGAACAAGGTGTAAGCTTCTGACTGGTCTCCCGGCATGTGTGGTAATGTAGTGCATGTAGTGTAAGTGCGCGTAAGTAAGGACTGAGGATAGGACAAGGAAGAGGAAGGAATGGACGCAAGGTCCATTACCTTTTAGGGTATTGCTCAGCCTGGTGTTGATCAGAGAAACTACGAAAAACTTCCGATCAGAGCAGACTGCCGCTAGAGTTCTCTTCCAGCAAGCGGCTGAATGAGAACTAGCTGTTTAGCTAGTGTCGAAAATGTTGCCACTGTCTGGACACAAACCCTAGGAACTCCCGGTGAGAGGCACTGGATTTCTGGTTTTTGTTAGACATGTTAACTGGTAATAAAATTGAACCTGTAAATACCGATTTAAGATGCTGTGAGATTTATTAGTTAGACTATTCTACTCGTGAAATTAAAACCAATAGTGTTTAAGTTACACCATGCGCCGATTAGGGCGGTGTATCTTAAAAAGTTATTCGCTTTTTCTATCTAATTTTTCTTTTCTCTTCTCCTTACTGGCCAATCATACACTGTGACTCATCTATCTTAGGGGGAGGCGGTATACATCTATCACTAAGTTCATGTCCAATAAACCGGGTATGTAGTATAACATAACTTTTTTTATTTTATCATAATATTTTCAGTTATTTTCAATATTTGGCACATTTTGGATTTCTGTTGGACATAATTTCATTCATGGAATTGTTCTACTAAATACCACTTGATTTGGAAATTCTCAGCAGAAACCTTTCTCGTTCGCGAGTCCGGAATGTATCGACAATTTCCAAAGCACTCGTGGTATTACCTATGATAAAGTGACGAACCGAAGTGCAATTATGTGTTGATGTATGTAAAATTGGACACGTCAGAATTACAAGTTTAAAGTGTCACTGAAAAAAGTCCCTTGGGATAAAACACGTTGGTCAGACTCAAGAATGTTTTAGTTAATCGCGGAGTCCGTTGTTTGGAGCCGCGTCGCGCAACATTGAAACGTGTAGCGAAGCTTCACTGTCCTTTAATGTGTGTGGTTATAATTATGACGACGTTCCTAGCTGCTTCAGACAAAAACGAAAAACCGCAATACACGACCACGTAGCACCAGTCTCAGAACAAAAACATACGTAATTACTTCTACTAACGATAGCGTGCTCTCACACGCACTGGATGAAGAGTCCCTGCAGGTGACGTCACGCGTTCCCGGCCGTCAGACGCTACTCCCAACCCTATCGGCGAAAGTCACCGTCCTCGCTGCGGACATCGTAGTATTCATCTTCAGGCAAGAAAACTGATAACTTTTTTGGTTGACAAAAAGTCGGCTATTTTTATCAGTGAAATGATTAAATTGAATTAGGAGATGTATTGTATATTAACGAATTAATACTTAGGGAACGGTCATCGTGATACAATTGCGCTTTGTTATTCTCCATCCAATTCTCCACAAAAAGGAATATGTCACTCTTACATGTGCAGATACCCTCTGGCTAAATTCGCTACCATTTTGATTTTGATTTCTACGTCTACATCATTATCAAAAAGTGACATAACAGACAATTCTTCTAATAAATACCACATACGGTGTCTATTTTTTAGAGCTGTTTTTGAAATTGTGGAATCTATCTTTCCATGTGATTTTAGAGCTTTTAGAAAGCAGATATCTTGATAAGGAGCCTTTACAGCTGCACTGCACTGAAGCCACGGTTTGACATAAACAGTTACAATCAACATAAATACATCTTTTAAGTTTACTTCACGTATTTTACATTCAAACATACGCTGTAAAATAAGTTCGTATTTGTGATGACGGCACGGAAAGAACAATTCCCTGTCCAAATATTCTTAAAAAAAAGACACATTGTCCTTTAAAACGTTAAGTGTTTGATGCAGTTGTGTCACAGCAAAAGAATTGTATATTATCTTCGATACCCCAGTGCGTTAATACATTCCAAAGAGTATAGTGTGCTCTTTGCCAGAAGAATTCCGCAGTTTTGGAAACCCGATGAGCTACTGTCGGTACCCAAATTTAACAATTGGAAGTCTTTCTTTGGGATCCCTGATATTCAATGCAGGCAACAGTTTACCATCCCAATGAACTGTAAGAATTTCAGATAAATTACTCTTAATATACAATTTAATTGTTTCTTAACGTTTCTTCTCTTCTTGTGTCTGATTTAAAGAATAGAAGAATTATTAATAGAGAGATCTTGGGGTATTGTGGCCAAGTGCCCCTGCTGCCACCTGAAGGATGTATGCAGAATCTCTTATCAGTTGACATCTATCTAAACCGTTAGTTTAGAGATAGTGAAATTTTTGATGCCACATCTTACAGCATTATGTATTGATGTACTCTCAGAAATTCACCAACGTTAATTTCATCAAAACATCGAAGCTCGTTATGTGGATCATCAGACCATGAAGGAGGTACAGCAGAAAATGTAGACACTTCATGCTGTTATTTCCTTTTCTCTTTCTCTTCCTGTAATGCCGTTTGTCTCGCCTTTTCTTCTTTATCCGCGAGATTTTGGTCTACTCATGCATGTTAACTTTTACGTCCTGGCTCTCCCGGCCGAAGTAAAAACATCCTGTCTTCTTCCAAATTAGGCCTAATAATTTGTAAAGAATTGGGATGTGCAATATCAAAGAGAGTGTTCAAATTATTTCTAATCTTCTCTTTACGATGTTTAAAAATAGCTTCACAATTGTTCGCGTTTTTTTTATTTTCTCCACACCGACAAGTTAATAAGTTTTTTGAGAATAATGCAGATTAACTCTTGTTGGAATTTTTACTTTCTCCCAAAATATCATGCACTCACGAACTACAAGTATAGAACTTGCACTAACTGTTAATTTTACTTCCTGTATGTTATAAAATAATACTTCATGCACTTGTTTGATGGTAAATTTGTCCAGTTATTCGGTGTTTTATATTAATAATTAATATTATTTACTATTAAAAACACACGTTCCTTGGCACTTGCTATGACACTAATATATGACATCATATTACATTAGCGACCTGCAAACAGGTGTGACACGATTAAATAAAATTCTTGTACTGTTAGTCTCGGGGCAGATTAACGGTGGGTGATAGGTTTGGACTTGTCCATCATGCGAGTTCGTGCTCAAGTCGGCCCGGGTTAGAATGCTCTGATTTCAACAAAATTTTGTATAGATACGTTTTAAAGTCATTCGAACAAAATTGGATGGCGAACATTCAAAAATTAAGAAGTCACAAAAGAATGGATTTCTGACTTCTTAATTTGCCTTATTTCTGACTCCTTATTTTCTGACTTAATTTTTGAATGTTCGCCCTCCAATTTTTTCGAATGGCATTAGATAGATAGATAGATAGATAGATAGATGATAGATGAAAGATATATGATAGATGATAGATAGATGATAGATAGATTATACATGATAGATAGATAATAGATGATAGATAGATAATAGATGATAGATAGATAATAGATGATAGATAGATAATATATGATAGATAGATTATAGATGATAGATAGATGATATAGATAGATGATGATAGATGATAGATAGATGATAGATAGATGATAGATAGATGATAGATAGATAGATAGATGATAGATAGATAGATAGATAGATTAGATAGATAGATGATAGATAGATAAAAGAAGACAGATAGATAGATAGGGTATTGTTTCTGTCCATTTACACTGTAAAATACAGCTGGTAAACTACTGTGCTCAGTACATTTCGCGATCACGTCCGTTGCTAACAGGCAACAGTTAAATTAAAATATTCAGATTTTCTAGCTATTTGTGTTATAATGATTGTTATGAATAATTCTGAAACGACTCAAATTTAAAAATCCGAGAAATGTAATTTTCGAGAAATGTCAGATTTTTTCAACTGACCGCCTTAATAGTTAATTTGAAACTGAGAAAATGTACAAAATAGTTTTGTTGTATTACAGTTAGAACTATTGATATTGATCTTATTATTCGTATTTATGTATTTATTTAATGTAAAACACTTAGAAGCTGTTTGATGTACAATGGGGAGAAGTGCAATCTATGCATTTTTTCTTACGTTCAGGTATTCCCACCATAACTCATATGCTCTCACAGAATAAATGTTACAAACTTTGAGGGCATGCTGGAGAGTCTGAGAAAATAACTTTTTGGCAATACAAATGTGGTGGGAATGGAAGTTACACCTGTGAAATTTGCTCCTGATTTGTAGGCAACCCATCATACATTAAGGTTTGACGGGAATACGAAATTAAATTGTCTGTGCCAGACCTGGCTCCTGACCTGCCAAAAATGTATATATGATAGGATGCCTACCAATTGGATGCAAATGTCATTAGCGTAATTTCTTTATATGAAATTTATAACTACATTTTCTATAGGTAAAAATGATAATCTTTAACCACCTACATGACCTAAATGTTTGTGACATTTATTTCGAGAGACCTGCATAATAAGTTGAACTATGAATAGGGTAACAACGCACGCTTTTGGCTAGATATCATAAGCAAAATATTCGCTTCCTTCTACTAAAACTATGTGCAAAGACAAATAAGCTACGATTTAGGCTATTTTCCCATCATGCTCCTCGTACTTCCCCGCTCTGAATTCTTGGCTGTCCGGGATTAGCCGCGTCATGGTCGATGGAGCTGACGTTTCGACCATCTTGTTGTGGGCTTCTTCAGAGCTACACTGCTGGTATGAGTATAACTGTGAAGAAGGCCACAACAAGAGGGCCGAAACGTCAGCTCCATCGACTATGACGCGGCTAATCCCGGACAGCCAAGAATTCAATGACTCCGGCCGTGGAAGCCGACGACTCTACTTCCCCGCTCTGGCTTACGTGTTATATTTAATATGTTCCCCTTTTTTATTTTGTAGACCGTGGTATACGCATTTTGACTATGGATCACTCCTTCTTCACTGGTTACCGGAGAAATGTTATACAACCTGATGAAGTACTTGTGAGGATTATAGTACCATTCACAGCGCAGGTATGCTATTTTGTATCTTTTTATTTTTTGCTCATGTGTGATGTTTTGTGGTAAATTCTTTAAAGTTTAATACTATCTAAATAGCGCATTTTACATTAGAATTTACTGAATTTAATATTCTATACATTATTTAGTGATATGAGACTAGCAGTGTTGGAACTTTTGTAAATCTCGAGGATCCCTTCAACAATTATTTAACATTTTATTATTTGATGATGAAATTTTAAAAAAAACTTTTCTATCCCTTGTTTTTATTTCTCTTAATTTCT
Organism: Teleogryllus oceanicus; assembly: GCA_964035755.1. NCBI lineage: Eukaryota > Metazoa > Arthropoda > Insecta > Orthoptera > Gryllidae > Teleogryllus > Teleogryllus oceanicus. Next base: position 151,789,456 of record CAXIVR010000001.1, read on the forward strand.
ATTCATATTATTCCACTAATTACTAATCACAATCCACAAATAACTCAGGGCTTAATTTTTGTATATGATTCAAAGAGTGAATTTGGAAATCTACCGCTAATTACAAGTTCTCCGCTAATATAATATTTTTGGAGGAATTTAAGATCGATAAAGATAAAGATAAATTTATTTAAACTGGAATTGGGTGCAACCCGGTGGGAGTTGAAGTGGCATAAATAAGATAATAGATGTCATGCAAATAATATAATAATGGTAATAATAATGCTAAAATGATAATAATGACAATAACAACAACAACAACAACAATAATAATAATAATAATAATAATAATAATAATAATAATAATAATAATAATAATAATAATAATAATAATAATAATAATATAAAAACTGATGGTTCTTACAACATTAAATTTCATGAAAAAGAAAAGAAACGTCTATCATCTAAGGCCGCACTAAGTGTTTATACAATAAAGAACGCACTGCACTATCCTTCACTTCACTTCACTTGACATCTCTTCACTATAACACTAAAAACATTTCCTTCATTATTTTTCTGCTCTACACTGCACGACATCTCACTTCACTGTATAACTTAATATTCTTAGTTAACTACCTCATAAACTTGGAGACATTCTAAATTATTACCAAAAATAATAACGCCAGAATTCGTACTAATTTCTATAGCGGAAAAACGCATCGCGCCATTCATTTTCATATAATATCGACATCGTGGAGGCGTTACATTCCACATATATTTCAAGATGACATGTAATCATATTTATAATTAATTCCCATTATCACTATACAATAAAAAAATCAGATTCACTCTCTACAACAAACATTCATGCTCGTGCTCAGGCCTGTGAAATCTTTATCTAATTTTAAAATCATAAAATAGCATTTACTAACCATATCTACTTTAATTTATTAATTTTTGCTCCAGTCTTGGCCCTGTACAAAGTTAAACTGCTTTTTTCTGCGAATTTTCCACTTCCCTTTTAAAGAATAATACCATACTTGTGTGAGGAATTTTCATTACAAACACTTCCTTCCTCAGATACACCAGACAAGCTCCATTCATCTTCTTACTATTTACGAAATTCTTAAGTTTGTCCAAGAGAATTTTCGAATTAATAAGTCTTAAATCCGCCTTGTTTCTTCATCGCAACTATTTCAAAATAATTTTGATGTCAAGAAAATTACTCAAATTGCTACATGCCACTTTGAAAAGAAAATTAGATTTCTCGAGCTCATAGTGCGTGTCAGTATCACAAGTAGGGATAGCAAAAAAATCGATGTTTTTAAAACATCGATATTTTCGACCACAAACATCGATATATTAACATCGATATTTTTTGTTTTCCATATTTTCTTCACATCGATATATTTTTCCAGAAACATATGTGTTTTCAAAAAATAATTCTCGTGATACTCGTATAAATGAAATTTCCAGTACTTAATTTTTTTTAAGTGCTCAAAATCAACAGCCACTGATTTCGATCCTCGCACGGCAAGAAAACTGTTACTATTCGTACTGTTTCTCTAGTGTTGCCAGTGTATGGGATTTCATTTGGACCTTTAATCATTTCTGGGGTAAATTTTGGAGGGAGGAGATTTCTTTCTGGTTGTTTTTGGGGGATTTGTACAGGATGTCTCACTTTATTACAATTTTAACAAAATATGTTTCATGCGAAAAATAAACGATTGACCAAACTGAATCAATTGGTTTAATATCTGCTGCAGATAACTTAAGATAGGCAGAGATACAGACGAAACTAATTGTTTAAAATAAAACTTTTACTATCAGCGAACCACATCTAAGTCATCAAAAAGAGAATCTTGCCGTAACTATAATATTGTAAACTCCAAATTATATGTTCTTCAGTATAAAATTTTCATGGAGTTGCAATATGTCACCATATTAGTGAAATAGTCACTATTTAATTAATGATTTAAGAACTAAAAAGGATGAAAACAGAGGACATGTAAATGTATTTTAATAAAATAAAATAAATAACTACTTTATGAGGGGAAAGAATTCTTCAGCTTATTGGGGGTAATTTTAATTACAATTAAAGCAAATATTTTGAAGGCAGAATTCGGCTCGCAATATTCTAAAATTATTTCAAATACAAATTGTATGTGCATCAGTCCCGGCTTTAAATGCATTTAGCCTCATAAAAAAATGGTTGGACCAGTGGCGTGCATTCTATGGAATGAAGGGAATGAGTCATTCTCCTAAGCAAAGCAGAGAAAAAATCCTTTCGATATTTAAAATATTCGTTGCTTATGGCCAGAGCAAAACGTTTACTCAATCTAAGATTCTGAGCTAAGTACCAGTGGTTGAACCGTAACAATCGATGTTTTCAAAACGGTGTGTAGTTGCATCCTGTGACGTCAGCGAAGCTTCGTTCTTGGAGGGGGCAGGCGTTCGACTTCGTCATGTGTCGGGGCAAGTCGGCTTCGGTTCGTGAGTGCGCGAGAATGAATTTTCTAATACGTTCCGTTGAGATCGGCTGGTAGCTATTTCCAGTTCGAAAGAATTTTGACTTTTTGAGAGTGTTTGATACACGCGCGTACTTACATCATAATACAATGTAAGTAAAAAGTACATAATAATATCGAGAACGTTTATCTTAAGGTGAAGAAAGTGTTCTAAAAAACTAATTCTTTGTGTTGCGTTCTGCAGTTCTCCCTTGCGGGAAGGGAATGCATTGGCAAACTCATTCCGCACAGTAGTCGTGGGATCTAGCGAGGAAAGTGGAAACTTGGCAGGAAACCAGAGGAGAGGCACGTTGACAGATTTAGGGGGGCCCTTTCGGCCCCTCTCCTGTCAACTTTTGTACTCTTCGCAACTTCCAGTTGCGAGACAGTGACGAGAAGCGACACTGAAGGAAAAATTCTCTTGTGCTGTCGGCCTTTTTGTTGTTGTTTTGAACAGTGGTATCGTGAGTAGTGCTGTCGCTTTAATGTCATTGAGAAAATTTGGACGCAAATAAAAGGTTACGTTGCAGGGAAGAAAGAAAAATGTACGTTATCTGAGAGGCAAAAGCTTATGAATGAGGCTGTCGAGAGGACAACAGCAGAACAGTAGCGCAATGAAGTAGGTCATATAAAAAAGGTAATTTTGATGGCATGGGAAGATGAAGGAATTGTAGAACAAAATTTTGAAGAAATTATTTCTCTTCAATATTCGAGTTCCATCCCTTCCAAACAATCATCAGGGGGAAGTGACTGAAATAAGTGGAGTATTTCCTTTACAACAGTAATTTGTTTGGCAATTAAAACTGTGTAAATAGTGTAAATCTAGTAGAAATTCTTGTGTTTGTAATGTTAGAGAACATCTCGGGGTAAATTAATGTGCTTCGAGAAGTGGAGAGCAGCATTTGACAGGACGAAAACTGCAGTTGTGACGGCACATGCAGTGATCCACCCACTGTACCGCTTGTCTTTCTGTCACCGTGATCGGGCGGTCCTCGCCGCTCCTCCCCCAGCCGCTCAAGCACGTGCTCAGCCTCCCGGCGGCATTTAAGCAAACTGCACATGTATTCGGCTCCGGGCTTCCCTGATTGGCTAGCGGGTGCCGAGCGGGAAACCGCGCGAAATTCGTTTATAATGTCTTATTACGGAAGTGTTGTAGGTTTGTTTTAAGTGCTGTTTTGTCACTTTATATTATTTTATGTTTTTTTCCTTTTTTTTTTCGTTATTAATTTTTTTTTTTGGAAGGGATTTTTATTCTGTTCATGTCTCAATATTTGTAATGGCCTTAAAAATTTTTACATATTGTATTTATTATTATTTATAGATATGTTTTCTCAGTATTATTTCCAATTTTGAGAAAAATTGAATTAAAAATAACTCCTGTTGCAATTTGAAAATTTTATTCAAATATCAACTCAACTTAACGTTTTTGTAGTCTTATAGTATATTGTGATCTTATTGAAGGTAATTTTATTTATTTCTGGAGAATAAATAAGTTGTAATAATAGAGTAGTTGATTTTCTTATTCCTCAATAGTATTTGCCAACAACTCAATTTTAATTTTTTTAATAGCATCTATATGAATTTGAACACATTTATTGGGGACATTTTTATAATAGTTTTAGTGTCTGAAATTAAACACAATGACAAACTATGAGTCTTCACATTGGCCTGACCGAGGCCGAAGTTACGATCATGCAAGTATAGATCTTTCTGTTGGATTTGTACGACCACTAAAATAATCTTCTTCACAAATATCTTCTTCTAACTCAAGAAGGGTCAGAAGATATTTGCATGAATCAGCAGCACTTGTTTCCATTTTAAAATATTGAAGCAATGCTTCCCTTCTTACATTTACATTTTATTTGAACTGCAATTGGGTATGACCCGGTGGCAGTTAATTAACAATAATTACAATAATAATAACACTTAACATTAATAATAACAACAATATTAATAATAATAACGATATTAATAATAATAACAATAATAATAAAGGAGTACAGTACAAGCCGAACATGCAATAATCATACTATCACTAATATTAAGTATTATAACAAATATTTCAACTCGTAGATATGCGGTGATGCTAAAATTTAATACAAGCTACATAAATATTGGCTAAATTTATTGTTTTTAATTCATTGATCGCGTTCACTACAATTAACTGCACGACACTGCACTGCACAACACTACACTACACTACACTACACTACACTCCGCACTTCATCGCACTTCACCGCACTTCACAGCACTTCACCGCACTTCACCGACTTCACAGCACTTACTCATTTAATGTCTATTACTATCATATTGTTCTAACTTATTTCTAAAACTTCGGACACTTAGAGGAAAGGCTTTGAAAATTGCTGCGGGTAAACTGTTCCAATCTTTAATTGTTCTGTTACAAAAGGAAAATTTCCCAAGATCTGAATTTTGTTTCCTTGTTCGAATTTTGTGAGTGTGATCGCTTCGGCCGAAATAATTTGGTTTTTCTAGTCTAACCTGAATTTCCTTCCAAGCTGTTTGACCTACGTATGATTTATATATTGCCTTATTATATTAGCTAGCAGGACCGCAATGTTTCAGCTGTTCTTACATTATGGTTATGACTTTTCTTTATTGTTATAACCCCGCCAATCCTTTCTGAAAATAAAAATAAGTTATTTAATAATTAAATAACGATTTTAGTTAAAATGAATAATTCTGTTAATTCAAAGAGAAAACCAAAGAAACGTTCTAGTGCTCACAATTGAATGTGTCATTCGGATTTACTGATCATTATCAATAAAGTCTATTGAGATAATAAAAATCATGATAAATTTTCTAAATTGTACGTATTTAAATAACATTATTATTATTATTATTATTATTATTATTATTATTATTATTATTATTATTTTATTATTATTATTTTATTATTATTATATTATTATTATATTATTATTATTATTATTATTATTATTCTGATACCAATATATTTCCTAACTTTCCTAATTTTTTCATTAAATGGGAACCCATTTCCTTTCCATCAGTAATTGTGACAGGTGCATTAAGAAAGATGACAATTTCTTATCTCTCAAAATAATAAAATAAAATATTATTATTGTAGGATAAAGTATAATTTTTAGCATTAAAATTAATAGTATTACAGTAAATTTAATAGCATTCTTCTGTTTTTAATTATACGTTACAAGAAGCCAGAAAAAATGTTAATATTTAATATTAATTGTTTAATGAATAGGTTAATGAATAGTTAACCATTTTTATTATTTATAATTAAAAAGAATTTTTGAAGGAAATTTGTTTATTAATATTTTTATTTATGCGTCAATTATATATTTCTTAAAGGGTTTAATTTGCTGAGAAGAAAGTAAATTTTCGTGAACTCAATTTTTTTGCACTGGACTGAAAAAAAGCACCGATTATGTTTGGCGATATGTAAATGGTCCGTCGAACTCCCTGTTTCATTCTCTGATTAGCTCCAAGAGTTGGTTGTTACTCCGGATGTTTGCAATCTGAAACCCCTGATAGCGCGTCACAACGTGAGAGAAATTTCTACGAATACAGTGGGCCTAAAACGTGTACGCACGTGCGGTTTGATTCCGCGAATGCTATGTGCCTAAACTACCAAAACAAGTTTCAGTAAACTAAATTGAATTTCTCTACGGGACGATGCAAACATTGACAACAATTAAAAATAGCCAAAATTTTTTAATGAATTGTCCTTTCATGGTTCCTTGGAGGAATGCTGACATCTGTTTTACTACAACTATTTTAACTCGAAATTAATGTTCACGTCTTCACTAATACTATGCGAGGCAAAGCTTTGTTCCGAAGCTGAATCAAAACGCCTGTAAACAAATTTAAAAACAATATAAACAAACTGACAACCCTACGCACCTTAATAAAAGCATTTTTTCTTCTTGTGTCTGCAGTCTAAAGTTTTATTTTTACAATGTAGCTGGACAGCCAGCAAGTTTCGAAACCATCTATTTTCCTCCTCTACTACTTTTCTGTAGTACTATAATAACACACATTTCTGAAAGTGAAAGGACAATGCTTATTATCTCTATAATAAAATTGTTAAAAAGTTATAAGGTATTTCTGTCAACGTAAAAACAAACAAATCGTTTTCCTGTAAGTTTTGATAATCTGATATTCTATTTCGTTTTGGCTATCTTCGCGTATTCCTCTACTCAATAGTTAATGTCTTCAATTGAATAATTCTTCAATGTCTTCAATTGAACAATTATCCTTTACAACTTCATAGCTGCGATTAGCTTGGAAAGAAATATAATTTAGTTTCCTGGCTCACATTTAATCATAAAAAGCCAAAATATAAGTTTAGTTACTGATAAAACACGTTGGATTCTTAGTTCCCATAATGATAAAGTTTAACATCATAGTTGTTTACAGAGAAAAACGTAGAGTCGATCGCTTTGCCTACGACTACGGTACCCGAGTCTAGGTGCACTTACGCTCGCTGTGGCTGTGGACGACTCCGTAGGAAGAGAACACGAATTTCGCGCGGTCTCGCCCTCCAAACCTGCTAGCCAATCAAGGAAGACCGGGGCCGAATACATGTGCAGATTGCTTATATGCCTCCCGGCGGCGTGGCAACGCCGCTCCCCACCACAGCCCGCCCTCAAGTCGGTTCATATTTTAATCGGATCACAGGCACGATCAACTGTCAGGAGGATAAAACTTTACTGATATTTCCAGGAATTACCGTACACAAGAACTGCAAACGTAAGTTTGGATCGTATTCGCCCTTGGTCTATTATGGGATAAATTCTACCAGAATTGCCACGAGAGTTGATATCTAAAATAGCACAATAATTGCATTCAGAACAAAAGCAAGAAATACAAGTTGCAGGGAAGAGAACTAACAAAACATTAAATTTGTCCGAGGAATTTAAACAGCAAAGAATCCAGAGAATGTGAAAAGTGCAAGAAATCAGTAGAATGCACATTACATCCATTGTTTGTAAAGAAAGGGAAAAACATTATTACTGAACTGTACACATACATTTTCAAATCAACATTCACCATATATGAAAGTGTATGCTCTTATTTTCCATTTTATGAAAGAAAAGCATATGCTTTAATGCACTGATGGATTTTATAAATTTATATTAATAATTTTAAATAACAAAGTACTCGATAAAATAGGTTAAGAATGTAAGTCACATAAATACCGAATTACATTTGTTTACGATGTTAGAAAGCATTTACGCAACGAAATTTTCCCTGGAGTACGTTTTCTCCCAGGCGACCAGTTACGTTCGTTTGCACGACGCAATCTTTCCCATGTTAATATTCACATTTTGTGAAAATTCATATCATTAACTGTTTAACGTTTTTTATACTTTGGGCTTCAAAAGTGCTTCCCCAACCAAAATTGTCACCGCACGCCATTGGGTTGGATTGACGAATTGACTGAATGGAGGTTCGGTCAATTTGAAACAAGCGATACATTTTCTTTAATATTCAGAACAGGTGTAAGTATGCTAAAGCATTATTGAAGAAGATAAAATTGGTTCACTATAATATTAATAATAAAACAAATATGAAAAATTAACAATTTTTATAAACATAGTTATTGGTTGTCTAAAAACGAAACAATATTTGTGTTATACTACTACTAATTATTATAATAATATATAATAATAATAATAATAATAATAATAATTATTATTATTATTATTATTATCATCATCATCATCATTTCATTACACTATTCTTTATTATGCTGAAGTATCTGAAGCGAATATTTTTGACAAGCTGAATGCATATATATTTCTAACAGGGTAACGCCGCTGGGATTCTTTATCGAAATAATTCTAGATCATTATTATAATTTATTTACAAAAAGACAATAATGTTGTGTACTACTGCATGTAAAAATAAAAATATAAATTGAGATTAAAAATATACATTTAAATATAGTTATATCATTCTGAGATATGTTATAAAGCACTTTCAAAACTATCAAGAAGCAATCTAAATTTTTGTGGGTAGACATGAAAATCAGAAAAAATGTGAATTGACGGAATTGAGGCGTGTGTTACGTCAGTCCCACATCTTCGCTCCCGGCCTTTGGTCGCCAGATTCTTCACGCGTCAGCCAGCCGTGAGAACTGCAATGCACTCTTTGTTCCCAAATGGCGCTAATGTCCTCCAGATTCTACAACAGCGCTTCGAGTCTTCGAAATGAGCACAAGTTCCAATTACATACAGTCTGTGTCGGAACTGAAAATGCAAAAAAAATACTTTCTACCAGAATCTGTTCTTCTAAAGACAAAACGGTATATATATTTGTGTGTTCGAAACACTCCTAGAGGTGCGTTAAGTCAATGAGGGGATTTCTATGTGAAGGAACTTGTCACTCACCGCAAAAAAATCGAGTTCAATTGAGTGGGGAAAATTTCCACAAGGATTCACCAAGTATTATAATATTATTTTTTACAAATAATATGAGAGAATATTCCCTGTTGTAGTACTGCTCGCTTTTTTTCTCTTTCTTTCTCTCGCTCACACACACACGCATTTCATATTGTTGAGACATTTTCTGTTTACTTTCGTTTTGAAAGAGATGTTGAACAGAATGTTCTAAACCGATGACTTTTTTATATTTTTCCAGAACCAGTACTTCCACGCCTACAAACAAGCAAGAAGACGGGATGATGATATTGCCATTGTTAATGCTGCTTTTAACATCTACTTAGAAAACAGTAGTCCTGTAATTAAGGATATTGTGATGGCATTTGGCGGAATGGCTCCAACTACAGTAACTGCTAAGATAACTCAACAAAAATTATTGGGGCTGTAAGAACAAATGTGACTTTTCTTTTCATTTGTTAATACATCGGTTTGTCTTTCATTTGTTCCTATTTCTGTGAAATAATATGAAATATTGTACACATGTATAATATTATAATCATATATTTCATATAATATTATAATGAGCATTATATGAAAAACATGAAAACCAGTTTTTTTACTGCACGCAATGGCATATGTTAAATAGCTTATACTAAATGTCATTAAATATATAAATAAGTTAAAGAGTTCGTCTTTGGCGAAGATTCAGAACAAAATTAGTCTGCAGTGCATGCCTTACGATATTTTTAATTTTAATTTATGTAACGTCAAAAAATGTGTTTCATCAGTATCAACATAAATACAAAATAATTACATTTAAATTTTTTCAGGCAAGTATGTATGAAAGTTGCAGGCACGTTGGTATTAATGCAAACATTTGTCTCCTGGGAATACTCTAGAAATGTCCTGCGACCGCGCTGAGCAATTTGGTGGTCCGGAGGGAGTGGACCCAAGAGTTTGTTGTTGTTGTTGTTGTTGTTGTTTTCAGTCAAATCTGAGCGTATACCCAGGAGCGACCAGAAGGGGGTAGCTGGGGCATACGGTGCTTGCATATGCTTGGTGGGGTATATGCAAGGGCGCCCAGAGAAAACCAGGGGTCTGGGACAGTTAATCCACGGGGGCCCCTCACTTCAATGAAAAAATGTCCTCCTCCCCCAATTCATAAACAGAATTCATATCTCCATGCATCAGAAATAACTTATAGCGTTAAATCTGAATTAGAAATGAAAACATTTTTTTTATTTCCTTTGAATGAACACATTTCCGAAGCCCCAATTAAGTCGGGACCTCGGGCAAGTTGCCCCAGCTACCCTTCTGGTCGCTCCTGGGTATGTGCTCAGATTTGACTGAAAAACAACAACAACAACAACAACAACAACAACAACAACAACAACAAACTCTTGGGTCCACTGGATGCTGTTATGGCGGCGGTGGTGGTGATGATGGTGATGAGGGGGGGCAAGAGAGTGATAGCAGAGACGTCTGGCAATAGATTACTTACATTACAATACTCTACTAACCGACTCATCCCACTTCCTGTGACGGATACTGGAGTTTTAATAATTGGTTGTTATGGGGTTATGTTTATTGGTGTAATTCCTTGATCAATCGAAGCAAAAGACGTCGCTATAAACGATAGTCGTAATAAGGAATTAAATAAACGTAATAGTTAGATAAGGCGAGTAAATGAGATTTGATCGGTGAAGTGTTGATGAAGAGTAAATGAACGTAGGACATCATCTTAACAATACTTTATTCCTTCTTTTAGTACAATTGCTGACTGCATTTTGCCGAATGACGAGTCACCTTTTCCCTGCTCTCCCTCGTTCTCGGGGTGAGCACGGTACAATCATTGCCCCCACCCCCACCCCCGCGTCGGATGCAGCACCGTCTCGCTGCGGCGCCGGACATATGCGTGTCGGTGAGCCTCCTACGTCACATCGGGCCACGCGCAGCCGGCTGTGGCGACCCCGCGTCACCAGCGTTCCCTCGCTGGGCTCCCGGGCGCTTCTCGGCAGCAAGGCGTCTCTCTCGTGCAACGGGGGCTGGCCAACTGGCGGACCAGCTGGCTAGCGTGCGCCCGCAGCCCTTGAGTCTCTACTTAAGGAGCCTACGGATAGCCTCGCATCGCGGCACCCCGTTTCGCTGGCTGCCCTCGCACCAGCGACCTCGCCGACGCCCGGTGTATCGCTGCGCGCGCGCCAGGTTCAGAAAGTCTACCACAGCACTCCTCCCCCACTAAATGCGTCGGATAGAGTTCAGTCAACTATTCGGGGCAATTCCTCTCTGGATGACATGCCAGCTGTAAGCACTAAGCCAAGCATCTTTAAAAAATTGCCTTTTGCCATGAATAATGAACCATTTCCCACAGAAACACCTCTGCTAATCACATTACATGTTAATAACAACTTGTACAGCTACCCTTCTAAATGAAAACCTGTACGTCTAATTCAGTAACAAATATTCTCTGCATATAAGGCCTCTACTTTACAATGTATATTCGTACACAAATTATTCAACATAGCTAAAACAGGCACAATGTACTTTTCAAATGAAACCCGTTTTTTTTGCCACCTTCCAAACAATCTTTAAATTTTACGCTATTTTCGACTTACAAAACCCGGAGCGCTAGCTCACTGCATCAACTAATCTCACTGCAGCACCTCTGACCGGGAGGTCCTAGGTTCGAGTCCTGACGGCGGCAGGGTTTTCGCCACTAGCTTTTCAGCTAGGTCGAATTCAGTCGCTGTCTGGAGGAGAATTCTAGCGGTCGGCTGTTCTGATTGGTAGTTTTCCGTGGTTTCTCCAATCAGCACCAAGCGAATGCCGGAGCAGTAACCCACCAAATGGGCCACGGACCGCGCGCGATCTGTCCTTCCCCTTCCTTGTCCTATCCTCTCCCCTTACTCACTCACATTAACATTCACTACTCTACGATATATTCCGAGAGACCGGTCGGGAGCTTAGAGCTGGTCCCGGCTGGGGCGGTGTCCCGCTGGTGGGAGAGTCCTGGTTAAGGGGAAACCCCACTAGCCGACGGTAGGTCGGCACCGGATCTCGCCATCGAGCGGGGGAAGATCACCGCCATCTCCCGAGAAAACATGCACTACACTAACGGGACTAATGAACAAAGCAGTTGATGTGCTCGGAAACGCGAAAAAATCAATCGACTTACAATTATTGCTAATTTACGTATGTATATGATACCTAGCCTCGATATCATTCAAGAGTCATATTTAAAATAATTTTACTTGTACTTAGTTTTTCTGCAGTCCATATGTCAGTACGACACTTACATATATTAGTCACTTGTACAGTAACACAGTGCTTCAACAACACTGCATTTTTACCTAGGCTTATCACGGTCATCTGCACGCACTTCTATCGCTTAAACTCACAATGCCAGTTTGGTAACATGTATTCTAACGTATCACTAGCGGCCCTGCCGCAATCACCTTGTAACTGGCGTCCTCTTTTTCGCTGCACTAACTTGCATTGTTGGTCAAAATTACAGCAATGCTTTATACCAACATTGCTTCTATCAATCTACTCTAATCTCAGATTGGGCAATGGTGCTTTGCATCCTCATCGCTTGTTTTTTCAATTTATTGGTATTTGATAATATGTACATAGATAAGTTATTTAAAAACTTTACATATATATATATATATATATATATATATATATATTGGTTTCTTATTAACTAACTTATAATTAATTCACAATTAGGGGATTGCAATCCAGCAAAGTGGGATCCCGCGATCCAGCGGGATAGAGCCTAATTTTAGGCCCTGCGGGATCCCGCAACAGCTTGCAGATCGTTTTAAAATGTCATGATTTGATCATTCAGAATAATTTCAAGGTGTAGATTTCAACTTCCGAACTCTCCTAATACAATTAGATCTACAGGAATTAATTTTTCAAATACAGTGAAAGTTAGCATTATAATCGAATTTTCACATCTCGAGAAACAATCGCAAAGATTTTTGCTTAGTTTCGATGAGTGGACATCTCAAAAAACTCACCTACATTTGAACGTAAATGTTCAAATGTATAATACAAATATAGTACAAATCATATAAACACCCATTTTAATTTTGGTCTGATTCGAATACATGGTTCATGTACTGCTGAACATTGCATTGGATTAATCAAATAACGTTTCGCGAGTTTTGATCTTGACTTTGAAACCGATATTATCGGCATGACAACTGACATGGCATCGGTTGTGCAGCAAGTGTCATGGTAAAAGTTGGCAAACTTGAATCTTGCTACCATCAACTGTGTTTCGCACACGGCATACAGTTAGCTGCGGTCGATATTTTATACAAAAAAGATGAAAGAGATGTAGAACTTAAAGAGAAATATGGAAGAAATAAAAGACGACCAACTATTGACACACAACCCGCTGAAGACATTCCCGACTACAATGATGTTATTAAAAAAGTCCGAAAAGTGGTAAAGATTTTCCGAAGGTCGCCAACTAATGATACGTACTTGCAAAAATACAGTATGATATTAAAGAATTGATGAAATTAATAATTGATTTGTTCGTGTTTCCGGCGCGTTAACTGCTCTGGTCATTAGCTCCGTGAGGGTAGTGCATGTTTTTTCTCAGGAGATAGTGGTGATCTTCCCCCGCTGGATGGCGAGATCCAGCGCCGACCTACCGTCGGCTAGTGGGGTTTCTCCCTAACCAAGGACTCTCCCACCAACGGGGCACCGCCCCAGCCGGGACAAGCTCTAAGCTCCCGACCGGTTTCCCGGAATGTGTGGTAGTGTAGTGTATGGTAGTGTAAGTGGAGAGGATAGGACAAGGGAGAGGAAGGAAATATCGCGCGGGGTCCATGGCCCGTTTGGTAGGGTACTGCTCCGGCATTCACCTGGTGTTGATCGGAGAAATCACGGAAAACTACCGATCAGAGCAGCCGGCCGCTAGAATTCTCCTCCAGACAGCGACTGAATTCGACCTAGCTGAAGAACTAGTGTCGAAAATCCTGCCGCCGTCAGGACTCGAACCTAAGACCACCCGGCCAGAGGTGCTGCAGTGACATCAGTTGATGCACTGAGCTACCGCTCCCGGTGAAATTAATAATGCATGAGGTGATAGCATTTATTATCCTGTTGATTATCGGGTTGTTATTGTGAGGTTCTTGTGACTGAGAATTTGGTGGGGAGGAGTTACGGGAGTGTTGGGAAGTTTTGGGTTTATTTTGGAAGTTTGAAATATGGTTGAAGTTCGGAATTATGTTGGTTTGGGGCAATGATGGGAATTGTTGATTTAGGTGGAAATGCGAGGATTGGCTGGTTAAGGATTGGTTTATATTTCTAATATCAATGGCCGGGTTTTGGGTTTTCTTTCACTTATCTCTTTAAAATATACACAGTTCTAGTTCCTAATGTCCGCTCTGTAATTTCCTTTACAGAGAACACATGTCGGAGTTACATTCTTCTTGGGACACTTTACTGAATAATGATTGCCCGCACAGAACGCGCAGTTGACGATGTGATAACAGTTATGTTTGGTGTGTCCGAAATCCAAACATCTTTAGCATTGCAAGGGGCCCTTTGGTTTTTTACGTCTTTCTGCCTTTACCCGATGATTACATATTTGATCTATTGATAGTATGATAACGATTGTTTCGGTTCTGTTGAATTCGGCGGCCACTACAGGAATGGGGTTCCCATCCTTTTGGAGTCTACTCACTTTCAGAATTGAAGGGTACCGCTGTTTTAAGTGTAGTGCTATTTCAGATACTGTTATTGATTGATGAATATTCTTAAAAACACTTAGAAGTTTTTGTTTAAAGGGTCTTTGAATGAATGAACGCGCCTTTGTAAGGTATTTAACAATATTACGCAAGTCGGTGTTTTGGCACTGCTCTTGACTTTGTCATATTTAACATCTGATATGAAATTACTTGAAACTTTATGCTTAAGATTATTAGTGAAATTACTAAGGTTTGTTATATTGGACACATATATTGGAGGAATTTTACCCGTTTGAGATAGATTTTCGTTTCGAAGATTATTTAGGTACGCAAATCTCGTATCCTCGTTTCCGGCATTGACTTTTCCTAATTCACTAAATCTGTTACCGGTCGGTACATTATATTCAAGTTCACTTGACGATTCAGATGGGTCACTAGATTTGTTGGGATCCACATTCTTTTTTTTTTTTTTGTTGTTGTGTTCGCATATTCACTATCGAGCTCCGCATTTTCATCATAGCTAATTACTATTGTGAATCTTCCTCGGTTGCAACGATTTCATCATAATTGTCAGTGACAATTTTCACAACACAACTGAATATTTCTATCCAAGCTACTGCTTTCCCTTACTCGCACGACCTGTTTAACTTTGTCAATATTGTTGCCAAGTTATACTTCACTCTATTCTAAATCATTGTTTCCCTGCTTAAATTTCTCTGGCATTTCACCTCCAGTGTTACCTAGCTTCTCAAACATTTTTACGTAACAACACTAACTATTTTCCCTGTGCATCATGCTTTGTAAGCTCCCTTATTGACTTACTCCGATAAGTTACTCCTAGTTACTACTAAGTTACTACTCCGATGACCTACTCTGATAATCTCCGATAAATTTTCTTTATTACTTTTAATCTGAGCGCTTTCACTATCTTCCTTATTTCTACCGCTATCGTCTTTTCTGAACTCGCTATACATTTTCCTACATAATTCCTCCTGACCTTTCACTGTGTATTCCTGGTCATCTGTAACCAACATCTCCCAATAAATATCAATTCATATTTACATCTTACTAAGATTGACATCAAACCTAAGGTTTTCTATTGTTCTAGCTTGCTCTCGATTATTTCTGTTTTAACGAGGTTTGTTTCTATTCATAGCTATGTTTCGATTACTAGTGTTTCTACCTCGCTTACTTCTGTGCACCTGACTATGATTTAATCCTCTCCCTTCAGATAACGAACTTCTGAAGATAACATTGCTCACAGAATCTAAAATAATTGCTTTCAACGCTATGATAATCGTAGCAGCAGAGAATGAAGACATCCTCGAAATGCGAGCGCATGAAATCCTATGCAGAGTTAAAAGGGAGTTTAGACATGGCAGTACAGAAGACTGAAGCAATACTCGTGACAAAAAGAAGAGCTTATGGGAAACCAAGACTCCAAGTCAGGGGACAGGAGATCGGTGAGGAAAAGCACCTTACCTATCTCGGAGTAGAGATAGATAGATACCTAAGCTTCGGATCACATGTAGAAAAAAGTGGCCCTGAAATGTAGGGGCAAATCTCACGAAGATAATGCCAGACATCCACGGGCCAAAATAGGAAAAGAGAAGACTCAAAGCAAGTGCAGTCCTGGCCAAAATCCTCTATGCTGCCCCGGGTTGGGTGGAGACTATGGATATCGAAAGCCATAGGAGAAAACTGTTGACAGTGGAGAGAGCGATAGCACTGAGGACCATCTTAGGATATAAAAGGGTAAAAAAGTGCGGCCCTGGTCTTAGCCACCTATAAACCTAGTCAGAGAACAGTCAAATAGACATAAAGATATAATCTCACAAAAGAAGAAAGCAAAAAACGAAATCGGTGAAGAAAGATGCAAGGAAAGAAATGCTGCGACCATGGCAACACCGATGGAACGAGTAGATAACAGGTAGGTGAACCCATAGGCTTATAAATCACCTAGAGGAATGGATAGAGAGAAATCATGGAATAAGAGATTTCTACCTAATAGAAGCCCTCTCAGGACATGGGTGTTTCAAGAGCTATCTTCATCGGTTTAAGAAGATATATAATGGAGACTGTGGCTGTTGTAAAGGACGACGCAGAACATGTCATATTGTCGAGATTTCTCGCAAGAGAGAGCTATGACTACAGTCATAGGCAAAGAGATAACACCAGACAATTTAATGCCAGAAATGTTAATAGCTGAAAATAAATGGGATATCATGACACAAATGATTAAAGGAATTATGAACAAGAAAAAAACAACCGTAAGAGGGTAGGAAGAAAAGATCTAGGACCTAAAAACCTGCAGCCAAGACGTTATGTACCTTGCAAACCACTCAGATTACGGAAATGGAGGTTTAGGGTTTTAGTCGGTATACCAAGTTTGGGAGTCCGACATTTCCACCTTTACTGATATCCGTAAATGATTACCCCCTCCTAAAAAAATAAATAATAGTAATAATAATAATACTAATACTAATACTACTACTAATAATAACAATAATAAATAATAACTGGTTTAACGAAAGAGACTATAAAAATTACGGGACAAATGACTATTTTGTAGACAGAGATGTAGAAGACTATGGAGAATTTACAATTGCATATTTTCAGGGAAAAACATTTTAAAAATAAATATTTTTGCCGCACTTTCACAAATAACTTATCAACTAATCTTATGTAGAACATATTTTCCAGTTACCAATTGTGATATTTTTTTGGAAACATACTTACATATTATGTTTATATTCATTAAAATCAATAATTTCGTTTTCATAACTGTTGTGAAATTAAAATTTACGATATTCATAAGCCATTCATAGGGAGAATTAAACAAGTTGATTTTTGCTGTTCTCCTCACGAAGAGCTTACAAAATGCCTTAAAAACAGTCAATTTTCCTCACCTACCATGTAAAATGAAATTAATTTATTTCGAGCAACGTCAAAAAGTGACAGACTTGTAAAAGTTTTGTAAACTAATGTTCATATACTTATTCCAAGGAAGACGGGAAAAAATGTGTGCCATCATTTACTTTATTGACTTACGTCTATTAAAAGCTCTTATTGCACGGTACATCTCAATTACATGACCCTAAGAAATGAGGGAGTAACTGAAAATTTGTCAATGAAATAACAAATCGCATTTAATTATTTGTTAAGTGATTAATTACTTTACAGTAAAATTTACTGTAACATCTGATCAGTTTGGTTTTGCAAGTACTTCTGAAATGCTTAAGGTAGTTTTGTTTTCCCAGGAAATGGAATGATGCCTTATTGGAAAAAGCTTACAGCTATTTAGTTAATGATCTTCCACTGGCTGGTAATGCTCCTGGTGGAATGGTGCAGTATCGAGTTGCTCTTGCCCTCAGGTAATGTGTATTCTAAATAACCAATACAAGCAGTTAAAATTTCACAGAAATAAACCTTAGATTCTATGAGTATCATCAGAAATTGGCTGATGCTAATTTAGACCGACCTATTAAAAAAATGTTTCAAAAATTATGTTGATTTAATTATGCCAATTGCATTGCTATAGAATTTCTTTTATCTCCCCAATGAAGTGATTCAGTGATTTATTGGTATTTAAAGTTAATATCATTATGATATTTTCAGTTTTTATCGTCTAGAAAGATGTCCCGCTCTTGTGAAATAGTTCGTCAACATTCTATGTTCTTCTTTTATAAATTGTTACCAAAACGCACTTTCTTGTGTTTTATTAATTTCACCATGCTTTTGTTATAAGAAACGTAAATTGACCAAATTATTTTATCTGAATATACTTACTTTCAGTTTTAATTTACTGATGATACTTTTCAGTTTCTTCTTCAAGGCATATCTGGCAGTCTGCCAGAAGATTCAGACGATCTATCCAGATTATCCAGCTATTCCTAATGACCATGAAAGTGCAGTTCATGGATTCGGTTCCATTAAGCCTTCAAGTGCTCAGTTTTTTCAAGTGGTAAGAATCGTGTTCATTATTTTATTTATTTTGTATTGAAGTATCCTTTGTCATAATAATAATAATAATAATAATAATAATAATAATAATAATAATAATAATAATAATAATAATAATAATAATAATAATAGGAATAACCACAAAGACTTGAATGGAGAAAGGTGGCAGAAAATTATGCGATACAATATTGTAACGAACACACCAATGACCTACAGCAAAGCATATCTCTAATGTACAAATAATACATAGGGCTTGATTTCTGGCGGAATGCGACGGAACGGCGTTCCGGTACCACAGAAATAAGTATTAAATGATACTAACATATATATATATATATATATATATATATATATATATAACTATTTCTATTAAATTAATAATTAATTTGGGGCGTGTTTCGGAACCTAAAATTTTAGAAATCAGCACAGCATATACACATATTATACATGTATACAGAATGTCCGGGGAGAAAGCGTCGAAATTTCGCAAATAACCTCTTAAAACAATTTTAAGCATTTTGTCTCATAAACTCTTTGGATATTCGGAATGGCTGAGCCGCAATAAGCGCTAACTCAAAAGTTAGTTTGAAAAAATTCTTTCTGTGGAAAAATTTGCGTTTCAGAAACATATAAATACTGAGAAACATGTAAATTGCTTTTTATTTACGAAAGGAATGGGTATTTTGCCCAGAAAGAAAACAACTCATAAAAAAACGGTCGAGTAGTGTAAATTGGGGTCTTCTTTATAACCGTGTTATTTAGTGGTCACTACCTGATCTTGAATACGCAGCACAAATCCTTCCGTCTCACCGAAAAGTACATTGGTTCTCAGTCAGTGTTTGATCTCTTAGTATCGATATGTTCACTTCGAATATCTGTGGTAAACTGACAGCCTGCTGGTGGGATAAATTTCTGACGGCATCAGCTTCGGTGCGTTCGCGTGAACGATACAGGCCTCCCGTAATTTGCTCTTCAATTCCGTCAAATTTGGATTTTAAATGTATCATATTAGTACGTACGTAGTAATACGAATTATGATAGTTTGAACTTTATACTTTTATTTGGGGGATACTTTACATGAAGCCTCATCAACATTTTCAATTAAAAAAAATGGCTCCAATTTTTTTATTAAACTTTGTTATAGGATAGCGTGAAAAACGCATAAAAATGCCACAGATCTCATTTTCGTTGAAATCTCAGAATTTTCGACAATTATAAACGACAAAAAATAACATAGCAAAACTACAATATTGATGATCCAGATTTTATCCTCAGTGAAATGTGTTCTAAAGCTGAAATAAGACTTCTCATTCAGTATACAACAGAGTAAAAATACTTTTCGATTCATTTCATGTGATATCTCACACAAATCACACGTGCGACATTCTCCTGTGCGCCCTCCTTCCTTATAAAGTAATTTTAATAGTACCTTGAATCTTAAGAACGTTACACGAATTATAAAATTTCTCACACCAGTTGACATTAAGTCATCTTTTCTGAGCAAGACCAACTATTATGCCAAATTTATAAAGCAATCCACAACGGTAGCTGCACCGCTCAATGCGCTCAGAAGGAAATGGGCGCATTTCGTCTGGTCAGAAGCTTATTAGCACGCCTTCCTGTCGAGAGGAGCTACTAAATTTATGCATTTTGATCCTAGAAAGATGGTAACCCTAGCAAGACACGCATCAGAGAATGGAGTGGTGCAGTCATCGCAATGCAGAATGGTGTTACCGCAAAATAATACAGATTTTTTTCTTAATGAAATCTGTTCTTCAAAAGTAATCTTGAAATAATGATAATGAAAATCTGTGAATTTTTGAAAATTGCAAATAGAAATGCAGTTCAAATTTTTTAAAGCGTCGGGATGGTCGACTTTAGCTGTACGGGTGACGTGCATCGTGTGTAAATTCTAAGAATCTGAGTTCTTAAATGAAATCTATTCAAAAATTATATCTACAAAGAAGATTGTATACAGTTTTGTTTCAAAAGAGAGAGAAGTGTTGAGAATTGTTGAGAAGAGAAGAGAAGTTCCTTGAATTTGAAACCTATATTTTAGTTTAGGGCGGAACTTGGCAAAAACCCCTGGAAGATTTTCAAAATTAAAAAAAGCTCCGTTTTTAACTAAACTTTGTTATAGGATAGTGTGAAGGACGTTTAAGAGAAAGACACAGATCTCATGTTCTTTTAAAACACTGATTTTTTTGAAAATTGAAAAAATCAAAAAAATTTCAGCATCTTCCTACAACTACAATTATGACGGTAAACATTTCTTTCTTAATGAAATATGTTCATGAAGAACATATCTAGAAATAATGTCATTTTAATTTTTTTCAAACATGAGTATTTTTGCGAATTTTTATGTGAAACAGACAATTTTTATTATCTTTGAACAATGTTTTCTTAAAAACTGCACAAAATGTTTTTCATTAAATTCATACTTTAGATTGCTTAAAGGACGCTTAAAGAGTGGTGCAGGTCTCATGTTCGTTTAATTGCCTGATTTTACGAAAATGTTTAAAAAATTAAAAAATTTCGGCGTCTTCATACAACTACAGTTGTGAAGATACATGTTTTTCTTAATGAAATGTGTTCATAAAAAACAGATCTTCGAATAATGTCATGTTGCATTTTTCGAAAATGAGTATTTTTTCCGTGATTTGCCTACGATGTCCCTCGCTCCGAATTTACTGCGCAACGAGAACATAAGTTGAGAAATGTTTAAAAGTTACTGCTATTTTTATAAAAGAAAATAGATTGAAGGAAGGTAATAAATTTAACTTAGAACTAAGAAATTACATCTTTACTTCAAGAAATTTTGATCGCTGATTATGGTATGTTTCATTTCTGAAAGTTAGAAAGGGCTACTGTTCCTGGCTATGGAAATACACGCAGGTATCCACTGTAGGCGCTTCCTTTGAATTGGTTGGGTTTGGATTATATTTGCATTAATTATAATACTTTGAACATGAAAGAAAAATTGGCAAAATTGAGTATCATTAATTGTTACGAACAGTTTAATTTTATATTACTACATACGCTGCCTTGGGAAACAACACAGGGATGTATATTTCAGAAATTCATTGTTGAATGGCTACAATATAAGATAATGAAATGTGAAATTCTGTTGAATACTTCTCTTTGTTGAACATTGACATGCAACCATAATGAGGCTTTATTTTATTTATATATTAATTCATATTTTTTACTTAACGTCCAAACAGAAAAACTGACTGTGACTTACTATGGGCATAAATGTATTCTTTGAACGTTTTCGTAAATTCTGGTGTTCCTACCTTAAGGCTAAATGTACTGACACTAGTTCAATTTGTCGCCACTACGTGGCAGCACCAAAATAAGCAAAATTTACTAGACCGATAACGTATGAAGAAATGATCCGATTTTCGATCTGTAAATGGCATTGGACTCCGTTTTAAAATAGAATCTACGCTACGAAGCGGTTTTTTAAAAAAAGATTTCCAACAAAATTTTAAACATTTTCTCATAGTTTCGGGGGAAAAATTTAAAAATGTGGGCTTATTGCGCGATGACGACGTTCTTCCTGAATCCAACGCCGTGTCTATCATGCAAATCGGATGAATAGGAGCGGCGTAAAGGGAAATTTGGATAACACCTCCCCCCTTCCCGCTCCACACCGTTGCGTCACCCGACCCTTGCGGGAGCCCTCCCTCCACGCAGCCGAACGGCCAAACCCGGCGGCCTGCGGCGCGAAAGGAGGCTGAACTTTTAGGCAGGCAAGCCAGGCAGTCGGTGCTTTCGTCCCTTTCAATCTCAATATATTTTTCTCCACATATCAACCTAGTGATGCTGTAACACAACCAAACGGTCTCGTATCATCTGTAATAGTCGTATTTTGTAGGTATATATCTCGTTCACATATTTCCGTCTTCCTTCGAATACCTACAAAAAATTATTTGAGGCATTACTCAAAATATCGATTCCGATTTGGAAACTGATTTCAAAAAGAAAATTGAACTAATTGTGTAGCTATCAGCAATATTCCATGTCCTAACATCGTATTTTACATACATTTTACTTGTAAGACCTTCCGTTATCATTCCACTACCAGAAAGATAGAGCCGAGATTACCCACGAGCTCTTTTATCCTGCGACTCGATTTCTAATCTCAAAACGGCGTTTGTCTCCTTGATAAATTTCACCTGATGAATCTGTTTCCCAAGTAAAATCGCCGAAGCTAATTTTAAAACTGTTTTCGTACTTTCAGACAAATTTGAAAAAGTAGTAAAATAGCACTTAGGCGAGATGCATCCTGAATCCAAGGCTGTAAAAAACAGTGAAATCAAATATTAAGACTCATGATATGTCTCAGCTTACTTGGTAAGTTATATTGACATAAAATGAATCTGTTATACTCGTATTTATATAAACTTGAGGATGGGAATAAGTAATTCCTGGTGTGTAATTTTGGTGCCAACTACGTAAATGATAAATTAAAAGGATGTAGTATAAATCATTGTATTGTGACACAATTATTTATTTTTAATGCATTAAAAATCGTCATGAAAGCAATAAAACTTTCACCCTTAGAAACACCACACTAGAAGAGGAATTGGTTTATGAGGCGGATAAATTATGTTTTGTTATACAGTTATTAATTCTTTTACATTTCTACATTGAGATACAATTTTTCTAAACATCGTACACGCTATTCAGTAACATTTAATCGGGTAGCAATTCAATTTATTACATTTAACACACTACTAGTAAAACGTGGTTTACAAGTCTCACTGATAAATCTCCTATTAGGGAATGTGAGTCAGAATGCAAAAATCGGCGATCCTCATTTAGGTGTCGAGAATAGGGATGCAACATTGATGTTGATATTTTCAAAACAGAGATTTTGTATTGACACATGAACATATTTCGCAAAAAATGAAATATTTATGCCCGATTTTTATTATCGATGTTTTAAGCTTGATGAATTGTTTGTGAATGAAAAGAATCGATAATCACAATTTTATAAAAGTTAAAATATGAAATAATATTGCATTATATCACTGTCAGTTCATGTGTTCGAATAAAGGGAACGCTGATTGTAACATCCTCATCCAGTCTTCGGCGCAAGAGATGATCCCATTTTTCTGGCATTTCCTACATATGTCCTCCCGTACCCGGAGAGGCGGCCAACGCAAGCACTCTAAGTGTAAGGCCTCTCGCCCACCTTCTTGTACCCATTTAAGGAAGTTGTAACTCCTTGAGATGACCCTGAGCGCTAGTATTCAGGCTTAGTTTCGCTGTTATTCTTTTTTCTATCTTCATTTTGTCTAAATCGTAATTATAAATTAACAATCACGGCCACTGTCAAAACAAATTATCTTCCACGAATTTGTTCCAGGTTACTAAACCAGGTTTTTGAGAATTGTTTTAATTTTGAAAATTGATGTTTGCATTTGCATTATTTGTGTATCAAGCCTTCGCTTTTCTTGCTATCCGAATCTGGGAAAGGACGCGCCGACAATTCGGCGAGTTCTTCCCTAATAATGGCAGAATGAACACATGAAGGACTGCGGGTATCAAACATACTGTTCGAAGCGATGGTGTCTATTTGTCGGCTCCAGTCCCGGCCAAGCAGCGGCTGTGAGAATCTCTCCTTTCATCTGCAAGCCCCAATTCTTCGCGGCGTCTGGACACGCAGAGAAATAGTACGAGAACATATATCGCCAGCCAGCCCTCGTTAGCCCATCTAGATATACACAGAAATAGGATTCCAGCATGTGTGTTCATTGCTCACTCGGACTCAAACTGCCTTTTCCTTTTGTTTGTGATATTGTGTACTAGTTTTTTCGACTGGTTTCTGTCTTCAACACACGTATGTCTGGTCATGTATGGTTGGTTGCCTTAATTATTTCATTGTGCCACCTACATCTTTTTCTTCCGCTCTTTCCACTTTATTCTATCGTTCCAAGCATAATATCCTTTTCTAGAGATTTTGTTCGACACATAGTATGTCCAAAATATTTTATTTTCAATATTTTGGCTTTGGCTTTTAGAGAAAGTTCTGTTTTCTTTTTAAAATTTCGGCATTTGTCTTTTTTTCCTGCCAATATTTTCTTCCGTGCCCATACTTTAAAAGAATCTTCCTTTTTTCGGCCTTTCTGAATGTTCAGCTTTGAAATCCACACAACAGGATTAGAAATACCATTTTCTCGATTATTTGGATTTTGGTCTTACGGGCTTGATTTCATACGGAACATGACTGAACGGCGTTCCCTTACCTCGGTGAAAATTATTAAATTATATTATAAATATATAACTAGTTCTATTAAATTAATACATAGTTTGCAGCGCGTTCCAGGACCTAAAATTTTACAAATCAAGCACTGGTCTTACGTGATATGCATGCACATTTTATGAATTTGTGTAATTTTCTTTCTTTCTCTGAATGCAATTGTTTTATTTGCATAATCACGGCTGTCGCCTTTCTTTGATAATGGAATAAACATAGTGCCTTTCCAATCTGTTGATCACTCTTTTCTTTTTCAGATCAAATTGCATAATGGTATTAGTTTCGCCATGATTTCTTCCCCTGTCTTTGAGTAGTTCGATTAGGATATTATTTACACCCGGGGACTTCCCATTTTTCAGTTGTTTTGTCCCCAATGCATTTTCTCTACAAAAACTCTGGTTATCTTTTTATCTTTTCCCATTTTTATGTTTTTTTTGTAATTATTTTGCCGTTCTCATCCTATTCCCAGGGACCGAGTAGTGAAATAATAGCGGTAAAGGTATTTATTCCGGCATAAAATACTTTTACCTCTATTATACCTCTATTCAAAATACCTTTAAAAATACCGGTGTAAGACGTCAAATGCCGGTATTTTTTAGAGGTATTTTACCTTTATCCGATGTCTATATCGGTAAAATACTTTTATTTAAAGGTATTATATCGGTATTCTCTCATCAAAATACCGGTATTTTCACAAGAAAATGCCGGTATTTCAGTAGAATCATACAGGTTGCGGGAACTTCATTGTGATTTTCTTTCGCTGAGATGGCTCAGAGGAACAACTATTGACACGGCAGAGTTTCTGACCGAGAGGTCCTTGAGTTGGAGTTCCCAGGGTGGCGGATTTTCGACACTAGGCATATTGTAGCTAGGTCGAATTCTGCCGTTGACTGGGGAAGAATTCCAGTGGTCGGGTTTCCTCAACGGTAGTTTTCTATGGTTTCTCCGATCATTACCTTGACGTAGAGAGTAGTTTTTGGTAACTGGGTTCCTCACTCATATGCTAAGCGCCCAGTACTTGAAAACTTTCTTCTTTCGCTCTAAAACACTCCCACCGCAGCGTTAGAACAGCTGCCCTGGGGGCCCGCTACATGAAGAAACTCCCTTCGCCAAATACCTAAGGAATGCGGTTGCATCCTCTCGGCCCCGCACCGGGGAGAGGAGGGCCACGCCGTCTCAGAACGTCTCCCGCACGCGGAAAAGGTGCGTCATGACGTGTCCAGATGGAATCCCGCAGGTAGAACTAAAGGTCCAATAAGTAATTCTCAGTCTTCCTCGATGTCGCACAAGCATTCGGCAGGGTCTGGTACGAAGGAATCATATATAAACTAAGAAAACTAGGTATACCGAAATATTTAATGAACACCATATCCAATTTCATTAAAGACCGCACATTTATTGTACAAGCGGGCTCAACCTTCTCTTCACCACGAAATAGTTCAGCAGGAGTTCCACAAGTTTCTCCGTTGTCGCCAGTCCTCTTTAATATATTCATTTCTGACATTTCAACGCTCTCTAATATACACACCTCCCTTTTTGCAGACGATACTGTCATTTTTGCTTGTGACCAATATCTCAATACTACAAGGAATTTAATTCAGACACACCCCACGACTATTGAAACATGGTGCAGAAACTGGAAAATCAAGATAAATCCAAACAAATTCACATCCAAAGTTTTCACGCTACAATTTCCGGCCTTCCCACTCCCACTAAAATTTTACTCGGCAGTAATACCATGGTGCTCCTCAACCGCCCCACTCCGTTATCTAGGTATCCTAATGGACACCAGATTAACATGTAAGGACCACATCACCTCCAAGGTGAACGAAGCTAATAGACGCCTAGGTTTTCTTCAACCAGTAATCAACCGACACTCATTATTAAAGCTCCAGTCTGCTCTCCTTATATATAAAGCCATTTTACGTCCATTACTTGCGTACGCTTGCCCAGTGTGGTGCAATGCCGGCCCTACAACCATCAACAAAATCCAAATATTCCAAAATAGGTTTCTCAGAACTGCGGTTAATGCACCTTGGTTTATAAGCAACACTAACCTTCACAAAGACCTAGCCATAGAGCCCGTCCTAACATACATCATTAAACTTTCCTCATCATTCTTCCAAAATCTACCCTCAGTTACCGGTTCTTCCCACTACAACATAGGTAAAGAGCATCCCGTAGAAGCTCGTCTCCGCAACCGACTCCCCTTCCACATCTTCCTCCGGAAACTGGCTGATATAAGATAATGAAATAAATAGTCCTCCCATAAAAAGTCAACAATATGTATTCCTCCACTTTGTCATTCGCACTACTTCAATCTATGTTTAATTGGAGGTGGCCGTAGCCACCCACTTCGCATATTTTCGTCTGAAAATGCTCGCTTCTAACAACTGAAAAGCCATATGGCTGAGCGTTGTATTATCAGCTCATTCTGTTAAATAAATAAATTTAAAAAAAGTCATTCTTATTCCTTGTGAACTGTCAGTACTTTGTCGTGTGTTTAGTGATTCTTTCATGTGGCGTTCTAAGGAAAATCTTGGAAGAAAAACTACAAATATTGTTTACAAAAATTTTAAGTATGATCCTTCAAGGAACACCTCGCAGTTCTTGTTGCTCAATTGTATTCACGTTGTGAAAGTATGAACAAACTGTTCTTTTATATACGCGTACATGTGAAATTCCGTGTGAGATCAGCCAAAAATTTGCAATCTCTAATGTGACTCCCCTCCACTCCCTCCATAACTGTAGTGACACCTTATAGAATCGTCTTTTGACTTAAAAATGTTTATAAACTACACGTGACATTCAACAATCCTTCTCTTTATGATTTTATTGTTATTTACCATGTTTGAAGCAAATGAGTCATTTACCGTTTATTTAGAGGGAAAGGTACATACACTTGATTTCTATTATTAAAAAAGTTGTATGAAAAGAAAGGCATTTCCAAACCTTAGGTTTTAGAAAGCATGGGATCTGACTTCCTGTTTTGAGTCCCGATGGGTTGGGGTTCCTTGGGCCTGCGGAGTTTCCCCGGCTGCTCGAGAGAAACAATGAGCAGCTTTTCCAGGTATTTTGTCAAATCCTCACTTGCAATATTTAAAGCAGTAACGGTTCAATTATATGCAATTTTTACAACTTCATAGTATAGAGAATCAGTCAGTTAGCTACTGACCACGAAATAGACATGAAATTGTTCTTTCTGTATGTGAAACATTTTGCTTTAACATCGCTATTTACTGTTCAGTTAAGAGGAACATATTATCCTACATCAAATAATTCTGAGCCGTGAAAATGGAGGTGTCTGTTAGTGACATTACTGAGCGTTCGAGAAAACGAAAAGAAAGAAAAAAAGAACATAATGAAAAAAATCACGAAACATGAATCGTTCAATCGGTAGGGTAAGGAAGCCAGACATATTTTTTAAAAATATGTCAAAAAATTGTTTTTTGATAAAAGGAGGAAAAATGAAGGCGCTCTTTTTTCGCCAACTGTGTCAATGGATTTGTAAAATAGTCTTTAAGTTGGGATATTCTTACTTTCATAATAAATAAATTATAAACCTTTTAATAAAATTTGCAATAATGCACAATAGTGCAAAAAGCTGCATAAATACAAAAAAAGATGCAAGAAAATGAATGTTAATTTTCCCAATATATTTTTATGAATTTCAATAAAAATAATTTATTTTCCATTCAAATCAAGACATGTCCAGCTGTAATCCAATCAAAATATGACATGTCCTTCGCATTCATTCAAAACAAGACATATCCGAAACGAAACTCGCTACAAAATTCTACCAAACAGAGTATTTAAATTATATATTTATAATATATTTAGCTATCCTTATTTCATAATTAAGAATCGAGTACAAATAAAATATTTGCATATTTTTGATGCTATAACATTTTTGCGTTTTTCTCGAAAAGAAGTAAAGTGGACATGTCACGTTTTGAATGTTTGCTCCTCATTTCACGCTCCTTTCTTTCCAAGCCCAGCGCCGCCAGGGCACGCACTCAAGTGTACAATCACCCATCTGACCTGGAAGCAGGGTCGCACCTCTGGCACACTGCTGTTCTAATAGCGTGACTTTCCTGACCGCAGACATCTCGCCGCGTTCTTCGGCGGGCTGCGTGCTATACTAGGGCAATTCGATATGCCCAAGCGTAGGAAAAGGGCGGTAAGCAGTTTTCAGTGGGCAAGAACATCGTGCAATGACGAAGTGGAGATTATATTTACTCTACAAGAATTAGTGGAATCATTCGTGTTCCTTTAATTATTAGTAGCCGAGTATATATATATATATATATATATATATATATATATATATATATATATATATATATATATTGAGACGAGCTCGAATATACGCCCTGGTAACGGACCGGACCATATATAAAAGTTCCCAAAATACCGTCTTCGGCAGTTCGCTAATTTGAACGGGCGCGAGAACCCCGTCACTGTCTGACGTCGGCCGCGGCCGCGTCGAGCGAAACGCTTGTCCACGAATAAGAAATTCGAAAGATAAACTTGGGAACGAGATCTTGTGATTGGCCGGTATCCGAAAAACGAGGGAAGCCAACGGCAAGAAATTTTTTTCCGTTGAAAGTTGAAGGGGTCTCAGAAAAATCTCGGAGGAGGACGGATCGCTGCGGAACGCGTCTCACAAATCACGTAAAAACCGTTATAAGGGACGGTTAGTGAAGAGAAACCGGTCGCGAGTCGCTAGCAGTGAACTTCACGCGAGATTGTTTTATCCGAATACGGGAAGAGAACGAACATTGTACTCGTTTTTTGTTGATAACTCACAACGGAAAAGAAACATGTGTCAGTGAGAGCGAATTATGTGAATTCAGTGAGGGCGGAATCGGACTCTTTTCCGGCGTACGCCGAACAATTTTCTGCATCGCCGCTACGTCACATCACCGAAGCAAGGAGCCAAGGCTATAACCATTCCTGAAAACACCGCCAGAGAAGCATTTGTGTTGGGGAAGGAAGACGGGCGCAGAGGCGAGGCCGAAGCACTTCCCGGCCGAGAAAATTGGTCCGGAGACGCAGCGGAAGGAGGGGCGGAGAATCGTAGAGGCCAGGCTACCCCGACACGTCGCCAGCACGAGCACTCGCTGCACTGGCCGCGACGTTTCGCTCGACGCGGCCGCGGCCGACGTCAGACAGTGACGGGGTTTTCGCGCCCCATTCAAATTAGCGAACTGCCGAAGACGGTATTTTGGGAATTTTTATATATGGTCCGGTCCGTTACCAGGGCGTATATTCGAGCTCGTCTCATTGCCCCCCAACCGGTAAGATTTTTTCCCGTTGTCTTGACTTGATAAGGTAATGGAAAAACAATCTTGCAACAAGCCATTTTCTCCCCTCTCATCTCTCTTGATTCCTTCATTTTTGTTTTAGCATGGTTTAAGGTTGAAAAAAATTGTATGTCCCCACAATTTGATCGTTATGATCCATTAATTCTGCCACATTCGGTGCCACCATTCTATTGATGGTGTAAGGTCCTTCGTACAGATGGAAAAATTTGGAAAACAACTTTAGTCTTGGTATTGAAACCCATGGAGTTCGTAACATGACCTTTTGATTCACTTGAAAGGAATATGGTCTTGTCTTCACTTTTTTCTTTCTTTCTTCTGCCGCTTTTACTAGTTTTTCCATGATTTGTTGTTTAGATGGCGGTTGCTCCTCACCCGTCAGCTCCTCCCTATCCAAGTATTCAAGGATATGAGGTGGCCGTCGTCCAAATTGGGCTTCATAGGGGCTCATGCCTATGCTCTCGTGTGGAACATAATTTAGCCATTTGTTAATATGCGGGATTAGCTCGCTCCAGTCATCGTGCTTCTGGTTGCAGCACTTGCGGAACAACCTGGATAATTCTTTCATTACACTCTCGCTGGGGTTGGATTGTGGGTGCCTGATCGATGAATAAACTGGGGTCATGCCCTTTTCATCCATTGACCGCTTCCACTGCTCACTCGTGAATTGCGTCCCGTGGTCACTCAACACCCTACGATAATGTCCAGCTAATGCCATATATTTTTCAACCTGTCGCAAACATTGGTTTGCGCTGGTCTTGTTAATGGGGTAAACCTGTGTGAATTTTGTGAACAAGTCGATGATGACCATTACGTACTTGTTCCCGCGCCTAGATTTTGGTAGCGGCCCGTACAAGTCGACTGCGATAATATCATTTTTCCCTTCGGGGATTATCGGTATCATTGCTCCCGCATAAGATCGATTCGGGAACTTTGTCCTCATGCATGTCTTACACGACTTGATTACTCGTTTCACATCCCTATCCATGTTTTTCCAGTAGCACAGTTCGCTCATAATACTTTTAATTTTTGCGAACCCGTAATGCGCAGCCCGCGCGTGGACATAGTTAATGAGTTCCTCCGCGTGCGTTTTTGGGATCCAGATCCGGTAGGTAATAGGATCGGTGTCCATTCGGATCAGCACCATGTCATTAGTCAACCTCCATCTCCCGGGATCTCTCTGCAGTTTCGCAGCGACTTCCTCATCTTCCGGTTGCTCTCTTCCCTCGAGTACACGCTTGACTTTGCTAATTTCGTCGTCGTGATTTTGAATGCCTGCCAGTGTGGACCAATCCCATAAAAAACTTTGAGGAATCCTTAGATCGATTGCATTGACCTGTTCCACGCTCTCATGGGTGACGTTTGTCTCCGGGGCTGGGAACCGACGACTGAGTAAGTCAGGTAATACATTTTTCTTCCCCTCGACATACTCGATTCGAAAGTCAAACTGTTGCAGCCACAGTGACCACCTCATCAGTCTATCGTTCTGCCAATTGCAACGATTTAAAAAGATCAGAGCTTTGTGATCGGTTTTGATGACAAAACTCCTTCCCATCAAATAGCTTTTTAATTTTGTGAGAGCCCAAACAATGGCGTAAGCTTCCTTTTCCGCCGTCGTGAAACGAACCTGCGGTCCTTTCAAGGCAGTGCTGACCAAATTGATGATTTTCGTTTCCTCATCAATGATTTGGTACAAGGTTGCTCCCACGCCCAGATCGCTATTATCTGTTTGTAGGTACATCGTCTGCGTGAAATACGGGTGCGAAATCGTGCATGTTTGCAAAAACATATGTTTGAGATCGTCGAAAGCCTACTGGTGACGCTCTGTCCATTCCCATTTTTGATCCTTTCGCAATAATTTATATAAAGGAGCCATTATTAGAGCGTAATTGTAGCAAAACCCGCTAAAGTAATTACAAACTTCTAAAACTCTTCTTAGTTGCCGAATATTCCTCGGTCGGGGTATGGCTTCGATTTCTTTAATTCTATCCAATCCCATTTTGATTCCATTTTTCGTGATTTCATACCCGAGAAATTTGATTTGTGGTACACAAAAATGCGATTTCTCGAGATTTAATACCAGGTTATTTTTGATTTATAGTGATAATAATCTTCCCAATGCTTCAAGGTGACGTTCAAAGTCGATTGAATGAAGGATGACGTCATCCACGTAAATGGTAGTGTCTCGTAACCCAGCATTGTTCATGATTTCGCCCAAACATTGAACCAGCGCGGCACCACTGTTGCGCAATCCGAATGGGACACGTTGAAAAACATAGCTTCGTCCCCTGTAGACGAATCCCGTGTACTTCTGATCTCTTGGATGTAACCTCATTTGATAGTATGCCTTGCTGAAATCAGTTGACGAGAAGTATCCTTTATTGGCGAATTGTAACAATATCTCGTCAATTTTAGGCGGTACATCTCTGAACGGAACTCTCAGTGAGTTCAAGTGACGCGCGTCTAAGCATACGCGCAAAGTGCCGTTCTGCTTTTTCACAATTACAATAGGATTTACGTAAGCTGTCGTTGCCCTTTTTATTATGCCTTCTTCTAACATTTCTTCAATTTGTCTTGAAATCTCTTCTTGGTACGCCACTGGTATAGGGTAGCTGCGTCCTTTAAACGGCGTCTCGTCCGTGAGTTGGATACGAAACACGTAATTTTTCACTGGCTCTCGATATTTTTCGAACACCTTCTTGGCGCTGATGAGTAATCTCGATAACGTGGCCTTTTGTTCGTCGGCTAGGAGGGAAGCTAAATTAACTTTTTCTTCAATCATTTTATTAGGTCATTTGTCGCAGATGAACATAAATCTATTTCATTAGTTTCAATTACCTTTTTTTCATTTGATTTCATCGTTGTGTTAATTTTTGCATTTCCACGACCTATCAGAATAATTGCGGCTCTTGAATCTACAATTACATCATTTTCAACGAGAAAATCGATGCCTAAAATTAGTGCGTACGTAAGTCCTCTTACGACGAGACATGGCGTGTCATAGACCTTGCCTCCTATTTCCAACGGTGCATATATTTGCTTTCTTATTGGGCTTGACTTGTTTCCAACTGCAGTCGTAATTCGCGTACTCTTGACCGTCAATTGAGGTATTTCAATCTTCGAGTCCCTTAGCGCATTGTAGGTGTCTTCATCCATGATGGTCGCCATGGAGCCGGTGTCCACTAACGCCTTCATCGTCACGTTACCACAGCGTACTTCAATTACTGGGCAGCGGTACGGGTACTCGTTCGTCGTGGCCATATTCCACACGACACCCATTGGTGGATCACCTACAGAAATTACAGGAACCACGTTGTATTCTGCTTGCACGTTGTTCGACATGGGGTCCCCGCTCATATCGAACCGTGGCAGTTTCCCGATGTTGATGGCTGATGTTGGTGTTTGTCACCTAATTCTTCATAATTTTCTTCCTCCTTATTCTTGCGTTTGTTTTGTGGATAGCTTCTATTAGCTTTCTCCCCTCCTTGTTTTGAAGTCCGGTCTTTCGTTTCATTTCGAAAGTTATTTTCTTCCGCACCTCGATCGTTCTTTTTATTGCTTGGTTGGTCACTCTGTTTGGTTGATTTCGCCTCTGGACCTCCCACGCGCGTAATGATAGCGTTGGTCGTCGTGCTAGCTTTACCTCCCTTTACGATATTATCTGCCGTAATATCGTAATTACTTAACAATCGCTGGAATGCCTCGATGTCACGTGGAGCAATACTTCTTATTAAGTTTTGTATGCCATATGGAAAATGTCTGGTCCACAAACAAATAATTTCTTTGTCTTCCATAGGTGGCGAACATAACTTGAGTGCGGCGATTTTCCCCGCAGCATAATCGCGCATGCTGCCAAGCGTCGGCTTGTAGTACGCGTTCATGACTGTCATCTTGTGGTTGAGTTGAATTTCCTCGCTCCAATATCTATTTAAAAATTTTATTTTAAATTGTCGGATTGTTTGAGGAAACGGTTCAAGAGTTTCTAACCAAGTTCTCGCGTTTTTTTGTAAAATCTGATATAACAAGTGAGTTTTATATTGCTCCGGCAGGCGACTAAGAGCCATAAAACTGTCTAGTGCCTACAAGAAAGAATACGGATGTTCTTCGGGAGATCCCGAAAACTTCAAAGTAGGCGGCACATTTAAGTTTAAAGGGTGCGTTGAACCTACGGCGACAGGCATGGTATTCACCGTTGCTTGTAAGTCGTTTAGTTTCGCTTGCACTTCTAAACGTTCTTGTGCGCCTTCTTCCACCGATCTGAAATTACTTTTAATTCTTGTACGACTTTGTCTTCATGTTGTT
Source organism: Teleogryllus oceanicus (assembly GCA_964035755.1). Lineage (NCBI taxonomy): Eukaryota > Metazoa > Arthropoda > Insecta > Orthoptera > Gryllidae > Teleogryllus > Teleogryllus oceanicus. Next base: position 151,823,893 of record CAXIVR010000001.1, read on the forward strand.
TCGTGTGGGCTTCGACGAAGTCGGTTACTTCATCTATTTTAGTGTTCATGTAATTTTTCCCGAATAGAGCAAATAATCTTTAAAAATTTCCCACGGTCCCATTTTCGGTGAACTCTCTGTATTCTGCAAACAAATAATTAATATTGCAAAGCTACAATATTGATGATATAAATTTTTTCATTAGTGAAATTTATTTTTAAAACTAGAACAAATATAATGTAAGTGAATATGTTTGAATGTTAGAAAATCGCAAGTGCTTATGTACAATTTTCTTTTTAGGCGTTGAAGTGGAGTTTTCGCTGTGTGGCTAATAGTGTAGGGGTAACATGAATGACCTCTAAGATAATGAGTTCGAATACTAGTTTAGAAATAAATTGCTGCTTTGATGCAGTTTTGCAGGTTCATGCAGAATTAAAATTTTGCGTATCCATTACAAATAAGGGAAGAAAGTATGGGCTTTTATAGTACCACTCGTTTTGTTTATATCCGAAAATAGTAAACTTTTTCTTTTGCAACAGAACAATACTCACAAGTGGACATTCAACAGGATCAGTTTGAAATCTTTTATTTTTTTTATTTTACGTCAAAAAACAGTTAAAAACTGCGTATGACGTGCTATGGGGAAAAGTGAATTGTGTGCACATTTTCAAAATTCTGTGATCCCTACACTAAGTCATATACTACTTAAATTTTGAATTTTGAAAGGGAGAAAAAAAACAAAAACTCCCATGTAGTAAAATCTATGTTCAAGGATAAATAAGCAATAAATTTTGAATTTTGAAAGGGAGAAAAAAAACAAAAACTCCCATGTAGTAAAATCTATGTTCAAGGATAAATAAGCAATAAATTTTGAATTTTGAAAGGGAGAAAAACAAAAAAAACTCCCATGTAATAAAATCTATTTTCAAGGATAAATAAGCAATAAAGTTTGGCTCTTATTACTTCCTGCCGCGACAACATGGAAACGATAATTTGAAGAATTGTGTTTCCCACTGAATTCTGAAGACGTGCACAGAAAATGAAGTTACATTTATGTCCAGAAGCAAAACAAGGGCCATCTCAGCATTTGCTCAATGGATCAGGGAAACTGGACGAAAAACCTGATCGAGATGGGGGTCATTGACCCGGAAGCTGTAGTACAATAGTTGTTACAGGTTGTTTATACTCATTTATACAGTCCAAATGGTAAATAATGCATTATGTATCATTGGTAAAATTAATGTTACTTTTCTTGTGGTATTTTATTGGTTAAACGTATATTACTATCTGGCAAAGTGTTGTAAAATAATGTACATGTATTGTATGTGAATTTTTTGTAATGAGCTGTTGATACTGTCACCTGGTGAATATGATTTCTACGTCGAGTGTTATAGTAATAGACTTCGGCATTTTCTGAAAATATATTCCTGCCCTTGAGCAAGTCATTTTGTACAAAAACCACTGATTCGTAAATAAAAAGACACGATAATGGTAAAATTCCTAGATTGATGAAGAGAGGCTTACATGAATCACGTGGGTGGGATTTGGTTATTATTCGTACAATTCGTTTTTGTAATCTAAAAGTCTGGGAGCTATAAGATGTATTTCCCCAGAATATTATGCCATATCTCAGGCGGGAATGAACATTCGCGAAGTATACCCAACGAGCAGTATGAAGGCGGACTGAATTTGCAAGAATTCTGAACGCGTAGCATAATGAACTTAATTTTGTGTTCAATTCATTTAAATGGACGTTCCATTTAAGGTTTGATTGAATTGAGAGACCTAAAACTTTTGTTGCCTTAACATCAGTCAATGGTACACCGTTCATTTTCAATGGAGCACAGAATTGTTTATTTGAAATGGAAAACTGCATTAAAACCGTTTTCTTTTCGTTTACTATTAATTTGTTATTTCGGAACCAATTTGAAACATCTGATATTGCACTATTTACTGTTTCTTTATTGCAAAGGATGTTCGTATCATCCGCAAAGAGAACCGTTTTTCCGTTTCCAATCGTCGAGGGCATATCGTTTACGTAAAGTAGGAACAGAATAGGGCCTAAAATCGATCCTTGAGGAACTCCACATACAACGGGCAAGGAGTCGGAAAGGTGCGTACGTAATGTTCCATCATTCCAGTAAGGTATTTCAACACTCTGAGATCGTTGTTTAAGGTACGAACATAACCAATCTAGAGCAATACCACGAATTCCATATGAAGGTAATTTGGAAAGTAAAATGTCTGGCCTGACATTTTCACCTTTCTACCTTAATTCTTAGGATGAGAAAGTTATGTAATCGTGTGCTGGAAAACGGCGAATTTTCGGCAGAAATATCATATTATCGGACCCTGGTAATGAAAAATAGGATAAGCCCTATTGCTATACATACTATATTACTTCCTCTAACACTTGGTGTAACCAGAATCCATGTTTTTTGGGTCCTTGATAACGAAAAATCGATTGACAAGAAAACGTCTGCTTGTTCGTCCGTCTGTCTACCCGTCTGCGGTCAACTCGAGTGCCTAAACCGTTGAGTCCATTTTCTCTAAAATTGATATTCCCCGATCGATCTGAATGAACTAGACGCTTTAGGAGTTTCAAACATATTTTGATTTTTGAGAATATTTTATATGAAGCCTCAAAAACATTTTCAAAACTTTCTCAAAAAGGCACCAAATTTTGTATTAATTTTCGCCCTCAGGTGGCGAAAAGGCCACTTAAAAGAATGGTGCAGGTCTCATATTCATTAATATCCCAGATTTTTCAAAAATTGCAAAAGTGCAATTTTTTGGGACGCCTTCCTACAACTACAATATTTTCGATAGATATATTTTCTTTAATGAAATCGATTCCTTAAAGACAGTTCGACAATTTGAGAAGCTTTCATGTAATTTTGCGGAATATTTATCCAATTTTTAATTTTCTTTAAACAATGTTTTCCTCTAAAACGGCATCAATTTTTTCTTTAACTTTTCTCTTCGTATGTGTCAAGGGGCGGTAATAAATATGGTGCTAGTTCCGTTTTCGACGAACTTTGTATTTTTGAGAATTGCAAAAATACAGAGTTTAAACATTTTAAAACTTCGAAATTGAAGATAGAAATTTTTGCCTTATACAATTCGGTCAAAAATTCAGCTCATTAAAAATGTTCATTTACAATGTTTTGAAAAAACCGAGTAGTTTTCCTATCTTTTGGGCTTGAAATTAATGCAATTTATAAAAAAACATTTTCTGAAAAACCGCTCCAAATGTTTTCTTCAAAGGTTCTCCACTGATAGAAGAAGGGGCGTTTAAAGAATGGCGGGGGTTTCATTTTCGTTGATATCTTTGAATTTTCGTAAATTGCAAATTTAGAAATGATGCAAGAAAGTATGTGATATTCTATCACCACTAGTTTTCTTTTGAAAGATATTCACTATTTGTATGTGCAAGAAAAATTTAGGTGCCGTCGCACTGAAAGTTACAAAAAAAATAATTTGGTTAGTTTTGGCCAGCCTGTTTTCGCTAATGCCACAGACAACCCTTGCTGCAGGTAATGATTCACGTAGTGCTGTCATTGCTCGCTGGGATATCTACTTTCCCGTACCGGTTATGTCTGGTAGTACGTATATTTATTTTTTTATTCGTACGTTAGTTACTAGGGATTAATTTCAATTATTACAATTTATTACTTTAGACTATTAATAATCACAATTAAATCGATTACATTGGTCAACACACATTTTGGTGCCTCAGATATTTAACTTTTTCCTGGGTATTTCGATGTCACTGATTGCAAAAAATGCGTTAGTTCTAGTTCTGCCCTATCAGCTCTACTTTTTTAAATACAGAATTAACATCATATGCCCCACTTCCACTCTGCATGTGCTAGAATTTGAGAGCATCAATGGCATGTGGACATAAAATATTTGCTTTACTGATATTAATGTGTTTAAAAATAAAATAAGTTTATCTTTATAAATGAAATGTATTAATTAGATAAATGTAAATCACATAAATTCTCTTCAAAATGTTTAAAAAATTCTCAAACACCCAAAAATATTTTATTATTATTATTTTTTTTTTTTGAGTGAGAAATAGCATAGCTGTCTCGCTGTCTGTTCCAGCAGTAGTCTGCCATAATATGTGTATCCCATTTTCTTTAGTGTCTCTCTTCTATTGGTGAATATCTCGGTGAAATATTTCAGCTTACTCTTCACTTGAATCATCAAGTGAAGGAAAGAAATCCAAGTGGCTCTATAGGTAATAGAATAAATACTCTTTGCAGCCAAGCACTTGGAAATTGGAAAGCATTATTGCTACCAATTGTGAAAAGTTTTATGCTTTTCTAGAAAGTTTTTCACAACTAGAACAAAAGAGGACCGGGCACTCGATTAATTTTCGTTCGTGTATTCCAATAAATTAGAATCATTTACGAGCTCTTTATTTGGGAACGATTGAAAATCCCTGCTTTCAGTTTCTCGTTGATGACTCCCAAAAATGTACGTAGTATACACTGGAAGCACAAACTATCTCATCCCCAACGACTGTATAAATTGCTTCATCAAGCTTACAACGGTAAGGGAGATATACAAAAGAGGGAGAATAATTTTTTCTCGAGCAACTTAAGATAAATTGATCCATTGTTTTCCTCTACAACTATATCTTTGCTCTGAGACCAAGTTTTTCTCAACCAATGCACACTTTTGGCTCTATCTGACAGAAATATAAAGCAGGAAGAGTTTGTGTAGCCACTTTGTTGACCGAGAAGAAAATTCACTCTTTGATACTTTTCTTTCATGCAGAATGAGTAACCAATTGGAACAGAGCCGTATTTGTTGGCATTGTGTAAGAGTACACACTTTAGAATTGTCCTTGAGCTGCCAGTCAAAAGTCGCCATTCATATGACTGTAAACCCAACTTTTGTAAACCCAACTTCTGTAAACCCAACTTTTAAAAATAACTTCTACATCGTTGTAGAACACTAATGTTTTTTCTTTCGTAAAGCAAAAGAGCAAATCCTTTTCCCTCTGACGAAAAAATGTAATATTTGTCCCAGGTACAAGCAAATTATTTTCTTTTAATCGAGAAGCGAGCAATTCGGAGGCGGTTTCAGAGATATTAAGTTCCCTGACGAGACCAATCAATTCTGTTTGGTCAAAAAATGCCGGTCTTCATGAAGTACTTAAAAAATCACAATAACTATTTCCAGTTTCACAATCTCGACATAGAATATTTGTCTTCAATGAGCTCTTCTAAATGATGGAAATGATACGTCCAGAGTGTAATAACTGGCCTTCTAGCTAAGTCTAGGTCAGGATACGTCTATTTGCTACGATTGTTTCGATTAATACTATTAAATTTGACAAAGCAAAACTAACAATCATTAATATGGTTTTAGACTCTCTCCAAACCATCGGGTGCACCGAATTTTAGACTTCTTGTACCATTTGTTCACTGTCGCAAATGTTTCTTACTTATCCTGCATACAATATGAGGAGTCCACATCTTGATCTCCGAGGTCGACACCAAAATAACTCCAATATGACCTGTTTATGAACTCAGAAATATGTTCTATTTTCCTTGAAAGAGTACTCGCCACGTAGCAAAAGAAATCTGGACTATTCAAACACTGCTTTCTTGAGGAAGCTATACATAAAAGAACAATAAATAAGCGAATTGTAGGTTACCTTGTATCTGCGAGAACTCTTTAGGCGCGTACGCGGAGATGCTACCTGGCGGTCGTCTTGACAACTGACATCGACGCGACATGACAAACATAACATTAAAGGATTACTCCAAAAGCGCTGTAATTAATGGAAGATTACTCCTAAAAAGGGCTCAACGCCCCCAATGGGCTTGGAGACGCGTTGCGTCAGTTATAGACGCAACAAATTAAAAAAAACTGGCCACCATACTGATTCAATGATGTCCAATTTGTCACTTGGTCATGTATCATAGGTACACACCTGAGAAAATTTTATTTATTGATTTTAATGTCTAAAAGACGAATTTGAAATGTCATACCGATTTATGTCTCGAACGTAAGAAATTAACCTATAAAGTTGACAACTTTTATACAAGGGTGATGCATAACAGGTACATGTGCCACTCGTGTTTTTTAGTCGTGTTTAATGTCTGAATACGTATAATACATTATATATATATATATATATATATATATATATATATATATATATATATATAATGTCATGTATCTAGGCCAGGAATAAACCTGCATATTTGGAAAATATTTTTAAAGTATAGGAAATATTATTAAGTTAAAATTATTTTGACTTTAGCATATGTATTAATATTTGGAAAAGAAAGATACTACGGAAAATTTATGACAATCAATACTTTAACACTCAGATACTCTTTTTTTTCTTTTGGGTCAATTAATGTAGTATAGATTTTTAAAACAATGTTCATATCGCGTAGTGGAGCACGAATTTTCACTTAATATTTATATGCATCATCAGGACTGAACAAAAAATTAATATGCCTGCCTGTAAATGAAAAAATGGATGATATTGTTTTGAGTGAAAGTATTTAAAATAAAATTTCACAGTAATCCGAGATGAAAATATGGAATAAAACAAGTATATGTAAAAGTATGTATGAAGTAAAAAATATATATAAATAGAGGGGAAAGAACTTACCAAAGTATGTTATTAATAAAAAACTCGATAACATTAAAAAGATAAATCTAAAATAAACCAAAGAGGGAAAAATATTCCCGTTGTAAATATGTACATCCTCCCTTCAAGGAGAAGGTGGCAATTATCAATTAAGAGAGAGCATACTAACATAAAAAATAGTCGTTATCGTTTGCAAAAGTTAAAAATGAAATCAAGACAAAAACAGAAATAAAGAGAGATGGAATTGGGAAGAAACAGATCAAGAATGGAGTACATTTAAACAAATGAAGGAAAACGGAATATATCACAAAGTATAAATATGTTTTAGTGTATTCTTACTTTAGACTGAACATTGTCATAAAAGTTTGTGAATAAATTCGATTCCAACAATGCATTAATGGTATTGCGTGCTTTTATAAGTAATATCTCCAGGATTAATCTTGGATATTTTCTAGATTCATTTTCCAAAATGGTAGGGCTGTCAAAATTAAAATAATGAAAATATCAAGACGATGTCCAGACATTTACTTTAATTTTAAGCCTATCTCCTCAATGTTATTAACACGTTCTTTAATTCTTTGTTTGAAAGCTGTTTTATCTATCTTACAGATAGAGAAAAATCAGGAAAATCTCGACAACTAAGGCATAAAAGTTTATTTTCTTTATGTGATAAAGATAAATTTTTGTCAGCCTTACCATTTTGGATAACGTACCTAGAAAATATTCAAGATTAATCTATATAAATCTATTTAAGAGCACTATATAAAAATACCGTATAGTATTTCTTTCAACAAATTATATTGTTTCTAATTTGTCATAAAACGTTGCAATTCAACCACTTTTATTTTTTATTCTTGTTAAGATAATACAATTATTTTTCAGTGCTTACCAATGATTTATGGAAATTTTGAAAGAAACAGATTTTTCAGTATGGCGGCCATTTAATGACGTCTTATTAGTATGGCATTGCATCTATCAAAATGGATTACGGAGAGTCCAAAAAATGTACAGCCATACCTGTACCTATGATGCGTATGTACATGGTCCAGTGACAAATTGGATATCTTTGAATCAGTATGGCGGCTTCTTAGAAACACTGAAAGGGTATGGCGGTGTCATAATCAGCAATGAAAAAGAATTTTCTACTATTCGAGCAAAACATTAGCTAATACAAGAGAGCATTAAAAAATGACTCTTTGAAATCATCATGACATACAGTTTGAGACGCCCCATCGGTATGGCATACGATTCACACTTCGGTTTGATTGATTGATTGATTTATTCAGGTTTCCGGGTGCGTCAACTACTCTGGTCATTAGTCCCGTTAGTGTAGTACGTGTTTTTTCTCGGAAGATGGCGGTGATCTTCCCCCGCTGGATGGCGAGATCCGGCGCCGACCTACCGTCGGCTAGTGGGGTTTCCCTCTAACCAGGACTCTCCTACCAGCGGGGCACCGCCCCAGCCGGGACAAGCTCTAAGCTCCCGACCGGTCTCCCGGGATATGTGGTAGTGTAGTGTATGTTTGTGTGTGTGTGTAAGGGGAGAGGATAGGACAAGGAATGGGAAGGACAGATCGCGCGCGGTCCGTGGCGCGTTTGATAGGGTACTGCTCCGGCATTCGCCTGGTGTTGATCGGAGAAACCACGGAAAACTACCGATCAGAGCAGCCGGCCGCTAGAATTCTCCCCCAGACAGCGACTGTATTCAACCTAGCTGAAAAGCTAGTGTCGAAAATCCTGCCGCCGTCAGGACTCGAACCTAGGACCTCCCGGTCAGAGGCGCTGCAGTGACACCCTCCCTTTACACACACACACTTACTCTAGCGACATTTACACACACTTACTCTATACGCACAACTGTCGTGATGACATCATGGGAGGGAGTGAGTATCGGGAGAAAGATGAACTCGGTGTTGGTTATATACAAAATGGTTTATTGTATGTTCCTATGCAAGTACGTTTACCCCAATAGAGTCTACGCAGCCCAGCACTCAGTCGGTCGTTGCCATGAGGAGGGTGGGGGAAGGGTGGCAGGTAGCGGCGGCGGCGTATGCGGCGAAGGCGGCGGCCACAAGGCGACGGCGCTGTCGGCGGCGAACGCAGATAGGCTGGCGATGGGTCGCTCGGTTCGGCACGGCGTCGATTCCCGACTCGGTCAACCCGAAGGCAACCGTAGAGCGGGACGCCGGTGATCACTACCGCACTCACGAAGAGCGGGAAACGAGCGACCACTTACCGTCGTCTTCTTGTTTAAAGCTGGCGGCCTGCTCCTGGTGGGGAGCTCTTCCGCCAGTGGTGTTCGTTTAATTTATTTTTTATTTTTTAAACTTGATTTTTGTTGCTCCCAAAAAGAAGTGATATAGTTTCATCAAATCTCCTCCCGTCGTCACACGCTCCCCGGTCTCTTTTTATTTATTTATTGGTTTTATACATATTTACAGTTTTTCTAAGCCTAGCTTAACCTACCCGTCACCATTCTATCTTATTTTATTCTAGAACCTATAATATTTTAATTTCCCCCCACCGATCCCTAAATACATGTATGAATATGAATAAAATGTACATAAAAGATCTAACCCTAACCTTAACCACCACCTGTAAATATTTGGTGTATTATACAACCTACAGCGACCACTTCTTCGGCCGGGCCCGGTCTTATATACCGCCGGGCCAGTCCATCCCCGGCGTCAGCGGGGGTGGCGTTGCCTTAGTTGGTGGGCACCCACAGGGGTGCGGGGGCGTGGCGAACGGTCGGCCTGGACATCTGGTCGCCAGGCCAGCGCGGCCCGAGCGGAGGGCGGGCGGTGAGAGGCGCAAGACCAGCGCGGCCCGAGCGGTGGGCGGGCGGTGAGGGGCGCAAGACGGCGTCGCCTCACCACACAACCTCCTGGATGTTATAGAAGGGAAATCGTCAAAAAACTACTTTTCACGCATGAAGTGTATATCAACAAAATGAGATTAGAAATATATGTGTAGCTGGTTGAGGAAGAGACCATGGTGAACTTCTTTTTCATTTGTAATGACTCACAAGTATTTATAGTCTTACGTAATACCTTGTGTTTTATGTGTTTCCAGGTCCCAAATGACCAGAGAGTGAACGATCCTGTGGGTCGGCCAATTGTTCACAAGTCAGCATATAAACAAGCTACAGGTAAATTCGACAAATATTTTCTACTTTGCTTCAGATGGCACGTTTCCCAAGTGTCTGAAATTGACCAAAAAATGAACTCTTTGCTTTTTTGCAGGAGAAGCTGTATATTGTGATGATATGCCTCAAATAAAAGGCGAGCTGTATTTAGCACTGGTGTTGAGTTCAAAAACACACGCACGAATCCTTTCTATTAATGCATCTGAGGCCTTGGCTATGGATGGCGTACATGCTTTTTATTCTGCCGAAGATCTTCCAGGAAAAAGAAATTCTTGGGGGCCCATCATTCACGATGAAGAAGTCTTCGCCAGAGATGTTGTAACGTACCAAGGTCAACCTATAGGCGCAATAGTAGCGGATGATCAGAAAATTGCTCAACAGGCGGCAAAATTGGTCAAAATTTCTTACCAGGATATTGAACCTATTATAGTTACAATCGAGGTAAGCTATATTTAAAAAGAAACATAATACGTCGATATCCCGGGTTAATGGGAAAGGACCCCTACCGGATTATAAAATTTGCAAAATTTTGGAAATTAACCAATAAAGTGTTTAACGTAAAGAAGCTTGTTAAAATCGTTCGTATTGCGCCTCCATAACATACCTTCAAGAGGTACCACAACTTCAAGAGGACATGGGTTAAACCATTTTGCAGAAAGGTGGAGTCTCTCCACATTACCAGCGAGAGGTCACAGCATACTATATCTGGGACTCTTTAACTTTCTCGCTTCTGCTTACGCAGTAGGGAAAAAGTTATTTAATTCTGCAATTTTTTTGCAGAAAAACTCTTATTACAGCGCCCTGCTAACGAACGAGTGGATAAATCCAGCTGATAAATTTAGAAAAAAAATCTCTAACACGGATTGTAGCCAGAATTCATGTTTTGTGAGTCCTTGATACCGAAAAATTGAATAACGGCAAAATGTGTCTGTCCGTCCGTCTGTGAATAACGCTAGCGGCTAAACTGTTCGATTTTCTCCAAAGATGATATTCCCCAATTAGTGATGGGTCGATACCTGAATTTCTCGATACTCGATACCGTTACCTGTCTGAGAGCTTCGATACTCGATGCCATACTACTTTAAAGGTTCAGCAGCGAAAGTGGTTCAATGAGATTGGGAAGGATATAGTTTGTTCTTCACACATGCATACATGTACTATTTTAATTTTTAAAAACTATTGAGATGAACATACATTCTTTAAAGTATTTGAAGATTCTTATTAAGAAGAGTACTTTACGACCATAAATTATTATTTGAAAGCAGGTTAACAGGGCTTGGTCAGACAAATTTTCACTAGTTGTTTGCCAACGTTTCGGAAACTTTTATTTCATCTCAGGCTTGCAACATCAAGAACAACTCAACCAATTCACTGCACCATCCTCCATCTCCGGCACCTCACATGCAATGAGGGACACAAGGGGTGTTGGGTGAGGGTGATGTTGTGTCCCTCATTGCATGTGAGGTGCCGGAGATGGAGGATGGTGCAGTGAATGGGTTGAGTTGTTCTTGATGTTGCAAGCCCTGAGGATCGAAATAAAAGTTTCCGAAACGTTGGCAAACAACTAGTGAACATTTTTCTGACCAAGCCCTGTTAACCTGCTTTCAGATTCTTATTAAGCAAATCTAACATTCTAACACTTTCTGGGTCCATTCTATTTCCTTTTTTTTTTTTTTTTTTTCACGTATCAATCCAGCTGTACTGGAAAGTCTCTCCCAAAACAACGTAGCTGATGGAATGCACAGGTATCGAACAGCACTTTTTCTTAAATTGCGGAGAGTCACTTTATTTTTCCGGTAAGATAGTACATTTGCATCACTAGGAAGAAAGTACGCACATTTAATTCTTCTTCTTTTGCTGTGGTTTCGTATTCACAGCATGATACTTCGTGGTCACTCTTCAGAATATTCCTATAAAGAGATCACATGTCAATGCTTTTTCGGGGGTTTAGTTGTTGAGGAGGCCTATAAAATAAATTAAATGAATTAAAATTTTGAACAATAAAGCCTGTCTAACTTGAAATTTCTAATGTAGATAATGAAAATGAGTTATTCGGAATCATATACAGTGATTTAATTTGTTTAAAGTACTGAAACATCGGAGAGTAGAAATCCTGATTAAAGGGTTATTATTTTCTTGTGGGCGTGGTATATCTAGGTTCAAGGTGTTTAATTAATTCCTTGAATCTATTGTCCTTAATAATACTGATCGATTGACTATCTTTACGTATCATGTAAGCAAATTTTCTTGGTATTGCTTTTGGACTGTTGTCTCCTAATTTAAATTTGTTATTTGTGGCCAAAATATCAATGAGTGTTGGTTGATTTGTGTTGGAACTTTATGATCTTGACAGGACTGGCCACGGTCATTAACTTCTACCACTTTACTTGTACGATCTGCGACGATTCCAACGTCCGGTGCAACATTAGTTGGCTTGGCTGTCTTGTGTTCGGTGGAACTGAATACTACCCGGTGTATTGATTCAACTTGTTGTTTTTTTAATTACTAGTATTGTGTGATTTTCCACCGCGAAAATGTTTTTTTACATATTCTACAATTAGCACGATTGTCATCTTTCGAGTCCTCTTCAAAAGAATTCCACACTTCTCTCTGTGTTTATGGAATGCACTAATCTAGTCATCTTTCGGTCACTTTAAAATGCAGAACTGAACTCAAGAGCTCCGTCAGATGCCTCCGCGATGGGCTGATGAGGGGAGTATCCCGGGAAGAAACGCTGTCATCCAGCATTGCTTATCGTGCTTGTCGTCACTAGATTACCGGGAGCTCACAAGGAAGAGTTTGCCAAAGCCGAATTAATCGTGAATTGCGTGCTATCTCAAAAGATGGTGAAGGCGCGAGTGGAATAAAGAGCGGGGCACGGCGCTCGAACGTTGCAGCGCTGGGTAATTTCAACGACTTTAAGTGGATCCAAACAGACGCACACTTCCTTGTTGCTAACGGAAGAAAAATAGGAGAAAGAGGAATGTAAAGAAGACAATTCTTCCGTAAAATCAGAAGAGTTGGTAAATGGCATAAATAATTAAAAGTATCGAAAAAGTATGGAGTCATTTTCCGAAAGTATCGATCGCTATCGATACCACCCGAGTATCGAGTTTATCGAGGTATCGAAAGTATCGAGGACCCATTCCTATCCCCAATCGATCTGACTGATGTCGTGGTCCCTTCAAAAAAAAGGGGCGCCATCGTTTTGATAAGATTTTGTTGTTGGATAGTGTGAAAGATGTTTAAGAAATTATGCAGGTCTCATTTTCGTTAAAAACTCTAATTATTTCAAAATTGCAAAAGTTCAAAATTTTTTCGGAGTATTCAACTAAAATATCAAAGAAGAGATTTTTTTGCATAATGAAATCCGTTCCTTAAAAATTTATTCTGAAATACGGTCTTGTTCAATTTTTCGAAAATTTGAGTACCTTTCGCGTAATGTTGTGTGAATGTACGGGCGATTAAGTACGTGGTTTTGGCACCACTAATTTGGACCGGGCTTGGCCACCGCAATCTCCTTGTCTACCGGTCTTACACTTTTGTTTGTGAAAATATGTTAAAGACGAGGTACATCCCTTCACTTTCTTCAATGATTGATTCATTGATGAGTGATTCTGGGCATGTCAACGGCTAAGGCCATTGCAATACATTTACGAGGGGGATTGAATTCGCAGCAAAGAGAGCTTCTATTTCGAAGTTTTTAATTCGCAGCTAATTCTGAGAAATAATTAATCATAAAGCGCAATTGCCACCATCCAGTCAGACTATCACGAGGTCCAAGTTCCATTACCGGTTTGAGTTACTAATGCTTTCAATTAAAAATGGAATTAATTTCGACTTCATCACATAGAAAACTATTTAGAAAATTGTTGAGAATTTTATCGTGGCAGCGAAGAGTAACTCTTGCAGAAAAAAGTTTAATTCGGAAATTGATTCAAAAAGACCTCCTCTTTAATCCCTTTCTGGTGTACGCATATGACTGCTTTGAATTTATGATTTCATCAAGGCGGCAGCACACGTGAGAAATGTATCACAGAGGCAGCAAATGTAAAGAATCAATATATTATAGCAGAGATTTCTGTTATCTGATCATAACAGCTGGAGCTTTTCTGAGGTGATATATTACGCAAGACTCTCGTTTCTTTCAAATATGAGTAATTAATTATTTATATATTCAAATATTAATAATAATTAGTAATATAATAAATTCAAATTTGAATAATTAACAGTTCCGATATTTCTTGGAGGAGGAATATCTGTTCAGACAGAAACGGATATTTGATACCTCTGTACAATTAAAGACTTCAGGTGACTAGAGACATAAATTATCCTGTTTTAGTAGCTATAATGATTTACTGATAATACAAACCCATTATATATATATATATATATATATATATATATATATATATATATATATATATATATATAATGGGTTTTGTATTCAGATTTCATGTATATATTTCAGATTTCAAGCGCCTAAATTTAGTATATTTTAATGATTTTAAGTGCATTTCAATCCGTCTGTTTTCAGGATGCAATAGAGAAGGAATCATTTTTCCCTGGATATCCTAAAAAATTAGAAAAGGGAAATGTTGACGCGGCTTTTGCGACCGCAGACAATATTTTAACTGGTGAGGCTCGCATGGCTGGCCAGGAACATTTTTACTTAGAGACGCATTGTTGTATTGCTGTACCCAAATGTGAGGATGATGAATTACATATATATATTTCTTCTCAAAATCCCACCGAAGCTCAGGTACAGTACATTTCTTAATTAATGTTTTGTGATAAAATCCCATTGCTAGTATATTTCTGTATTTTTGTAAAAATTGTCTCTCTCACAGCATGACTTGTAAATTGTATGAGTACATTTATTTTTCTAGAAATTAATAGCGGAAATGCTTGACATTCCTTCAAATCGAGTAACTTGTCATGTTAAGAGAATGGGCGGAGGATTCGGTGGAAAAGAATCGAGGTTTAATGTACTATCTTTGCCTGTCGCTTTGGCAGCTCACAGGTAAGCAAAATATATCAGAATTATTTGGCTTAAGAGAAGTGGATTTCTTGGTACGCATGTGATTTTATTTGGTGGCTGATGGGTAGTTTGCAATATCATTTATGGATGTGGCCCAGATTTTGGTGGCGTATTCCATTCCCTCTGCAATCGGTTTCATGGACTTCATTATTCATTTTTCGTAATAATTTACTATCTAAACTTACTAATAATAATAACTTACTATAATGATGAATAATAATTTAAAAAAGGCGAGGTTAGCAACATTTGAGAATTAGACATTTTTGCTCTCGAGGTATAAAAAACGTATTTGAAATGCTAAACGAATTGCTTATTTGATATTTTTTGTATTGCTAACAAAACAGTAGCCCATATCCCCTCCGCTCCTATCACTACTAGCAAAAAGAAAGCCCAACAAAACGTGCGCGTAGTGAAGTTATATTTATGGCCAGAAGTAAAACGAGGGGCCACCTCAGCATGTGCTCAATGAATCAAGGAAACTGGACAAAAACCTAATCAAAAGGGGGGTCATTGATTCGGAAGCTGAAGTACATTACTTATTACAGTCATATTGAGTCTTTTTATAATATTATATAATGCAAATGTAAACTTTCATGACTAAAAGCTCCTTCAAGACGAGATACTGTTTATCCGAATTTACAATTGTCCATGTCACGAGAAATAATCAAAAGAGCCCGAATGAACTCTACAAAGAAGAAAACATTCATTTCATCTCAATGGATTCAAGAAAATTGTTTTGTGCGGAGTGTACATCGACGAGTCATTGCTAGACATGGATTTCCACGAAAATGTATTTTTTATATAAGATTCCTACATTCTCTGAAACTTCGTGAATGTGTTGATGGTATACTCATTCAAAAACTTAACACTTACGTGTATGATTGAATGTTTTGACGTTTTTTAAATTCATATGTAATGCTTAAAGAAATGAAACTACAACATATTTATACTCTTATTTAACATGTTGAGGTCGTTTTATTAATTTTTTGCATAAATTGTTTTCACATAATGAATATTATCTGTAAATAGTAAATAACATTTAGCATGCATAAATTGCAACCTAACACATGCCGCTGTTGGTTCTATTTTCATGTTGCGCAATTTAAAATTGTTGGGAGTTTGGAAGAAATGAAACTACGCATTTTCTAAATAAAAGACCACATTTCAAATATTCGTTTGTGGCATGTGGTAACTGAAATTTTTGCGGTCGTATTACAGCGGGAAGTGAAATGACTGTGTGCCGTCCGACTGTCTAACCTCTGCCAGACAGGGCTTGATTTCTGGCGTAATGCGGCGGAACGGCGACAATAATCTGGATTAATTATTAATTTATATGATGAATATATAACCATTTCTATTAAATTAATTCTTAATTTGCGGCGCGTTCCGGGACCTAAAATTTTAGAAATCAAGTATTGCTGCCAGATATAAAGAAAAGCCCTGTTTGCGCTTCCTCCATCGCGTCTGCGAAGTGCTAGGACATTGCCCGGTGAAGGGCACCCGGCGGAATGACGGCAAATCCCCACCACAGCGCCAGACATCACCAAATAATAGAATGGAAAAGCATTTGCGAAAAAGACTCGGGATTACACGTTAAGAGCTTGTTCTGGCATTTGCTTGCTTCATTGGTAAGTTTCCGGACGCCACAACAGCGGAGGGTGATAAGTCCCGTTAGTGTAGTGCATATTATATTCTGGAAGGTGTATGGTGTTCCTGAGGAATGTGGGATTCAACACCGACCTTCATGTTGAGTCGTGGGGTTTGTCGCCATGAGGTATCTAATCGAGAAGGGCACAGACCCTGCAGTCCGAATAAGCTGAAAACACCCGACATGTGTTGTTTGGTGTAGTGCATGTAAATGTGTATGGGTAGAAAAAGGAACAAGGATGAGGAAGGGGTTATCACACGCGGTCCATGGTCCATTCTTCTCCGGCGATGGCGTGGTATTGATCAGAGAAACCAGGGAAAGCTATCATGCAGAGCGGCCGGCCACTAGAATTCTTCATCAATGGTTGAATTTGATCTAGCTCTCTCGCCAGTGTTGGTGATTCCGTGGCTTCGGGACTCAAACCCTCGGACCTCTCAACTGAAGATTTATGATTCTCAAAAACAAATTTAAAAATTAAACGCGAGTTTAAAATATAATAAAAGTTGCAGTACAATGAATCTCAATCAAATAACACAGAACGAACTTTAGAAAAAATATTTTAATTAAAATTCAATTTAACAATTCGAATAAATTATGTCGTAGTAAAGTTTTCTAATTTCCTTGATGTAGGCTGGGTTTACGGTCTTACCCCATCCTCTTGCCAGTTGTCATCTATCGTCGCCCAAAGTACATTTTTTGACATTTTATGAACTTAGTACATTTTATCACAATATTAGAACCGAAATATTACTTCAAGAATATTAAAGAAGAGTAAAACCTCGTCCTAGATAGGAATTTTCATTAACAATTTTAAATCTGTTTTTAAGAAAATGGCGATTTAACATTGCTGGGAATGCGAAATTTGAAGATCTTTTTGACAGGAATCTATTGAGTTTACGAAAAACTTCATTTGAAGTCATATGAAGCACTTCAACTCACAAATGCAATAATGTATACAAATCGATGGGAATGTGTATATTAACGGCGAGAGAGGTATTTAAAAACATTACATTTGTGTAATTTCTGAAAAACAACAACAAAAGAATACGCTAAAATGAACAAGTAAAAAAAACTACATTTTTGTAATTTTTGAAAAGCAAAAGTATAGAGCAATATGGTGTATATATCATCGTACAGGGTACATTTTGCGCTACCCCCATGAAAAATGTAAAGAAAAAATTTGGAGCAATGTTTGAGAAAATCTTGTTTTTATTATTTATAAAATTGCAAAAAATTGCACGCACTTTGAAGAAACCACTAAACTTTTCAAAAAAATTACATGTCCATTATGAAAGAACTATTTATGGACAACAAAATTGAAGTCAGAGATTTTTCCTTTATGGTAATTGTAGGAAGACGCCGAACAAATTCAAACTTTTGCAATTTTCGAAAATTCAGAGTTAACAGTGACAATTAGATGCACATCACCTCTTTAAGTGTAATTTACTCTATTCTTATAAGAAATTTATAGAAAAAATTTTGAGCTATTTTTGAGAAAATTTTGAAAATATCTGGTGGGGGGCTTCATGTAAGTTACGCCCAAAAATAAATGAATGTTTTTCAAAATCGCGGAGCTTCGACTCAGATCTTATCAATCTGGTTTATTCAATTTGGAAAAAATCAAACGCATAGTTTAGGCGCTAGTGTTGTTCACATACACCAGACAGACGGACGGTGTATTGAAAAAAAAAAACAACACTTTTTCAGTATCAGGGGACCCGAAAAGGTGTATGTCAGTTGGAGTCTCGAAATCGATTTTCCGTAGTATTGCATAACTTTCTCTATACTTTGTATATACGTATGTATACGTGAAAGTAAAAAATTAGAACCATGAAATGTATAAAACAAAAAATTGCGTGTCCAAGTAATGCGGCGTTAATAAACTGGAGATATATAAAATCTTACAAACTCATGTTTTGGTCATACGTTTCATTTTCGTTCCCTAAGAGGAAAGGAGGAGCATTCAGTTAGATTTCGGTAGTTTTTGTCTGTGAAAAGTTGTCTAAGCAGTTGTTTATTACTGATGTTGGTACTATGGAGATTTGGTAATTTAAGAAGTGACAGCAAAATACCAGTCGTTGCCCGGGTTGTCTTCATATCCAATCCTTGTGAAAGAGAAAATGATCAATTTTATATAGTCAATGGTGTGTAAGATTACTATTTTTTATGTAATTGGTTCAAATTTTAATAAAATACCATAATCTTCTTTCATTTCATTTTACTGTGCATTACTATTACAATTAAAATTTTTATCATACGCACTGCTGCTGACCTCTAGCAAATCTGTTAGATACTAGTTTTGCTCCACACTGGCCTCTGGCAGACTGCTACTCTTACACACTGCTACAGGCCTCTGGCGAATCTACTAGATACCTGTTCTGCTGCACTGCTACTGGCCTCGGGCGGAACCAATCTGCTCTTGGCAACAGGCAAAAAACAATCAACGTGGTACATCGACTATCATATTAATTAAATTATTTATTTCCCCATTTGTGTTGTATTAATTTTTACCAAACTATGCAAGGACACTGCCACAATCCTCAAGAAGAGCAGTAGTAAAGCGAGTATTCTACAGCTGTCGCCGTTTCTCGTTGCCTAATCTCCATTTCTTTCGATCTTCCGAAGCATCATCTAAATCTCTCGCCACTATCATTGACCTTATGTCTTCCTCCCACTTCCTTCTTGGCCTTCCTCTATATCAGGGCTGCTCAAGCAGAGCGAATCGGGAGCGTGGAGCAGTGCTGGCTACCGAGAGCAAGTCACCGGAGGCGCCGCGTCGCGCTGTTTGCGATAACTTCTGTCACAGTGTCCCGATAACTCCAGTCGCGGAAACATGGAAGTCGACGCTAGCACTTCGCAAACCGAAGCGTCCACACCGACAATTTTCAATGCAGCGTGGAAAGAAAAGTATATTTTCGCAGATGGTGGCAGCTATGCCAAATGTTGTTTGCAAAAACGTGCTTAATCACAGAAGTTTAATTTGCAACGACATTATACGGTTAATCATGCTGCTGAATATGACAAGCACTCTAAAGGCGAACGTAAGGAAGTTTGCAGTGCTATTAGAAACAATGCGTATCAAGAAGTACGTTTTGGGTATATTTTGATGTTCCTGTATTGTTTAACAGTAAAATAACAGAATAAAAAATGTTAATTTTATTTATTTTAACTGCCCCTTTGGGAAAGAAGAATCTCTCATTTTTCTCAAAATTAGCTTCAATGTCAAACATTCACGAAACATCGAATTTTTGAAAATCTGTAGATGTATTCAAAACATTGAGTTCGGAATTTGAAATTCGATTTAAGAGTTTGTTGAATTTACAATTAGAATTTAATATATTTACTACACCTTTTTCTTTTGATATATGCTTGACAATGTGAAATGAAAAAAAAATAATTGGTTTACAATTAGCTTGATTTTTAAATTTTAATCGCATTTACTGTCAATATTTCCGTTATTAGTTTATCTAGCGTGTTGAATGTTGCAATATTTGATGAGGACGCTACTCGCGTTAATGATTCATGATTTATTTATTTATTTATTTATTTATTTATTTATTTATTTATTTCACGTCAAAAAAACAGTTAAAAACTGCGTATGACGTGCTATGGGGAAACGTGAATTGTGTCACATTTTCAAAATTCTGTGATCCCTACACTAAGTCATATACTACTTAAATTTTGAAAGGGAGAAAAAAAACAAAAACTCCCATGAATAAATTTTGAATTTTGAAAAAAAACTCCCATGTAATAAAATCTATTTTCAAGGATAAATACGCAATAAATTTTGAATTTTGAAAGGGAGAAAAAAACAACAAAAAAACTCCTATGTAATAAAATCTATTTTCAAGGATAAATAAGCAATAAATTTTGGCTATTACTTCCTGCCGCGACAACATGGAAACGATAATTTGAATAATTGTATTTCCCACTGAATTCTAGAAAACGTACACAGAAAATGAAGTTACATTTACGTCCAGAAGCAAAACAAGGGGCCATCTCAGCATTTGCTCAATGGATCAGGGAAACTGGACGAAAAACCTGATCGAGATGGGGGTCATTGACCCGGAAGCTGTAGTACAATAGTTGTTACAGGTTGTTTATACTCATTTATACAGTCCAAATGGTAAACAATGCATTATGTATCATAGTTAAAATTAATGTTACTTTTCTTGTGATGCTTGTTATGATTCCAATTTGGAAAGATAAGACTGGACTTGTACATGGCTTAAATTATTAACAAGTAATAATATTCAAAGAAAACCATTTGAAGTGCACTGCTGAACAACGGAATAAGCGCCACAGAGGAAATTGTGCAGGAGAGGCAATGTCCTCGTGTCCCGTTTGCCCACCCAACTTCACCCAATAGAAAAAAATTAGTAGTAGCTGAGAATCTTATTTTTGAACAAATATCACTACAAATTGAACAAAACATCGTATTTATTGCAAAAAAAACATTTCATCACAAATAAAAAAAATATTAATAGGGTCAAACGAACCAGGTGGAGAAAAAGGGACTAAAAGTCTGTTGATACATGTGATCCGTTGCTTCAACAGAGACAAAGTAGCCTGTTATTTCAACAAGATTGAGTATCCCGCACTCTTTAGTTACTCTTGCTAAAACAAACCCTGAAAACGAAAGATAAGGCCTAAATCTGGTTGTTCCACTAAAAATCCTATTTTTGCTCAAGTCGCTACTTGTTCTATTGTTCAGCCGCACCCTTGAATATGAAACCTTTGGGCCAGTTTTGAACGTATTCGCCAGGGGCATCTTTGCCTTTCATCCTCCTTTGCCTTGTCTACATAACTATTTTCTTATAGTGGAAAAATGTGATTTACAGCTGTAAAATGGCTTGTTACCTTTCACATTACCTATTCAGTTTATTTGTATCCGTATAAATGTACTTTAAAAGTTCTGCAAAACAGAATACTGGTGTTTCAGGTGCGAAATATGTTGTTTTATTGTCATTGCATCATGAACAGAATACATTACGCCAAATTCTACATTGAATATCACAATTTTAAAAAATACAATATAAATGTTTTTAATGTTTCAATTTTGTAATACAGATGAAAATTTTTAATTTTTTAATTAAGGAACGAATTAAATCTAAATTTCATTGAAATACTTTTAGTTTGATACGTCTTCATTTCACAGTAGCAACTTGGAGGAAACAGGAATTCACTGAAATTCTTTGAAGCAGTAATTGACTTATTGTAAGACAGCATCATCTCCATCGGGCGTCGCTGGAGAGGTGTTTTACTGTGAAGTCACGCAAGTCTACAATTGCTTAGGCGAGACTGCGCGCGTCGATCTTCGCGTTTTTTCTCAGGTTTTCGTCGACGACTACTGGGAGGTCTCGATGGGCCGCTGCGCCCTTCATCGTAGTTCCTACTAGGCATAGCTTTACTGCGTAAGTCTAAATCGTAGTTATTGCTCGTGTTCTTATTGGGTGCTTGGCGTAGCTCGTATGTGGCCTTCCATCGCTTCTGAGGTGTTCATTGTAGTAACCGAGATGGTTGGTGTTATTGCCGCGGTCTTCAGCGTAGCTACTCCGTGGCCGCGTGTCGTCGGTGCGCTGTTCACCGTCATTTCTGCCAACCTCTTTTGGACGTGTTCCCGACCCTGCGAGGGGCACTGTATCATAACTCACGCGAGAAACATAGATGCTAGGGGGCACAGCGTTATCACATCCGCCTATGTCAGGGTATTGACTTTGTCCATGGCGGCTGAAATTCTTGCCCCCGGCGTTGTGGCGTTCTATATTGAGATGTCGGGTCTTTCTATTGTGATGCATTGCATCTCTGGTAAATTGTCTGCGGCTTTTCACTTGCTCATCTGCATATTTTCCAGGATTACTGCCGAGTTTCCTTCTATCTTTTCTGACTTTCTCAGGAGAGAACTTACTATAAACATGTTTTGCATCACGCTTTGCATTGTAACTGTCAAAATGGTCGTGATACAAAGGATTTCTTGTGTCATAATTGCAATAATCATCGTGGAAAACGGGTTTGCGATAATAGGTTGTGTCTGCGTTGTGTTTAGCTCGTACCTTCGCCTCTTCCGTCACATATTTACTTTTCTCAGGCTCCCTTTCGTGTATTCTAGCATTACGCGAAGACCCTACATGAGTATTGACAGTATACACCAACTGTTCCCTCAGAGGGTGTATTGGCTCCTGACCTTTTTGAATCGTCGATGACATATTATTCGCATAGGAGTCACGTGAGTCATAAATCATTTTTTCATTCCTTTCTTTTCTGCCAATTGAATAGGGTAGAGATTGCTTTTTCTCGGCATATTCTGAACGTGCCCCTCTACTAGAAGTCACTTTTCTCTCTTTTGAGGCACCCTGGTCTCCTTCAAACTCCCACGTAACATAACTATCAGCGTAGTTGTCAGGTGAATTGCTCCTTGGCCGATCCAGAATGTCCTGATAGTTCGATGTGACGTATTTATCACCGCGGTTCTCGAGAGAGTCATCGTGCATTTTTTCATCTTTCCGTTTCTTTGTGTTAATGGAGTGCATTACTCGGCGCCTGGTGCCGGAATAGGGAGAATGTTCAGGAAAGTATGCTTGTTCATTCTGATTTGAGTAACTTCTCTTTTCATTGTTTTCTTTCCGTTTCCTGATTCCACTTGAATGCATTTCTCTGGGTCTACCATCAGAATACGAGACTCCTTCTGCTTCAATATAACTCCGTTCTTTATTTATTGAGGTATCAGGGTGTCTGTGAATTACGGGCGTGATAGAAGCTCCATCATTGTTGTCTGGTGGGTAAACACACGCCTTTTTGTCTTTCCATTTCCTGGTGCCAATTCGACTCGTTCCCGCAGGCCTGGTATCAGTACGCGACGAAATTTGCTTCGTGTGATACCATTCTCTCTTCATTGAGGTGTCTTTGTCTTTTTGAATTTCCGACAATATATGGGTATCATATACGTTGGGTGAGTAGTCATATCTGTTCTTTTCTTTTCGGTTCATGCTGTGGGTTGAGAGAGTTGCAGAGGAACTGCTGTCGGAATACTGCGTTATATTCTTCATGATGTCAAATTCTTCTGTTTTCATTGACGTGTCCCAGTCACTTTCAGAGTCCGCAGCTATATAATTTGGAGCATAATAGTATGGTGATTTGTCGTACCTCATTTTTCTTTTCCGCCTTCCGTTGCTACTTGTAGGCGTTGTAGCGGAACTGGTTTCAGAATACGGCGTTATATTCTTCACGATGTTATATTCTTCTGTTTTCATTGAGGTGTCCTCGTCACTTTCATTGTCCGCTACTATGTAATTTAAAGCATAATAGTCTGGTGAGTCGTCATATCTCTTACTTTCTTTCCAATTTCCACTGCTACTTGTATGAGTGGTAGAAGAGCTGGTGCAGAATTGTGGCGTTATTTTCTTCACGATGTCATACTCTTCTGTTTTCATTTCACTTTCAGAGTCCGATGTTCTGTACTTCTCAGCATAATAGTTTGGTAGGTCAACACGCTTCTTTCTTTCTTCCGACTTCCCGCTGCTATGTGCATGTGATGCAGAGGAACTGGTGCCGGAATACCGCGATATTTCCATCGCGGAGTGTTCCTGTTCCCCGTTCACTGATGTTTCCCGCTCTCTTTCAGGGTCCGATTTTATATAATTCTCAACATAGTAGTCTGATGAGTCGCACCTTGTTTCTTCCCGTTTCCCATCACTACTTGCACGTGTTGCAGAGGAACTGGAGACGGAATCCGGCGTTATTTCCTTCTCGGAGTGATCCAATTCCCTGTTCATTGATGTATCCCACTCTCTTTCAATGTCCGATTTTATATAATTTTCAGCATAGTAGTCTGATGAGTCATCGCGCCTTGCTGCTTCCCGCTTCCCGTCGCTACTTCCTTGGAAGGAAACGGCGTTATTTCCTTCTCGGGAGATACTTCCTTGTTCATTGAAGTTTCCCATTCTCTTTCATTGTCTGATTTTATGTAATTCGCAGCATAATAGTTTATCGAGTCATCTGTCCTTGTTTTCTGTTCCCAATTCCCGTTGTTACTTGCATGCGATGCAGAAGAACTGCTGACAGAATACGGCGTTATTCCCTTCTCGGTGTACTCCTCTTCATTGCGTATTGAAAGGTGCTGCTGTCTTTCAGTATACAATGTTACATAATTCTCAGCGATATTATTGTTCGGTGATTCATCGCGCTTATTTTCTTCTTTTTGTCTTCTGGTGCTCCTCGAATCCGTTTTCGTCAGGTCGGAGTACGGCGCTTTATTTTTCTGGGCGTCATCTTCCTCATGGTTTGTTGAGATGCCTTGATCTCGTTGTATATCTGCTGTTATATTAATATTGATGGCATCTTGTGGATACGTATATTTCATTTTACTAATACGTTTCCTTGTGGTTGTTGAAAACGGTGAGACACATCTAATGTCGGAAGTGAGCGACTCTTTTTCCTTGCTGTGATCACATTCTATATCCTTTGTGGTGTCCTCATCTATTGGAATGGCTGCTAATTCGTAGTTTTTACTGCAGGTAGGTGATAAGCTGTTGATCTTCATTTTCTCATTCTTTGTCACTGTTTTAGTTGTCTGCTTTACAGTGAGTGGTGAATTTCTCACGATTTTTCGACCTTCCACTTTCTGTTCTGTTCCCATCTGACATTCTTTAATGCCTGAGGTTGCATACTTTTCCAAATCAGTGGCCTTTTTGTTATTCCTTTTCTTCATGTTCGGGGAATGTTTTTCATCGAGACTGATGTCACCGTGTCCCTTGTCCTTGTTTTCATCCTCTTTCTTATTCTTCGTGGTGACCTGAAGTTTCTGCACGCCCGGCATAATGGAGTTATCAGTGTAGATGTCGAGTAAGTCGTTTTCATCTGTAGATCTTCCAGGTTTATGGAATGGTTCTCCAACTGGCTGTTTTGTAGGAGCGTGATGAATATGTTCTTCACCTATTCTGGACTCTTTGTCTCTCGCATCTTTATCTTTATGTTTCGAAGGTAGTTTGTTTTGTTTCACATTCCTGACGATTTTCGATGTGTTTCTTTGTGCGGTTTTTATGGTCTCGTTTGATTCTCGAACTTTTTGATTCAATGGCTGTTCCTGTTTAGCTGTACGGTTCTCTATTTTATCACACTTTCCTTCATCTGTATTAGTTGCTGACATCGGACGAAGGGTGATTGAATGAGTCGCTTTTTTTTTAATTTGAGTACCCTTTTTGTTTTTATCTAGCGCGTCATGTATATCCTGGTTTGCCTCTTTTGCATTTCCTTCTTTTGAGACTACTCTCTGCGGCTGTTTCACTTTTAAGGATCCCTCGTCCATAACTTTTTGGTTCTTAGTCTTAAGAAATTCTTGGCGGACGTCGTCGTGTGATATATCATCATTGGTCACTCCATCTTCTCTAGCGCCACTTGAGTAGATCACATCGCTTGGAGTATCAGCATAGGGAGTCGCCATTTCTGTGTTTTTCTCCATTCCCTTTTCGCTACCTTGAGGGAGGATGTTCGTATTTTGTTTGAGCCCCTCTTTTCGCGTCTTGGCATTTGCTGTATTTGAAATACCTTTGTCGGTGACTTTACCTTTTCCGATGGCATTACCTTTTCGGATGTGTTCAGCTTTCTTATTTGCAGGCTGAGTAAGTTTGGGGGAGGAGACATCGAATGTCTCATCATCTCTCTTTTGTTCAGGCAATCTTTCACTATGAGAAAAGTGGTACCCATCCTGGGTAGTGATTGGAGGTGCTGAACCTGTTTCTTGAGAATCTTTTTTCTTTCCCCTTTCTGGATGATTGTTATTGGCTTGTGGATAATCCATTTCCTTTCTATCGTTTTTTCCATGGGGATAATCACTCTTTACACTTTTTTGCTTCAGAATATTATGTGAGTGAGAAATGACGTGGGCAGTCTCAGAACCAGCCGATCTTTTTTCCACAACCTTAGATAAATGTTCTCCTTTACTTATTCTATTTTCTTTCGAAGGGTGTTTGTCACCCTTCTCGTTTTTCTGGGTCTCCTCTATATTTGAGGGAGTACTGCTTTCGTGTTTTCTTCCTCTGAGTCTTTGTTTGCTATCTTTTTGACTTTCACGCATGTTGCGTTTCTTATCGTGACTATCATGTATGTCAGTATTTCCCACCACATCAGTCTGTCTTACAACTAGGACTGAGTGAGTTTTCGCATATTCTGTATCCTCCTGGAACAATTCTTTTTTCGATACGTGAGTGTCTTTCTTGCTTGTCCTATTGTCTGAGGTGTGAATGCGGTATTTTCTCATTTTCCTTTTTTTCATTTTTTTGGCTGGGTTTGCTATTGCTTTACTTCTAGATTTTCCTCTTCCCCTTCTATACCTCCGAACTTTGTGTTTATCAGATTTCCAATTTTTATGGGAACTCTTTTCAAAAGAAGCATCTTTGTGTTTTTTAGATAATCTTTTCTTGCGACCTTTGGAGGGTGTAACCTTGGTCATATGAATTCTTCCTTCCTTGTTTTGAGAATCGATCCGTCTGCGTTCATGGGTTACGCTCAAGTTTTGTGTTTCTTCTTCTTTGTTTTTCTCATATTCGACTTTATTAAAGACAGTTTTGTTTGATTCTTTGATTTCACCCTTCTTGTCTTTCTGAGCGTGCGTCTCATCATCATCATCATTATTGTCACAGAAAATATCCCTCTTTTTATCAGAACGGTTTGCTGCTGTACGTTTGTGAGAATCCATATCGGTAGTTGCATCATTGAAAGATCTCTGTTTTTGGTCAATTTTGTATTTTCCATGATTTTTTTTGTTATATTCACTTAGTTGTAGTTCTGTATCGTAGTGATGGTTTGTTCTCTTAACTGTGGTTCCTTTGCTTTGTTTAACACTGTGATCAACTGGCCCAATGCAATCTTTGATGGTTGACACATGTGTGTCGCCGACAGTTCGTTTCCATACGCCTGTTGAGATGGTAGCAGCGTGTGCGGGAGCTGTACGACCCGTTGTTTCTTTTTCTTCTCTAAGGTGAGCTGGTTTTTCATCTCTGGATCTTGAAGGGTGATGTGAAAGTCTGTTTGTGTGTTGCGGCTTATCGACCATGTTCGTTTTATGATGGATTTTATGGGTCCCGCCCTTTCGTCTGAGATTATGTATTTTCCCCTTCTGGCCCTGAATTGTATGACCATCCAACCTATCTTGGTCGCCGATGTTCAACGAGGCATTATACCCGTCCATATGACTCGGGATTGCAATTTCGTGTGATGGTGAAATAGTGTGGGCTGCGAAGGAATAATCTGCTCTTACATCCACGATTTCACCCTTGTGTTGTTTCAATCCCTTCATTTCAGTTGTTTTTTGAATTGTGTGCGAGGGAGCCTTATGCCTGTATTTCTTATTTGCATGCCTCGGCACTTGATATGTTTGAGTGTTCGTGTTACTAGCTATCTCTCTTACTTTTTCTTGTGTCATATATCTGTCTGTGTCAAACAGCCGTGCGGTGCCAATTGAGTAAGGCATAACATCTATTGTGATAGCAACGGGCGCCTGGCTTTCCTTTGTTTCTCTGTCCTTTCTGTTTCTGGTTTTGTTATTTTCAAGCTTGTGTTTGCCTTCTTTCCTTTTTTTCTGATTTTTTACTGTATTTTCTGTGTCTTTGCACGGAGATTTTTTCTCTCCAAGCGCGGTGACCTGGACTTCTTGACCTTCCGCTTTACTGTGTGTGCGAACGTCATTCTTCTGTGGAACTCTATTTTCGTTTTCATCAAACTGTCTTTCAAGAGGATGTAACATCGCATGCATGGGAGTCGAATTCGACTTTTCTTTTCTATAGATTTCACTTAAGTCTTTGCAATAGTAGGTCTTATGTTGTTTAATCTCTAGATTTTGTGATGCATTTTTGACTTTCTTCGAGGCAGTTGTATTTCTGGGTTTTTCCCTTTCGTAATTGGGACCTCGGACGGTTTGTCTATCCAGTTCATTTTTTTTATTTCTGAAGTCATATATCACATTTACATCTAACGTGTGTGCCTCATTGTTTCCCCTGTCTTGTTTTTCGTGATGGCGATGCGTAAATACCTTTCTTTCTCTCAAACAACTGATGGTTCTAGAAAACGCTTCATCCTTCAGTGTCTCTCTGTGGGATCCAATGCTTTGAACTTTCTGGCGGTCTGCCATTGTACACTTTTGTCTTCCTTCAATGCACTTTTCATGCAAAAGATCGCTGTTTTTATTAGCGTACTTTGTAATTTTACGTGAAGTAGTACTATCATTGTGAGACTCTGGTGGGATTTTTTCTACCATGGTTTGCATCTTTTCTTCGCGCTCTGCATCATCGTTGCCTCGTACATGAAGTGTGAATCTCTTTCCTTCTTTCGTATTTTCAGCAGAGATAAAGGTGGCTTTTCTTGTACCTTTTTTCTTACTTCCTCTCATACGATCGTTTGCTCTAGAGATGTGTTGCTTAATTAGACTATATTTTTCTTTTACTGTACTACCATGCGGTAAGCATTTTCTGACCCTACCGGTATTATATCCTAGAAGACGATCCCGGGTCCCGCTACTTTCAGACTTATGATAGCTGCTGGTTGTGCTTCCTGGGTACACGGATTCCGCACTTTGAGAAGGAACTGCATTACTCCTTTTCATCTGTGGGTTGCCGATATTCCCAATTTTCATCTTTGTTTCCGCTTTGGTACTTCCTGTACTTTCTTCTGCGCTCAAAAGTGTAGACAGTGTGCTATTACAAAATTCTTCTTTCGATTTCTCTCCAGAAATACGACTGAAAAACGATCGTGCACCACTGCTGAAGAACTGATCTAAGGAGATACGACGTGGCATTTCGTTAAACAATTTATCGTCGCCAAAGAAGTGTTCCTTTGTACTTGGAATCTGAATATCTGATTTTGTTATTCTGATATGTTTAGACTTAGAAATATCTTCCTCTGATTTACTCCTGTTCTTCGATGTTTCGCTGCCATAGCCTCTCAGAACGCCAATATATTCTCCATATTTGGCGAATTTGTTACAATCTATCATGGATGGAGACGACTCTTTTTGTGCGATGACCTCAACAATGTTTGAATTGGCTTTGTCTGTGAGTCTTTTTCTTTTACTTGTCGAAGTTGGTAGTTTGTGTATGTGAAATAAGGACCCCGTGTAGTTTCTTTCTTTATTGCTATCAGGTATACATTTACTTTCCTTTTCATCTTTGTGTGCTGGACACATAACATTTTGTGAACTTGTCGTACGGGAAACATGCAAGTTTTCATAATAAGTTATAACCTTTGTAATAGGAAAGTGTGAACTTGATCTACTTTTTGCATCGCTCACACTATGATACCTTTTGTAATTGATGTCGTGATGAAGGGCATAAAAAGTTTCGTATGTACGTCCTTTATGTCTCTCCATTGGTTGTTGCATAAAATGGGATGGGCAAGTATGAATTTCCTTGCAGCAATTATCTGATTCGCTATCGAGGGACTCTATGTCCATAATTGCATCAGTTGGTTCCACACGTTCCATTCTATCCTGAGGGTAATGTCTCCTAACACTCAAGTCACTACTCACGCTCCCATCGTCATCGAAAAGAAGCTTTGTAGTTAGTTTTGGAACCATTTTTTTCCTACGTTTTCTTCTTTGATTGCGTTTGTAAAACTGTTTTGAATCATCTTCACTTCTTCCCGTCGTAGCAAGTATTGTAAGCGGGTGCTTAGATCCAATCACTTTGATAGGTGCGTCAGTAACTATAACTACGGCGTTACTTGATGAAGCAGATTCCAATTTTTTGATCGGAGTGCTTCTAAAGAAGGTTTTCGTGTCTGAACTAGAGATGCGCGTCTGAGTGTTTTGTGATACTGTACCAGTCTTAGTTACGTTATCGGGAATGCGTGCCGTGATGGTCCCGGCGTTCAATTCTGACTCTGCCGTAGGGGGGTTAAATAATAATACGTTTATGGCAGATATATCTGTTTGCGTGTTTTGTGACCTTTTACCAGTCTTAAGAGGGTGACTATCAGCAGCAATGAACGGCGTAGTTACGGTTTTGGTGGGTGTTTCATCTCTTCCTTGGATTGTTGCTTGTATTTCAATTAACGTTTTTAAAATGATGCCAGGTTCTTTTGTTTGCGTGCTTCGTGATTCAATACCACCTTTGGCGTCGGTAGGCCTTACAACCTCACTGATCAAAAGCTTTTTTGGAATACTCCCTTGATACTCAATGTGTAATTCTTTTCGGGAGAAGCCACTACTCTGTGGAATGTAAGTTCCAATGGCTTTAGTCGGATCTACATTTTCAGACATGCTCTCCATGAGCATTCCCGTTAGAAAGGTCTCGGGTGCAGTCTGTGAGGCACTTTCTACAGCAGTGCCTAATGATTCCGCTATTGGAAGTTTCATTTCCGACTCTTGAACGGGAATTTCGATGCCCTTGTCGCCCTCTTCGACCGTTGTAAGATCTATATTTTTAAGTTCAACTTCGCTAATGGCAGTTTCACTTGGGGTGGTCTTATCTTTATCTTCCTCAGGAGGCTTTGTAGGGGGCTTCGTAGGGGGCTTGGAGGGGGCGGGGGTGGTGGTAGTGGGGACGGTGGTGGGTTTTTTTACTGTATCTGGTTCCTTATGAATGAGCCCTTTTGCTTCTTCTTTGGCCAATTCCTCGCTCCCTGGCGGCGTTTCGCCAGTTACGGCCTTGCGTACACAGATTTCATGCTCCCTCCATTGGTGCGTTCCGGTTATATATTCATCCCAATCATCTGAGTTCCATTCGTCCCAGTCGTGCATTAGCCAGTCTTCCACTTGCAAGAGTTTTCTCTGAAACAAGAACACATTTTCCAATAAGTGTAAGTGGAAACGATTAGCTATCGGTTACAGATACACTGTTCGTCATTGCACTAATTTATCCATCACATTTTTGGGAAGCAAAATGTAAACTTTAAACCGTATACTGCGAAGAGCTGATGAAATATGATGCACCGTTTGCGACAAAAAATTCATGGGCCGAATAGAGCCGATATCAGTTGTACATATGATTTTTATTTATATTTCTAACAACGGTTATAGTAAGTTGCCTTAATATTGTTTGTTAAGTTTTAACGGATATTTTCAAATGAAACATGTTTCTTTCGTGTTTGACGTCACAATAGTTATTTGTGGAACTTTTATCTTAAGGAATTTTATTGAAATAAGAGATTGGAGATTTATCAAACGAGGCCGTTAGGCCTAACCAATGACGAACAATATATAAAATGTTTGTAAAAATGCCTATCATAACCTAGAAATCACTATTTTCTTCCAAAAGTTTTCGAATTGTTTTCGAAAAAATTAGTGTACACAGTCTTTACACAGTACCGTACCGTTCATGGGCGCAGCTACAAACTATTGGATTCGGTGGTGTGCTTTAGGCTAATTTCTGCAACGCGACGCCAGTGCGCGACTACTGCTCGTATCACACCTCTTATCGCGACTCCTGCATTTGTCAAGGGAAGCTCACTCCCGGTCGGGAACCGCTTTTACGAAGGATACGCTTTGCAGAATGCACAGGGTTATCGCTACAACGGCGACAATCAGGGCCGAGACAGGGGTTACAGACGACCCAAACAATGACAAACATTTCCACACGAAATTCAGTGCTTTTTTAATTATACTTATTTTTTTCTAACGTAGCATCTGAGGGTATTATCTTCAAGATGGAATATGGTAGGACTTTATGCGTCTTTCTCGGTCCTGCTGCTAACGATTGATCTGCAGCACTGCTTGATACGATCGCGATCATGCGACATCTTGCGGCAGGACCAAGAAAGACGCAAAAAGTCGTGCCTTATGCCATCTTGAAGATAATACCCCTGAGGGTATGCCACGTTAAAAAAACAAGTATACAGTGGTAACATAACACAGTGGTTGGAGCTTCCTCACCACCAATACCTGGCCCAATTTACTGCCTGCTGTTGTCGAGAACCATGCGCCCCATAACTGGAGTATGTCGAAACTAAGGTCATTGCCCGTGGAGGACAGCCTCGGTCCAGTCCAGTCGGGGGTCAGATCCATCCCGGTCGCAATGTCTACCCGGTTTCAGAGGTTGACCGCTTTCACCCTGTATCCGACCTTATTGTTTACTTATAGTTCTTGTTATATTGGTGTTTATCGCCAAGTAAAGGTTCTTGTACACTTCTCTTCCCGGATTTAATTCGAAAGCTTTAGTTTGCTCCAAGTTCACGAAACCGTTAGCGAAAAAGTTAAATAGTTCCACGAATGCAGTATAACAAATAACCATGACTGCCCATACCCATAGAATTCAGAGTCCGAGAGTACTTAAAGAACACCATTCGAGTCTCAAAAAAGAATCAGAATTCGAGTCAAAGTCAGACTGTAAGTGTGCAGCAGAGCGAGTCAAAATTCCGAATGGCGCCTGAAGAGGGCTCTCGTAACTCCACATTTCGAGTGCTGCCCTTCCTCTTCTCACGGACCCTCGCGCTTCGTCATCTGCCTTGGTCTTCGTAGGTATGCTTTGAAAGGTAGTGTACCTGTCGGGTATCAGATTGGCATAGTTCAGTTTGTCGCTAAAGTCGTCGGCGATGGGTCAGTTTTCTACCGTCCGCGTTTGTTAGTGTTTGCCGTCAACAATCATCAGGTCAGTTCCAGCTGCAGTCGTCACGTGTGCACTCGACAGCTACGATACGTCCCCCAGCTGCACTCAAAAGAGTCTCTTTCCTGGAGAGTCATCTGTCCCATTCCGTCTCATCAGTATGCCTACAAAGTAATTTGTTGCATGGTGTCGTCGAAATAAGTGTAATGCTCTACGCACGGGTCTTTCTGATGCAAGCCATTTGTTGTTGAGGTCTTCCCTGGTTGTCAGCGTCTTCCTCATGGCAGCCCTTAGCGACGGCCTGCCCACCCCACGTGTGTCCCCCTCAGCCTCAAAAGTCACTTCCTCTACATTAGTTCCCCGTGGTTAAAGGACCGCGTGCTGACCACGGTACCGATGTGTATCGCGCGTTTATGTATTCCATCACACAATCTTATAATAACTTATCATGAAAAAAATATTATATTTTTCAAGATTTATAAAATATTTATTAAATCTCATTACGATGAAATACTCGAAATGAATGTGTTGCTTGTCTACAGTGCAAGAGATACCGGCAATGCACTCCATTTTTTCACGAAGGAGTCGATTATTTTATTTCAGTGCGACAATATATTGATATTGAATATATTTTCGTTTATATCAAAGGTTCCGATATCCACTTACTTGCGAACACTAACTAGACTCCTCTCTATTTATAACCTAACAGTGTTCTGATTCCAGTAATCTTGAACAAACTTTGCAAGACGTTTTCGTAGAAATACGCCCCCTTTCGAAGCAGTAAAATGCCCGTACATTGTATATATTATATTACCTTATATGAAGGTATATGTGTCGCAAGTACTGGAAATATGTAAGATTTTGAAAAATTGCAACACAACTTCGGTCAGAGTTTCCTCCTACACGGGTGGAAAAAATAAGTGTTGCACTTTTTTTTAAATCCTACAATAATTTTAATACCTCAGCTCTGAAAATGTTGAGAACGTCGTATGTTTCCTGGGCACCTCGATGAGATCCGCTCAAAAATGTAATTGACAATTGTTTTCAAAGTTTCTTGAAGAGGAAACGCTTAAATAGAAGGATAACACTACATTGTCCAGTAAGGAGTTCAATACATAAGGATAATTTAATGAGAGAAAGAACTCATAATACAATTTTATTTCACAAAACACTACTCTGAGTAAACGTTCTGCAGGTTTCCAATAAACAAAAGTTAACAGTCACTGAATTCGAATATCTAGTTTGCGCAAGCAAGGAATAATATGCACTGCATTTAATAGATGTAGAAGCGCTCGTATTTGTTGTGTGGGGAGTTAAAGGGTGCCCTAAATATTGTCCTAACTTAGAGCAAGTGCGTCAACATCTTGTGTGAGAGGCATTTCGATAGCCGTCGTATGAGAAATCAGCTCACAGCTCGCACCGTTTCCAGCATCGGTTAGTAGTGACCGGATACGTTAAACCTTTCCGTTCCGTTCTCTGACGCCATTGTGTGACGCCAGTCGCCTACACTAACTGTATTGCTCGATAAATAGTACATAATATTATAATCATAACTACAATGTGGCGATAGACAATTTTAGTGACTTGTAAAGTCGCGGATTCGAGCGTGAACCAGTTGGAAATTTGCTTAATATGGTCTGTATGTATCGGCGAGCTTGTGTCCCCAGCTGGGATAGAGTTTGTAGGACGACTGGTTTGATGGGTAGTTTCCCACATCACTTATAGGTGAATACTCAAAGGACCTCGTGAAATATTTTCTAACCCACCTTTTTTCCAATCCATCCTGAAGGCCTAACAATGAATTTATCCCCTTCTTGATTGATTCATTACTAGCAAGGAAGGCAACAGAAATGAAACTAAACGTTTCGTTTCTGCGCCGCTGTAAGAAACTGATTTTTGCGGGAGTTTAGTTTCGTTACCAGTAACGAAACGAAAGTCTGCGCGAATTTAGTTTCGTTACAGAATGAACAGATCTTAAAAGACAATTTCGTTTCATTTCTTTACTGAAACTAAACGAAAGTGAATTTCTTTGCATTGAGTAAGAAACATTATTTCTTTATTTAGTTTCGTTATTAATAATTGTTGAAGAACAAGTAACGAAAGTCGGGAGAGGTCCATTCAGAGGATTTGAACCCCGTACTACATTTCTGTACGTACTATTTTGTTTCAGAACTACATAAACACAAGTAATTATATGTAACTTTTCGTCTACTCTCTATTGATAATTGCATTACTTTTCAAATGATTCCTGGCTCTTAGTCAATTCTTACTCGCAATACTCACCATGCTGGATACACGGTTTGACATGAAATTTGAGACACTATTGTTTCGTATTGTTTTCATATTGTTGTCATATTGTTTCGTGCAGCGAGAATACCTCAAATAAGAAGGGGAGCTTGTTCCGCCGGCGCGACTTAAAAGAATACAGCTGTAAGACGACGGCGCGTGGCGATTTACGCACTTCGATAGGCGGCAGGACTTTGCACGTATTTGAATAAAATTTCACATAAAATTCCATGTCTCTTATAAAATCAGTCCAAGTAGCATGTTAAGCTTAGCCGTCAAATTTCACGACTAATAATATTCTCGTGTTAAAATAGAGAATAATACATCTAAATTACTGAGATAATAAAAATATTTGATTACATAAAAAAATATTACCTATTTTCATTGGGTGGCGTCTCTTTCCTCCAACTTCAAAGTCACGAATAATGCAGTGCAACAATTACACGAATAACGACCAATACACTATACCAACTTGTTCCCAGAACCTTTAACTACAAGATTAGATCATAATATGCATTGTTGACTTACTTAGAAAATCTTGAAAATGCAAAGTGTGCATTGCTGTACATTGTTGCGAAAACGCAACATTGGGCATATATGGGTTAATCTCTCATTAAATGTAAATATGAAGAGATCACTAGTTCAAACTCTAGTTCGACGTTGTATTTTCTTAATAAAAAACAAAATTCACGTTCATGGTAAGCGTGAATGAGGGGCAATTGTTTAAAGAGAATACATCAAACACCTTTATGTACGGAGACGTTTACTCACACTAGTTGGCAACATTTAATTTCTTGAAGTAGTATAGTAATATTAGCCAACGTTTTTTTCCTCAAATTGGCAACGCTGAAAGAGAACTACAATATTTTACTTTTAATTTCCTTATTTTTACAATTTATATAATATTGTCTTATTTACTTATTCTTATTTATTTATTGTGTGTAAGGTGTTATTCAAATTAACATTTTTATTACACAATTATTATACTGCAATATTATTGTGGCTTATTTATTTATATTTATTTATTTATTGTGGCTTATTTCAAATTTTTGTTGCATTTTGAAAACCGTTGCTTCGGCAGCCCGAGGAACGTTATGCAACGTCTATCAGCCGGTGTCCGATTTCTAGCCCGGCTGTTCTTTCACGACTAATTGCAAAGACCATATTCGTTGGTCTCTTTGTAGTTTGAAGTGCAGGTCCACGCGTTCATAATAATTCTAACGACGTCAGTTGTAACTTACAACTACTAAGGATATCGTACACTAATGCTATTATTAAGGAAACTGAAAAAGAAACTTTCATTGGGTGCACCTGATGCCAGTGTGTTACATACATTCTATGTTTTAGCATTTTTTATTAGACCCCATGTTCACAATTGTGAACATTTTGTTCTCAAAATGCAAAGTATGTATTTTTTTTACAAAAAAATTATTTATCATAGTATATCGAGGTTACATTTTAAGGAACCCATATATTTGCTAAAATTATATTTGGATTATTTAAGCATTTATTCAAGCTCCCGGTCTGTCTGAACCTGCACGTAAACATACGTTTTGCCGCCTCGCTTGCCCTTCGAGGTAATGGACACTGCCGACATTCGGGCTGATAGCAGAGGTCTGGCACACGAGTAACGGCCGCAGTGAGGTCACGAAAGGTCTCAATATTAATAGTCGCCAAAACACAACTTGCAAGTTATGTTACTGGGAGCTAAACTAAACCTTTTTTGTGACGTCATGAATTGAAAATAACTAAAATGAATCTTGAATAAAACTCTTGGATAGAAACTAAACTCCCATGATG
The DNA here is from genome assembly GCA_964035755.1 of Teleogryllus oceanicus. NCBI lineage: Eukaryota > Metazoa > Arthropoda > Insecta > Orthoptera > Gryllidae > Teleogryllus > Teleogryllus oceanicus. Next base: position 151,860,948 of record CAXIVR010000001.1, read on the forward strand.
ATATAGTTTCCTTCCTGTAACGAAACTAAATTCGCAGCCCAAGTAAAGTTTCGTTACAAGGCAATAGATTTCTTTGCCACGCTTCGGATTTTAGTTTCGTTACGTACTTTCATTTATGTGCACAAGAAACGGTAAAGAAATGCTTAATTTATTTTAGTTACGTTCCTGTTGCCATCCTTGATTACTAGTGATTACGGGCGCGTCAACTGCTAAGGTCATTGGTCCCTTAAGTGTATTGCATGTTTTGCTCAGGAGGTGGCGGTGGTCTTGCCCCCCACAGGATAGCGAGATCCAGCGCCGACCTATCGTCGGCAAGCAGGGTTGTTCCCAACCAAGTATCTCTCTCCAGCAAGGCACCGCCCCAGCTGGGACAAGCCCTAAGCTCCTGACCGATCTCCCAGCATATGTGGCAGTGTAGTGCATGTGTGTGTGTGTGTGTGTGTGTCTGTGTGTGTGTGTGTCTGTGTAAGGGGTACGATAGGGCAAGTAAGAGGAAGGAAATATCGCTCGCGGTCGGTGGCCTGTTTGGTAGGGTATTGCTCGTCTGGCATTGATCGGAGAAACCACGGAAAACTACCTATCAGAGCAGCCGGCCGCTAGAATTCTCCTCCAGACAGCGACATAACTCGACCTAGCTACCTGGCTAGTGTCAAAAAGCCTGCCTTCGTCAGGTCTCGAACTCCAGGACCTCCCGGTCAGAGGTAAGAAAAATTAGCATAGAAATAAAAAAGGCAATTGAATTGTACAAATTGGGTGCTTTTTTATTTCTGTTAATTTTTCTTCATGAACAAATATATTCGTTTCGTTTGCAAATATAAACAATTGACATATTTCTGGAGTATTTTTATGTTTCTGAGATGCACATTTTTGCTTAGAAAGACTTTTTTTAAATCAACATTTGAGTGCTTATTGCGGCTCAGCCATTCGAAATTTTGAAGGAGTTTATTAGACAAATATGCATAAAATTGACTTAATATGATTAAAATATGCTTAAAATTCTCTTATTTTCGAAGTTTCTTTGTTCGAATATCCTGTATACGACCTCTTCCTTGGCGCCTTGGTGTCGCATGACATCAGCTGTGTCGTAAAAAGGTGACGCATTGAGTATGTGAATTCAATCGGAACGCGCAGGATGTCAATAGGCCGAATAACACAATGAAAGATTTGCATCTTTTAGTCAAAATAGAAACTGTTTCACTACTTTTGGATTTTTCAGTATTCTTCCTCGGTATTTAAAAAAACAAACATTTCTCACATGGTCGTAGGCTGTATAGTTTCTTTTCAATTTATGCGCGCATTGGCAGTTATAAATATAGAAGTTTTTGCTTTTATTCCGAGTTTCTGGGTATCTAACGGAATCATCGACACTTCTACATTGTCAAACATTGCATAGGTTTCCTTTCATTTCTATACACATTGGAAATTAGTAAAGGAACCGTCGTTAGTAGGTACACGCTGGAATTCGTGTTAATGAGGGTTTCCTGTATAATGTTCTATAATAAGCATGATGTTTTTCTAGATTACAACGACCAGTTCGGTGCATGCTGGATCGTGACGAAGATATGATACTGACTGGTCAGAGACATCCGTTTCTTGGGCGGTTCAAAGTTTCTTTTACCAATAATGGTAAAATAACAGGTTGTGAAGTGTATATATACAATAATGGTGGCTATTCAATGGATTTATCAGGAGCGGTAAGTGCATATTTTCGTTATTTCTGCATGGAACTCGAAGAATCAAAAGCCAGGTGATTAACGCAATTATTACTGATGAATGGCTATTTTTTGCAACTTCATTTATCCGTAAACTGAAAATTTCTGCAAGAAAATTAACAACAAAGGTATTTATTTTTCGAATAATAATGGGGGAGAGAAATTCACAATGAAAGATGGTACACTGTGAGAAAAGGGCTGAAAATTGGAAAGAGAAATTTGTGTAGTAGTTGTGACAACACTAGTAGTTTGCATTTTAGGCCTCATTGAATACGTAATTGCGTCGTGCTTTTGTGTTACATGTGCAACACTGAAAAATATACAACAATAATCCATTCGATATACACTGACATTGCCACACAACAGACAAGACGATTATCAACTCCGCATTAACTGATATGGAGATGACGCTTGCCAAACCAGGTAAAAATACAAATAAGAGACTTTCTGGAATTTTCTGGATTTTATAGTACAGTTTGGGAAAATTCATATTCGTTAAAACTGCTTTCCGTTTTTAGAAATAGATAACACGATCCAAGATATTCATATTCCACCCAACTATTTAATGAACTCTCTTGATGCCCAATCCTTTTTCATCAGTAGTCCTAACCAGTCATCGAGAGAATTCACAATAAATGGCAGCCAACAGAATCAAATTTCTCTATCGAACAAAAAGAAATTGATTTTGCACTTAACCGCATACTTAATTCCAACTTTTTTACATTCATCCATTTCACGAACGGGGTTTCAGAATCCTCTATTTACCGAATTAATTATGAAGGAATTGAAAAACTATTGCTTGAGCAAACTATATTTTAAATCTGTTTATTATAGTAGGAATGTTGATGACATACTTTATATCATCCCATCTAATTAAGTTAATAATATACTTGAAATGTTTATTTCATACCATCCTAAAATATGTTTTACTCATTAAGTATAACAAGATTTTATCAACTACCTGGATGTCAACATCACCAATCGAAAGGTCCAGTCCACCAATTGGTATCGAAAAAACACCTACTCTGCGACATTACTTAACTTCCATTTACAACATTCCATACAACATAAATAGCTAACGTATATAATTTAGTTGATAAAGCCATTAAACTTTCTGACCCTGCACTTCATTCTAGAAATTGTTTGCCCAATGGTTACTCAAAAAATGTATCAAATTTATCCATATTCGTTTTCGATTAATCAACACTACATGTTCTAGAAATGAAACTAGTCCACCGTATAACCCACCTGCTCTTGCACCTACTAGAATTATTCTCCCATATTTACATCCTGACTCCAACTTCATAAAATATCACTGTTGACACTATGTTAACAGAACTTTCTCAAATACGCAAACGTTTTCCTATTTTTTATACATAAACTCGTCCAATTTTCACTTAATCTGAATTTTCGGAAATTTCACATGCTCAACATTATTTTTAAAGAGTCGGAAAGGCGACACCAACCTCAGTGTAGTGTTTACTTAATTTGCTAAATCTAAGTGCCACAGTTCGAATCCTACCTTTGGCAATTCTTTTTACTGTTCACACTTACTTCGTAAGAAGAGAAAGTATTATAATCAAGCTCCGGAAAACGAAGCCTGTGGAAGCTCCGGAAAACGAAGCCTATTACTTCCTCGAACTCGTGGTGTAGCGAGAATCGATGGTTAGTGGGTCCTAGATACCAAAAACCCATTAACGGCAAAACATGTCAGTACGTCTGCCTGTTGAAATAATTTGAGCGGTTTTTGAGAATATTTTGTTCATTTTTGATCAATTGTTTTAAAACATTACCCATATTTCACACAAAATCACCCCAAAATTAATCATTGTTCAAACTATTGTAAATTGAACAACTCGATATCAAGACCCATAACACGTGGATTCTGACTACACTACATATTCGAGAAAGTAATTTACTACGTATAGAAGCATTATTAATGGCAATTGATACGGAGGATGACATGGGGTGAACACTGATTACCACTTAGCTCCTGTCTCCCCTACACCATTTATCTATTAACATATCTAGACTATGTAATATTAGATGTTCTGCTCATTTCGAAGGGAATTATTACTACTTTTGACATATGTATGTTTACTGGTTTCAGGTTTTGGAAAGAGCAATGTTCCACACTGAAAATTCATATAAGATTGATAATGTCAGAGTACATGGATATGTTTGCCGAACTAATATTCCTTCAAATACAGCATTTAGAGGATTTGGTGGGCCACAAGGAATGTTTTTTGCAGAAACAATGATCAGGGATATTGCTACACATCTGGGAAAGGATCCTTCAGAAGTATGTTAAAGATACTTTGATTATTTTCGAAATTTTAGTTTTGTGTTATTCAATTTTCACTGTTTTCAGGTGTCTGAAATTAATTTATATCAAGAAGGAAATATAACGCATTATAACCAACAGCTTCTTAATTGCACCCTACAGAAATGTTGGACAGAATGTGTTGCCAGATCTGACTACTCTACACGACTACAAGAAATCAAACAGTACAATGAGTATGTTATTTTCATACGTAATAATTTTGAACGAATTTCAAGTTCATTTATAGTGTGAACTCTGCGTACGTAGGTATATTTAAAAAGGAATTCTTGATGCTACGCCTTTCTTTTGTTTCTATAAATATCAGTACCTAGTTGGACCCCTGCGAACATACCGCACTTTGTAAATCGTAGTTTTAATGTAGAAATAACTACGATGACTTCGAACAGCCTGGATCTGAACTGTGTTGAATCGTATAAGTTCGGTGTTGTGCGTAGGTTTGAGAAATTCATGGACACACCCTTTCTCTACTTACAACAGAAAACACAATGGAGACATTTCTAGAGCGGAAGCGGTAGCTCAGTGCATCAACTGATATCACTGCAGCGCCTCTGGCTGGAAGTCCTAGGTTCGAGTCCTGACCGCGGCAGGATTTTCGACACTAGTTTTTCAGCTTGGTCAAATTCAGTCGCTGTCTGGAGGAGAATTCTAGCGGCCGGCTGCTTTGATCGGTAGTTTTTCGTGGTTTCTCCTATCAACACCAGGCGAATGCCGGAGCAGTACCCTACCAAACGGGCCATGGACCCCGCGCGATATTTCCTTCCTCTTCCTTGTCCTATCCTCTCCCCATACACTAACATGCACTCGCCATCCAGCAGGGGAATATCATCGCCATCTCCTGAAGAAAAGCATGCACTAGACTTACGGAACTAATGACCTAAGCTGTTGACGCGCACGGAATCTCCAACCAACCATTTCTAGTCATGAGGGTTAGAATGCACTTCCATTCTGTCTGAAACAGCGTTGTTTTCATCACGTTCTTTCATATCGTTAATATTTACATTACAAGTAAATTTTATCATGTGGTACGTGTCCGAGCACAAGTACTTCAGATGACCTCTTATCAAGTTTTGCGAAATCTCGAAAAGCTTTTGTCTGTAAATGTGCTAAAAATTGTGCATTTTCAGAATCTGTCAAACGATATTTTCTCAAAAATAGCAGTGAATTTTCCAACAACTTTTACTTTCTACCACTTACTTCGTAAGAAGAAAAAGTATTGTAATCGTTCGCCAGAAAACGGCGAGTTTTCTGATTCTCATATTGGCTCCCCATATGACGCGCCCCAATGCAATTGCCGAAGGTCATATCAACGGCTAGGTACTGTCCTGCATCAATTGGCTCAAACCATTGTCCATAAAGATTATACTTCAACTTTAATTACGACGGCAGTCGGTCATAATTAGCCTGCACAGCCTATATCTTATAAGACGTAAGACATAAAAGACATGTAAATCCGTCTATTCTAATAAGATTTCCCTTTCTTTTTATTAAACAGGCATCCATTATTTTGCGGAGGCGATTGTTAGCTATATGTGGGTTTGAGTGTTAGTCTAGAATTTACACCATAACCGACCCAAGACCACTGAATTCCCCTGAGATTTCTAAAGCTATGCCCCTGTCCCAATTAATAACCACCCACAGAACGTGATTTCTGATTACTCATCGTGTTAGAGGAAGTAATTTACTACATTTTGAAACAAGATGTATCTACTTTTTCGGAACCAGGACCCGGCAATAAGAGATTTCCTGTCGAAAACTTGCCTATTTCTGCCGCACGATTACAATGCTTTGTCTTTGCTGCGTACGTAGTGAGGCGAAAAAATAAACGCATAAGATTTGATTCGGGTACATTACATCGTTAGTAAAATTCTAAGACATATGAATCGGGAAAATCATGTTCAATTCATGAAAAATTTCATTCAGAACCGTAGTATTAGAACAAGATTTAACGGCGAACACTCTGAAGAAATAAGAATTAAATACGGTGTCCCCCAAGGGTCAGTGTTGACCGTTACCGTATTTCTGTGAGATATAAATGAGATTGATGAAAAGATAAACCGCCTGTTATTGCAAGGAAGTTTGCTGAAAATATACCATTACATGTAACGGGTAAAAAAGTTATTTATGCAACAAGGACGTTATAAGGGTTCTAACGATCGGGTGTCAAAGGTCCCCGGGATTTTTGTCACCCGAAATCATGAGAACCAGTTAACGCCTTTGGTACGTACAATATTTTATTTTCTACCTAATCTGAATGAGTCAGATTTACTTATTTACTAATTAACTAGATCTTGACCAGGTTTATCTTTTCACATTGACCTCACTTACATAATTCCTTCCATAAGAGAACTTGTAGAATCACTCAACCGTTTTAATATTTCTCTCGTAACCACGGTCCTCTCCGTTCAGTTAATTTATGCAGTTTAAATTGAGCTCCGTTTCGAAGGCAATAATACGCAATAACGTATCAGTAAAATATAAATATTCCTTCCTCTAGAGACAAAATTCAGAATTATCAAAACATCCTACCAAGTAAATATGTTTACTGTCGTTTGATACACACAAAAAAAGAAACTTTAAAGAAAAGAGTCGAAGTCGTTCTTGAGAAAAAATATTTTAAAAAAATTAAAATTGTCTTTATTTTACATAAACTTTCGCGAAACCTACTCGTATTTTCGAAAAATTGTGCATGACCCCATTTTACTGATGTGTTTAAAGGAAAGATTTCATTAAAGAAAATGTCTCTATCTTCAACTTCTAGTTGTAGGCAGATGCCCCCCAAAAAATTGCCATTTCCGAAAAATCAGGTATTCCAACGAATATGAGACCTTGCCATTCTCGTAAGCGTTCTCTGCGGTATCCGAGGACAAAGTTTAATTCAAAACTTCGGAGCCATGTTTGAGAAAATTTTGAAAATGCTGAGGCGTCATGCAACGAACCTCTAAAGTCAAATTATCCGTTTGTAACTCAGGGGGCCTCGACTTCTTTTAAATTTATCGAGGAATGACAATTTTGGAGAAAATTGACTGAACGTTCGCCATGGTTGATCCTAGGTCCAATTCTCTTTCTGTTGTACGTAACTATATGCCCTCCTTTATTAAAAATGTTAGAACAGTTCTGTTTGCCGATGACACGAATGTTCTTTGCAAAAAAGAAGCAGTAAATAGTACAATTTCAGAAGTTTCAAATTGATTTCGTGATAACAAATTAATAGTTAAAGAAGGAAACGGTTCCAATGCATTTTTGCATTTGAAATCGGCAATCGCATGCTCCATTGAAAATGAACAATATGCAATTAGCTGATGTTCAGTTATCAAAATTTCTAAGACTCTCAATTCAGTGAAACCTCAAATGGAACGTATATCAGAATTAAACACTAAATTAAGTGCATTATGTTACGCATCCAGAAGTCTTTCAAATAATATTCTGGGGAAGCTCATCCTGTAGTACCCAGACATTTAAATTGCAAAAGAAAATTATTCGAATAATGAAATCTTACCATTGCCTTGCATATTTATCTACGAATCTGTAATATTTGTCAAAACTGACTTACTTAACGGTGGGAACATATTCTCATGCAACACTGATATTTATAATTACAATACACGTCGTACAAGTAGATATCACGTTCATCACATTTTAGTATCAACAACTCACTACAAGAAATCCACATACAATACATGCAAGTTACAAAATTCCAATAACATTAAACAATTGAATCGGTACACAAATATAAGTTAAAAGTAAAATTTTTCTGTGCATAACTATTTTATACAATTAGAAACAATACTGATCGTCAAAAAGAAAAATAATTTTTATTTAAAAAAAACAATGATACATAATGGATTAGCTTACATTTGTATTGTATAATTTCTTTAAAAAATGTCTGTAAGAAGTAATTACTTCCGTTTCCGGGTCAATGACCCCATCTCGATCAGGGTTTTGTCTAGTTTCCCTGATCCATTGAGCAAATGCTGAGATGGCCCCTTGCTTTGCTTCTGGACGTAAAAGTAACTTCACTATGGGCACGTTTTATTGAGGTCTCCTTTTCCTTGTAGTGGTAGCAGTAGAGCTGGGGGTGAGTTACTATATTGTTAGCAATGCAAAAATTCAAATCTGCAGTTCGTTTATCGTTGCAAATAGTTTTTCTATAACTCGGGAACGAAAATGTCTAGTTTTTCAAATGTTCATAAATTCGCATTTTCTAAATTTATTATTATTATTATTATTATTATTATTATTATTATTATTATTATTATTATTATTGTTGTTGTTGTTGTTTTAACTTTCAACTATTTATGGTTCAAATGATGAGATGGGATTCTAGTACTCAAGAAAACGAGCACAAATATTTTTCTCCCCCATACGTCATATACAGTTTTTACAGTTTTTTGACCAAATAAATCAACGTTTTAAGCACTTGACTACAGAATAGACGGCCGGAGAGACAGACGTTTTGCCTTCAATCAGTCGATGTATCTAGGATCCACAAACCATGGATTCCGACTACAAAACGTGTTAGAAGAAGTAAATTACTATATATAGAAAGAAGATTTATCCAGTTTTTCCAGGGCCCGGCAATAAGTTTTTCTGTCAAAACTTCGCCCTTTTTCGGCGTACGATACTTTCTCTTCTTACAAAGTAAGGGCGAGAAAGTACAAATCTAGCTGTGCTACAACCGCAATACTATTTGTTACGGCCACACTATATTATGGTACATGAACTTGCAAAAATGTTTCCATGGAGCAAAAAAATTCTCTACGGAGGGATTCGAACTCCTATCAGATCATCAGACTTGCGCCAGTCACGTTTCCCATCAACCAACAGCTTCCCAGCTACGGTCCTCCGCCTAGTCGTTATAAAAAAGTTGAAAATTTGCATTTACAAAATTCAGAAAATCCTCGACATTTCAAGATATTGTTTTAAAGAACAGATTTTTATCGGGAAAAAGTCTCTATCGACAATTTGATGTTTCGTAATGTTTAATTTGTTCTTTGGAATTTTCGGAAATTATAAAACATAGGGATAAGAATTAATTTAAATAAGTCCAAATATATGGTGATTGGAGATGTATCTCGAAATTTAATTTTAGGAGGAAGAGGATATCTGTGATAAAATTAAATATTTAAGCATTATATTTCACGAAAGTGGTTCTCATAAAAACGAAATTGTGGAAATAATAATTAAAGGAAGACAGCTGTTGCTACGTTAAATAGGATACTATGGGACAAAAGTATTAGAAAACAGAGAAAAAAACGTATATATAATTAAAAGTGTAATATCTTATGGTTCTGAAATTTGGCATTTAAAATCCAAATTAATTAAAAAAATTGTGGCAACTGAAATGGAATTTTGGAGACGTTCAGCAAGAATTTAAAATAGGGATAAAATTAGAAATGAGAAAATTAAAGAAATAATGGAAGTATATTATTGGACTTTTTTTTCGTCTCCAAGGCGTTGAGCGCTTTGCGCTTCTGGGAGTAATCCTCCCAATTACTGCGCTTGTTTTATGGAGTAATCCTCCGTTAACATTGTCTGTCGCGTCTCGTCATAGTCGGTTGTCAAGAGGACCGCCAGGTAGCATCTCCGCGTACGCGCCTTCTACCGCGCGCTCCTGCGTCACTACCCAGCGGCCAGAATTAGGAAGGAATAAGGATAGGTTTAGGACACTTCACAGGGGTTGGACTAGCCCTTGTGAAGCAGCCGAACTCGTTTTGTTGGAACAAATTTCACATGAGATTCGACGGGAATCGAACCCGGATCTCAGTGGTGAAAGGCTTGCGACTTTGCAATGAGCCACGAGTTCAGCTTTTTCATAAAAACTTCATAAAAAACGACAGATGGAATGGTATGGGCATATTCCAAGGATGGACAAAAAGATAATTCTTCGTAGGAGTTTAGAATGGTTGCCCATAGGGAAGAGGAAGAGGGGAAAACCAGTCATTATATGGATGAATGGTATTAATACAATTATGAAAGAGAAAAAATTAATAGGCGATTGGGAAGACAAGGAACAGTGGAGGAAAAAATAAAAGTATTAAATGAAATATTTTTCTGTTTTGGGTCAGGAAAATTTATACTTATAAATGTATAACTATTAAATAAATAAAATTTTCGAAAATACAGAGTTCGAATAATTGCACAGAATTACAAAATGTTATATGAACATGATAAAAATAGTTACCAGCAGTAGCAGTAATAGAAATGTTTTTTAACAAAACCACACAAAATTGTTTTACAGAAAAAACTTGTATACTGTTCAAGAACAACCCATGAAATAGTATCTTTATAACCTGACAATAAATTAAACAACAGAAACAGTGTTCACGAACTCTATAATAACATAATACTATAATAACACCAGATATCAAGAATATCTACTTAAAATATATACTAAAATTAGACCAGAATACAGCTATCCCCGTTGCTTAACAAAAAATAAAATAAACAAACAGTTATCCCAGATATCAAGAATGCACCAGTTATAAAGAATCACCACATATCAAGACTACAAAAAATTGGCTGTTCCACAACGCCACACATAACAAATACGAGCATTTAAGGACCGGCGGCCTCTTCCTTGAAGCTTGGCTGACTCGTCAGCTGTGTTGTATCATTGAATATGAAACGTCGGATTGTCAGAGTCTTGGCACATATTGTGGCCTTCCTCAGAGCGTACTGCTGTCAAATGGCGTTTGCCATTTGACAGCAGTACGCTCTGAGGAAGGCCACAATATGTTGGCCGAAACGTTAGCTACGACCAATCCGACGCGGCTTGTCCCGGACAGCCAAGAGACATACTCCGGCCGCGGAAGCCTACGTAATCATATTGAATATGAAAATTCAGTCGGTTGGTGCAGAATGAGAGTAGGCGGCGTAACGCAATCAACTGTTTACATTTTTCGGTTAAAATCGAAACTGTTTCATTGGTTTTGACTTTTTCCCCAGTTCCAGGGTATCTAACGAGACTATAGAAACCTCGGCCGGAGAATGAGTAATTTTCTTTTAATTTCTGCACGCATTGAAAATTACTAATATAGATAATATGTTTTAATTATTTTTATTTACAGGTTAAATAAATGGAAGAAGCGAGGAATCAGCATTGTGCCTACAAAATTTGGTATTTCCTTTACCTGCAAATTCTTAAATCAAGCTGGTGCATTAGTGCATATTTATACTGATGGATCAGTGCTTCTCTCTCACGGTGGAACGGAAATGGGCCAAGGATTACATACAAAAATGATTCAGGTCGTGTTTTGGAGTCAAATGTCACGGAACAGAATAAGCGACTTAAATGTTATTTTTAACTTTGTTATTTACTAATGTAAATTTAATTATTTGAAAATTCCATTTGTTAATACAGGTCGCCAGTCGAGCTTTGGGAATTTCAGAATCACTGATACACATATCGGAAACCTCTACGGACAAAGTTCCTAACACATCAGCTACCGCAGCAAGTGCTGGATCGGATCTGAACGGGATGGCTGTTTTGGTAATAAACAAATGAATATAGAACATTTAAATTTATTGTAAAATTTGAATTTGTTTATGCTTAAACCTTGGCACGTAAAACTAGTATTGATATTTACTACAGTCGATATCATTTATAACGACAACCAGGAAAAACTCTGTTAATTAATTACCACTACATACTAACTAAAATGGGGATCGAAAGGTAAAACTTGTAAAACCACGTAAAAACTAGCATTTCTAATTGATTGGGTGAAATGGTCGCTCTAAAAGATTGAGGAGAGGGTCAGCATGTAATAATTGACGTCATGAACCAAGCAAAGGAGCTCCCAGCTGCGTAGTTGACCTTACAAAGATTACGTGTAATGTTCAATGATCAATGTGCTGTGCGAAATTGAAAGGAAAAAAAAAATTATAAGCAGTTGGAAAATTTTAAGTTTAAAATGTTTTGGCTCTAGTATTGTGCATAGACAGATGGACGGACAGGCAGCCGTTTTGCCGTCAATCGATTTTTCGGTTTCAAGGGCTCACGAAACAAATTCTGACAACACAGCGTGCTAGAGGACATAGTTTACTATGGAGAAGAACAAGATTTATCCTCTTTTTCGTTACCGGGGCTCGGTAATGAGAGTTTTTGTGTCAAAGAACTGTCGTTTTTTCGGCACACGATTACAATACTTTCTCTTCTTACGAAGTAAGGGCGATAAAGTAAAAATAATAAGACCAAACTGAATTCGCAGAAAAGGCATTAGATTTTGTAGTTGTATAATACAGATGAGGTAGAGATAACCCAAGCGAAAAACTGATATTGGATATACTTGCATTATTACTAAATAATAATAATAATAATAATAATAATAATAATAATAATAATAATAATAATAATAATAATAATAATAATAATAATAATAATAATAATAATAATTACTGCCTTCAGCGAAAATGATGCCGAACAAAACCACACAAAATTGTTTCCCCAAAAGCGTCACGCGCACTGATCGAAAACAACGAAAAAATATTTGTATAAAGGCCCATTCACAATGCAAACATAAGCATAAGCATGGCGTTAACATAAAGGTTAGGACTACGTCTACAAGCGGACTCATTCACAATGCGTTCGCATAAGCATAACACGTAAGACGTTAACTTAAGAGCTTGCAAGCTTCAAGCTTCTGTGCTTATGCTTATGTCAGACATAAGGAATGAGCCAATCACAGTTCGATAACTCAAAATCGAGTATCGAAGTCGATAGGCGAACTATTCTTGTCGATTCGTGTGCTGCTTGAAAATTAAAAACATAGATATAATAATAATAATAATAATAATAATAATAATAATAATAATAATAATAATAATAATAATAATAATAATAATAATAATAATATAGTTCGGGTATCCATGATGATTGTAATAATATGATATCGAGGCATCGCGAGTGGCGTTCACTGGGAGATCGCGGTTCGATCTTGGTCAGGTGCCAGGAAATGAACATCGTCCAGTTTGTGGAGTCAGTCGTGATCGAGTTCGAGTTTTCTATTGGGTGGGGTCCGTGGTTCCCCTTACTTCCAGATGAATGCCGAGCAACATTACATACTGCGCGTTACGGATTGCATGCCACCTTTCCCTAATCGGAAAGTCGAGGAATGGACTGATCCCTCATCCTCAGATGGCCTATGTCACGTTGGTCAAATAAATTCTCAAACAAGCGTTGGAGATCCGGAGATTCAGTGTTGCGAGACCCACATGTTTGTCTTATGTTGGGTAACCCGATAGAAACAAATAGTATTACATGTTTTTCTAAAGTTTCCTTGTTTCAGAATGCGTGCCATACAATACTAGAAAGACTTCAACCAATTAAGAAAGCAAATCCATCTGGAACATGGGAAGATTGGATCAAAGCAGCATATATTGAGAGAATTAGTTTATCTGCAACTGGTTTTTATAGGTATGTACAGAGCAGGAAGTTACCATTTAATTATTAAATACTTTGAAGTTTTGTAGTAGTGATCGTCATAATAAAAAGAAACACAAACTTCTTTTTTCTGAATTATGTGTGTGGCCGAACGTACTGAAACTAAAAAATGGACATTTGAATCAAAACTTTCATTAATGTCTGTATTTCATTTAATATACATATTTACTCTTTAATATATACTATTTTTACCTTGTACATAGTACTATGTAATTGTTATTTTTTTGTTACATTTACACCCATTTTGATGTTCATGAACATGTTTACCAAAACATTATCACAATACAATATTTTTTAGATCTTTCAAAAGCTCCTGATGTCACTGATCGGGACATTTTACTTTCAAAATTACTTTGCGTGAAAGTGTGGTATTGTACTAGATTGGTTTTGTTTATATCCTAAACAACGACATCAAAAGCAGATTCACAGTACTGGAATGAAGAGGCATTATTTACACACCTTTTCGATTCATTTCCAATTGCACATGGGTCCCGCAGGATTCGATTCTAGGCCCTATACACCTCCTACTGTATGTAAAATATATTCTCGACGATTCGACACGGAAGAACAGTTCTCTATGCGTTTGATACCAATTTCTTTGCAATCAACAAACAGTAAATAGAACAGTATCAGATGTTTGAAATTGGTTTCGTAAAAACAAATTAAAACGAAGGGAACACGGTTTCATTGTAGTTTTCCACTTCAAATAAGAATGGTGCACTTTGAAAATAAACGATGTGCATTGAATATAACAAAATTTTGGGGTCTCTCAAGTCAGTCAAACCGCTTACATGGAACGTCCATTTTAATGAATTGAACACAAAATAAAGATAATTATGTTACGCATTCAGAATTCTTTGAAATTCAGTCAGCCTTCATACTGCTCTTTGTGTATATTTCGCGAATGTTCATTCCCACTAGAGATATGGCATAATATTTTGATGGAACACATGCTACAGCTTCCACTTTTAGATTACAGAAAATAATTGTACAAATAATACGTACATCACACCTACATGAATCCTGTAATTCTCTCTTTATTAAGCAACGAGTTCAACCATTGCCCTGCCTCTTGATTTACGAATCAGTGGTTTTTTGTTAAAAATGACATATTCAAGGGCGGGAACATTTTTTTAAAGAATATAATGTCTATAACTATAACACTCGACGAAGTAATCATGTTCATCAGCTGTCAGCATCAACAGCTCTCTACAAAAAAAATTCACGTACAAGGCATTACTAGATGACATTATACATTATTTTACAAGGCATTGCTAGATGACATTTAACGATTAGAATCGATGCACAATTTAACGATTAGAATCGATGCATATAAATACCAAATAAAATATTTTCTGCTTCATAAATTTTCGAATTCATGGGTAAATCCTACTTGTTGGTTGAAAATCTATGTAGTTAATTTAAAACCTCTATTTTTACGTCAGTGATTCTCAAACTTTTTAGAACCACGAACCCCTTATATTTATACTTCGAAGGATTTCACCAACCCTAAATCCATGAAATCTAATTAAAAAGGATTCTACTGCATTGTCAGTGGCGGGTATGAAGATACGTGTTTAACGGGTACAAACATGAGCATTTTAAATGTTCCAACTTGATGTGTACGTGTTCTTTGCAATTCAGTCTCTATGAGTAATATTCGCTATGATTGCGATGAGTTAGAGTTTTTCGTGTATGGTTGCCTTAAAAACTAAACATAGGAATCGAGTTTTATCATTTGAAAAGAATTTGCTTGTGTGTCTTTCCAACATATATTAATCTATGGAGAAACTTTTAAATATAAGGTGTGTTCCATTTAAAATTGGTTTTGGGAATATCTCGAAAAGTGCGCATCGGATGATAAAAAGTGGGGAACAAAATTTGTTCGTATCGACGGGAGCTATCCGATGATATCAAACTCAACCCCTCCTACCTCAATCCCCCGGAGGTGGGGAGAAATAAAAAAGTTAAATGGAAACCTCCAATTTTTTACTAAAAAATTGAACTCCCCGCGGAAAAATTCTTAACTTATGTATTTAGCGTTTTTTTTCATTTCGTGATACATGGTAACGTAATAAACAAAATCAAAATAATCGAAATAAAAATATAAAAAATATCATATGATGCGATTGGCACTTTTCGAGATAATCCCCAAACCAGTTTTAAATAGAACACCTCCTAATGCATTCTCGTTACATGTTACTTATGTAAGTAAAACGTTTATAATGAATGCTTTTTCTAAAAAAAAAATTATTTTTTGCGTCTAAAGATGAAAGCTAATTTTGCGGCTTCTCCCTCTTTCGCCCATTAACACCCATTGGGTGTTACGTACCGATCTCCAGGTGAAAAAACGCTAGTCTTGGCATATATACCTGCTGTATATCTATTGTTTGTAATGGGGTTAATCGAGGGATGACAGCGATTCCACATTCTATGAAATTCGAAATTGGAAGTAAGGAGGGAAGAGAATATGGATATGTAGAAAAGGAATACGTACAGGAGGAAGAAGATGATCAAGAAAGATTATGATGAAGGGAGAGAGGGAAGTTAAATTTTAATTTATCCCTAAATAAGTATGAATCACGTATCTGTACCTTCCTATTTTATGCTTTTTTCGTCCCGGTAGATTTGGGAACCGACATTTAATTGGACGCCATGGCGTCAGTGATCACAGCTGTTGAAGCGGTCTTTGCATCAATCAATCCGACAGCTAGTATACATACTAATGACTTCTAAATCATTTGCTTATTCACTTTTTGCTTCATTAATTAATTATTTTGCTTCCGGACGCGTCAACTGCTATGGTCCTGCAAGGGGAGAGGAGAAGGCAAGGATGATCGTACGGTCAGTGTCTCGCGTATTAAGATACTGCGCCGGTATTAGCCTGGTATTGATCGGAGAAGCCACACAAAGCTCCCAATCACAGAAGCCGTCCGCTAGAATTTTCTTCCACACAGCGACTGAATTCGTCCCAGCTATGTCGAAAACCCACCATCGTCGGAACTCGAACCCTAGACCTTCCCAGTCAGGGTCGCTACAGTGGCAACTTTTATTCCCCTGAGCCATCTCAGCCGGCCAGTTCACTTTAAAGGATGAACATTAAAATATTTGAGTGAACATTCTCTTTTTAAGATTACGCTTTCCGATGGAGCTGCACTGGAAACTGTGACGTCGCGATTTTGATCCAGTAGAGTGCCAGAAATTCGCTGGCTGAGTTCACCATCAGGGAGTCTCTGACGACTGTTGATATCAAATTTATAGTTTGACTACTCTCATCTGTGGTTTTCCGGATCACTTTCAGACGAGTGCCGATACAGCACAAAGGGTGACAGTCCGCGCGCGATGTTCCCTTCCCTTGCTATCTCCCGGGCTGGGGCGCCTTGGAAAAGTAGTCCCCGTACCTTCCCTGCATAGCGATATTCACCGCCGAGGAAAAGTTCAACATCTCATTGTGGATTAGCTTAATGATACATAAATAAAGAAGTAAATGCATTAATAGAATACAAATTATATTATTATTACCAGCTATCTGTTTTTTTTTCCTAACAGGACGCCCGATATTGGTTACGACTGGGAAAAGAATGAAGGAAATCCTTTTAATTATTTTACATTTGGTGTAGCATGTTCAGAAGTTGAGATTGACTGCCTAACTGGAGATCATCAGGTATGTGGTACATTAATATCAAAATATATTTAGCTCATCTTGTCTCTTAAGAAACTTGTTGATCTTAAAAATCAATTTTAACGCGAAATAAATAAACAAAATTAAAGATTTTCCAGAAAATATCATGAAATAATTGTTTCTGAACTCTGTGACAAGTGCAGTCCAAGTTCTAGCCCTAGAACGTGACTGCATCTAATGGGCAGAATAGTTGCAGCATATGCACTTCCGGCTCGCCGGTCCTCAGGACGCAGATAACGTACCGATTATAAACGAAATAGGCCTTATTTGTTTCACCGTTTTTTTCGGTGGATGTTTTGCTTCGCTTACAGCCGTTTTTAATCCAATAACCGGGTAAAATTTGATTTTGGAAAGAGATATATTAAAGAAATGTATATTCAATGGCAGGTGATCATTCTGAAATGAGGTTAAATGGGTATTATTGTGTTAAGTAACAATGGCTATGCCATCAAGCCTTTTAGTTTTGTTTGCATTTTACTGTTTAGTCATATACCTCCCTTTGATAACGAATGTGTGTTGCATAGGTGTTAAATCGTACATTTGTATTTTAACATGAAAGTATATAATGAAACATGCCCTACCTTGACTAGTGCCAAGTTGAAACATGCCCCGTCTTTCTATTTAAAAACAAGCCCCACTTGGAGGGACATTTTGAAACAATTATTACTGACAAATGTAATTTGGGCGCCAGGAAAAGGTAACACTTGAAACCTAATGATTCCTTCGTAATTTAAATATCTCTCCTTCCAAAATTATGTTGTGCTAGCTCAGTTAATTCGAAGTTCATAATTGTTGCTACTTACTTTGCAACGAATTATTCAATCTGCCATCCTAACGGAGTGGCCAGGAATCTGAAAATTTATTAAAATGCTGGATTGCACGTAACGAACAATGATAATCAGCTTTCTTTCAACTTAACAAATTAGAATTTACTAGAATGATAATCAACAACGAATCAATCTTTGATCATGACCAGTTTTCTCTATATTACAATAGTTATAAAACCTTGTTATTCAATCGTGGGTCTTCGCGCGCTCTCCACTTCTTCGTTCGATGGCACCCCGTAGAAACTTCTCCGTCGACGCAGCAGAATCTTGCATCTGGATAAAGTCCTCGCCTAATGTCCGTGATCTGGTTCCAAATTCTCCCGGCAATATTATAATCCGTGACTTCCCTCACTTGCGTCTCGGATGGACGCGTAGTTACGTATTTTTCCTACAAGAACGCTCTATCCTATTTTAAAAAACGATAGTTAATTTTATACAATTGTCAATTACAGTCTTTCCTCGACCTGATAAAATATATCAGGAGCCGACCCGCTCATCACCGCGTTGCTCAAGCGAATGAATGTTCTTCTAAAAACTCGAAAGCATCCGAATTTTATATCTTTTCCTTTTGTCTCTCAAAACAATACTTATTCCGCCTCTGCTCTATCATTTCAACCTAACGAAAATTATCCTTAACGCCGGTTGTTTATTTGTCACATAGCGACCCCCTCACGATCGTCTATTGACATCCCTGTGTCAAATAAAAGGACATTTCCATAATAAAAATGGTTTGTAATTTTGGTATATCACAATAAGGACAAATGATTTTGGTTTTGTAACTTTGTTAATAATTTGTTTGTCAAAAAAAGTTTTAAACAAACAATAAGATTACTGATATAATACAGGAATATAATAACCCTTTAATTCGAGCTCTTTAGACCGCTATGATAAACCGAAGGTACAAACGGAATAAACTGATATTTTTATAACCGCCATTCCTAATACCAGCGCAGGTGCTGTCACCCTCACCACTGCACAGTTTTCGTGAGGGACGCCTCCCAATGTTGGCCCACAACCTAGGGCGGTATTAAAGTTTTCATTCACAAAGTGCTGAATAGGATCTCAAATCTGGCTTGAAATGTTTGTTATAACGTCATATGGGACATCATTAGCCCACTTTTACTTTGTATTTCTCCATATGCCACTATTTTCTTTATTAAGTTTCTCTATTCGTAATTTTATACTTGCAGATCTTGAAGTGTCAAAGTCATGCTATAGTAGTAATATAAATGTGAGACCCTTTTAAACATTATTTTTTAAATATTTGATCTAATTTGTCTCGAAACGATGTAACTTCAGTTTAGACAACAGTTTTTACTTCCTCGCTACTGCTTACGTAGTATAGAGAAAGTATTGTAATGCTGCGAAAAACAGCGAATTTTCGGCTGAAAAACTGTAATTGCTGAGCCTTGGTAGCGAAAATGTGGATAAATCGTATCACTTTATATAGTAAATTACTTCCTCTAACACATTGAGTAGTCAGAATGCACATTTTGTGGGTCCTTGATACCGCGCAAAATCGATTGACGGCAAAATGTCTATCCGTCCGTCTGCCTTACTGTTCGGATGTCTATCTCTCCGTCCGTCTCTCTCTCTCTCTGTCCGTCTGTCTATGTGTTTGTTTGTTTATCTGTCCGTCCATCTGTCTGTCTATCTGTCCGTCCGTCCGTGATCAATGCTACCGCCTAAACCGTGCAAAAAATTTACAATGCACATGTAGAATATTGAAGATAGAAATTTTTGTCTTCAATGAAATCTGTTCTAAAAAATTAGATCTTAATGGTGCAGATCTCATTTTCGTTGAATTCTCTGAATTTTCTAAAATTGCAGAAGTTCACAAAATATGTGCTATTTTAACAACAGTATTTTAACTACAGCAGTGACGCACCGAGAATGAGAATTCAGCCGGTACGCGGATTTGAAAAAATATCGGAATGACACTGTCTAATATTTGCATGTTTCAGTCAAAATCAAACAACAAATCAGAAACGCTAAGATTCGTTATTATCACAATCTTTTCCAAACAAATTCCGAAGGGAGTATGGAACACTTTGAAAAACGGAATTTGCAACGTAAATCAAATGAAGTTCATTAGAAATTCCCCTAGATGACCTAAATGACTATTTTGCTTCCGCTACACATAAAATAGACCCTATTATTAAAGAAAAGACACTTCACTCTCTGGAATCACATGTACCTCGCTGTGACGATAGTTTCTATTTCAACAATGTTGACTGCCAAGAAGTCGAAAAAATTGTGAAGGCACTCAAATCAAATTCAAAAGGCTCGGATGATATAACGGCAAAGCAATTAAAATTGGTTTTAAAATATACTCTTCCAGCGCTTACTCACATAATAAACTTTTCTTTAACAACCGGATATTTTCCCCAATTGTGGAAACTAGCTTACATTCGTTCCCTCCCGAAATGTTTAAATTCGTTAAATCTTCGTGATTATCGACCTATCAATATATTACCAACATTATCCAAAGTCCTCGAAAAAGTTGTACGTCAACAAATAAACAAGTATCTCACCATAAATGATGCTCTCAATAATTTTCAATCTGGTTTTAGGGAGGGTAGAAGTACGCAAACGGCTTTGCTACGAGTCATCGAAGACATTCGTCAGTCTCTGGATGAAGGCAATATAACAACACTAACGCTTTTAGATTTTAGCAAGGCCTTCGATTCAGTAGACCATGACGTGCTTCTGACAAAATGTAAATGTCTCAGTTTTTCTGATTCTACCTTATCGTGGATTTCAAGTTATTTTAGTAATAGACAACAGGTCGTAGTTGTAGAAAACACTTTCTCGTCACCTAAACCAGTTTCGCGTGGAGTACCACAGGGCTCCGTACTTGGTCCACTTTTCTTCCTTATCTATGTAAATGATATACCGTCAGTGCTATCAAGATGCAATCATCATATGTACGCAGATGACCTACAGATCTACGTCAGTGGGAAACCTTCTGAAGTGGCTCAGTTAATTAGTAAAACAAATCAGGATTTAGCCTCTTTACATGATTTAGCCTCTTTACACTGAGAAACGGCCTTAAGCTAAATCCATTAAAATCTCAATCAATTATAATTGGCTCTTGTTGGTCCCAAAAAGCACTTAAAAATCTAAATATTCCTCATATCGTACTGGATAACACTACTGTTCCCCTATGCTCACAAGTTAAAAATCTCGGTCTGACCATCGACAAATTCCTAAATTGGGAACCTCATGTTCGGGAAACTTGCCGCAAAGTGTATGCTTCAATGTACTCACTCAAATGTGTTTACAAATGCCTTCCACCCAAAACCAAAGAACTCCTAGTAAAATCCCTCTTACTCCCTCTGCTTGATTACGGTGACATTGTGTACGGCAACGTAAAGAAATCAACTGCTGACGCTCTCCAAAGAGTTCAAAATGCGTGTGTTAGGTTTCAATATAATATCAGAAAGTATGACCACATATCGGGATACTACAAAGCTAATAACATACTAAACTTGAAATCCCGACGCATGTTTCATAGTTTGTGCCTTTTCTACAAAATATTAAATACCTACTTACCTCTCTCATAAAATTTCTTATCTTAAAACAAGAAGATTCAGAAATCTTTGCTATGCAATATTCCTAAAAGCAACACCAACTTTTACAATAAATCTTACTTAGTAGCAACGACTAGAGAGTGGAATAGCCTTCCAGTAAATGTTAGGAAATGTAAAACTCTGCGATCATTCAAAAAACATTTAAATACTATTTTTCTGAGCTGATATTGTATGATGTGAAAGTGTGTACTAAATGTGTTTAGAATGGTAAGGTAAATGTAATTTTTTATATCGCTTTTTAACAGTTTTTCTCCATTTCTTGTATTTTCTTAAGTTAGTTCTTAAGTGAGTTCAAAATTGTAAGTTAAATGTAAATTTTATAGGGCTTTTTAACAGTTTTGTTCTTTTCTTTGTTTTCTTAAGTTAGTTCTTAATTTAATTAACAATAGTATAATTAGTCTAAATTAAGTATATTATAGGGTTGGAAGGTTTTTTTGTGTTATCTACCAGTATTTTTCTAATTCATTATTGTCTAACTTTGTCATGGCTCTGACTGAATGCGTCTTTTCCCTTGGTACATGATGTTGAAATCTAAAATCGGCCCTAAGCCGTCGTCCTGCTGGTGGTTGTGTGCATGCTCATATTGCTTTTATGATTCATGAATGTATTTGAGATTTTTGTCAACATTTGATACGTATTGCTAAATTAATATCTCTCAGAATTTATATTTTCGGGCAAACCTTTAGAGTTTTCCTGAGTCAGTAATGTTTGTTTTTAAAATTATCTTAAATATATTTTTTGTTGCTCAATGTTGAAGAGCATGCACACTTCCTTTGTTTTCCCTGGTTTTCCGCGGTCGCTTAAGGCAAATGCTGGGACGTTGTATTCTTGTCGCGTTTGTGAGCCCAGGGGCATGACATCTGTAAGTTGTATTATTTACTTATTACTAAGTATTATTATTTACTTGTTTTCATTTACTAAATGTATCTCTTAATTCAATTCTTATCTATATATTTATGTATTAGTGGTTAGGCGGAAGAGCGGGCCTGATGGCCCGAGTCTCGCCACATAAATAAAGTCATTATTATTATTATTATTATTATTATTATTATTATTATTATTATTATTATTATTATCAAAAGTATTTCATTATTTTGGGATTGTTCCCGAGTTCGTGGGAATCTAAACAAACCATATACACCTCTCACATAGCAGGAGGCTAGTTTCCATTCAATTTCTGCTCGCATTGGAAATTACTAATATAGATAGTAACGAGATAAGCTAAACTTTCAGTAAAATCAAGACGCTATATTTATGATAAGTGGGATGTTTGCTGCGGTTGGTGACGTTTTTTATTGTCCCAAGCCCTTTCATTAACTACAAGTTATGAAAAGTGTAAATTCATAAATATCATATTGTTCACAACGCACTTCGATGTTCTCTTAGTTGGAATTTTCTCTGCAATCAACAAATGTGAATGCATGTACTATACTAAGTATTATAAACATTCTGTAATGAGTATGGTGGTTCATTGCAGGTTCTTAGAAGTGATATTGTAATGGACTTGGGAGAAAGTCTCAATCCAGCAATTGATATAGGCCAAATAGAAGGAGGTTTTATACAAGGTTATGGGCTCTTCACACTGGAAGAACCGGTCGTATCTCCAAATGGAACCTTACTTACCCGTGGACCAGGAACATACAAATTACCTGGATTTAGTGACATTCCAGCAGTTTTCAATGTATCACTTCTTAAAGGAGCATCAAATCCAAGAGCAGTTTATTCGTCAAAGGTAAGATGTGTCATGAGTGATTACTGACTTAGTGTAGTACGTGTTTCCAAACAAACTAATCTGCTTCGGAAACTGCTTATCAAAAGTCTTAAGTTTTCTTTTCTCCGAATAGAATACAAAATAACAATATTAAGAAATACTGATATTTAAAGACTTAAATTAGCAGCAATTGTCATCAATTACCGACAACGCAATTTTCTACAAGTTTTCACGAGTGGTACTTGACAACAACGAACCATCATCCTCAAAAAGTTTTGCATTTTTTCGAGGAAGAGGAATTTATCTTAAGATTTAAGAGACGAGGGCTGTGTTTTATTGGCCTTCATATTCTTTAAATGATTTCACTTTAACACATTAATATTTTTATTGTTTTACATATTTTATTGCTGGTCCGGTGTTGCACGGACTTGGGGTAGGTGTCCCCAAGAACACGGACACCAGGGCTGACGGATTGAATCCTAGGAGGGGCATGTATGCTTTCAGCTGTGTTTGTGGCATGGGGCATTGCCAGCCCCTTATGTATCACCTCTAAATCTTCATACTTTCCAATCCCTCGGCTTTACCGGAAATTAATGTTATGTGCAGATACTCTTAATAAATACTGTTCTCTTTACAGGCTGTCGGTGAACCGCCATTATTCTTAGCCTCATCAATATTTTTTGCAATTAAAGATGCTATTAGTTATGCTCGAGTGCAAAGAGGATATAGCAAGAACTTTAAACTGGACTCACCTGCAACCGCTGCGCGTATTCGTATGGCTTGTGAAGATGATCTCACATTAAAGGTAATAAAAGTTTCCTTTTATTGTTGGTGGATCTTGGCATCACATGTTAATAATTTTATAAGCTTGATTTACATTTTCGCAAGCATTTTCTGAAGAAATATGTGAGTGCTGATAAAATACAATTGTTTGTATCTTTATCGAGAGTGTGATTGTAGTATACTATTCTCAAAATCTATTTATTTATCCTTGGTTGAGTTTACTATTCTTACCTAAATTGCAATGTTCTAAAATAATACCCCCATTCTTATACATATTTACTATATTACATAATCCCTTGTTGCAATCATATTTTTTACTTTTTCTTCTTACCTTGGTAGAAGAGAGTATTATAATCGTGAGCTCGAAAACGACGAATTTTCGGCAGAAAAACCCTTATTCCCGGGCGCTAGTAACAAAAATGTAGGTAAATCCTGTACATAGGAAGTTCTTTTCTCTAACAAGTGATTTAGCGAGAATCATGTACAATAATGCAAGTCTCATGTACGTTGAAATCCCACATTTTTCGACAATTACTTAAATATAGAGATTGTTTCCTTAATGAAATCTGTACTTTAAAGAAGATCTTGACCATGTAAAATTTTTCGAAAATACGGTATTATTTGCGTAATTTTGCGCGAAATATACTCTCATTATTTTCGAAAATTCAAAAAGTTATCTTTATTTTTATTTATTTTTCAAAAAAAACAGTTAAAAACTGCGTATGACGTGCTATGGGGAAAAGTGAATTGTGTGCACATTTTCAAAATTCTGTGATCCCTACACTAAGTCATATACTACTTAAATTTTGAATTTTTGAAAGGGAGAAAAACAAAAAACTCCCATGTAATAAAATCTATTTTCAAGGATAAATAAGCAATAAATTTTGAATTTTGAAAGGGAGAAAAAAACAACAAAAAAACTCCCATGTAATAAAATCTATTTTCAAAGATAAATAAGCAATAAATTTTGGCTCTTATTACTTCCTGCCGCGACAACATGGAAACGATAATTTGAAGAATTGTGTTTCCCACTGAATTCTAGAAGACGTACACAGAAAATAAAGTTACATTTATGTCCAGAAGCAAAACAAGGGGCCATCTCAGCATTTGCTCAATGGATCAGGGAAACTAGACGAAAAGCCTGATCGAGATGGGGGTCATTGACCCGGAAGCTGTAGTTCAATACTTGTTACATGTTGTTTATACGCATTTATACAGTCCAAATGGTAATTAATGCATTATGTATCATTGTTAAAATTAATGTTACTTTTCTTGTGATGCTCAGTATAGTCTCCAATTGTATTGAAACAGTTATGCAGCAGAAACGATTTCACTTGGGATTTAAACTTTTCTATTGAATTTAATCGTTTAATGTCATCTGGCAAAGTGTTGTAAAATAATGTACATGTATTGTATGTGAATTTTTTGTAATGAGCTGTTGATACTGTCACCTGATAAATATGATTTCTACGTCGAATGTTATAGTAATAGACTTCGGTATTTTCTGAAAATATATTCCCGTCCTTGAGCAAGTCATTTTTTACAAAAACCACTGATTCGTAAATAAAAAGACACGGTAATGGTAGAATTCCTAGATTGATGAAGAGAGGCTTACATGAACCACGTGGGTGGGATTTGGTTATTATTGGTACAATTCGTTTTTGTAATCTAAAAGTCTGGGAGCTATAAGATGTATTTCTTCAGAATATTATGCCATATCTCAGGCGGGAATGAACATTCGCGAAGTATACACAACGAGCAGTATGAAGGCTGACTGAATTTGCAAGAATTCTGAACGCGTAACATAATGAAATTAATTTTTTGTTCAATTCATTTAAATGGACGTTCCATTTAAGGTTTGACTGAATTGTGAGACCTAAAAATTTTGTTGCCTTAACATCAGTCAATGGTACACTGTTCATTTTCAATGGAGCACAGAATTGTTTATCTGAAACGGAAAACTGCATTAAAACAGTTTTCTTTTCGTTTACTATTAATTTGTAATTTCGGAACCAATTTGAAACATGTGATATTGTACTATTTACGGTTTCTTTATTGCAAAGGATGTTCGTATCATCCGCAAAGAGAACCGTTCTTCCGTTTCGAATCGTCGAGGGCATATCGTTTACGTAAAGTAGGAACAGAATAGGGCCTAAAATCGATCATTGAGGAACTCCACATGCAACGGGCAAAGAGTCGGAAAGGTGCGTACGTAATGTTCCATCACTCCAGTAAGGTATTTCAACTCTCTGAGATCGTTGTTTAAGGCACGAACATAACCAATCTAGAGCAATACCACGAATTCCACATGAAGGTAATTTGGAAAGTAAAATGTCATGATCAATGACGTCAAAAGCTTTTGAGAGATCTAGAAATAATCCAATAGGTGCCTCGTTTTGATCCAATGATGAGGCGACATCTTTAAGAAAAGAAAATATAGCTGTTTCCGTTGATTTTGATTTTCTAAATCCATGTTGGCAATCTGAAAGCGCGTCGTGTTTAGTGAGAAAGGTTTCCATTCGTACGTAAAAAAGTCTCTAATATTTTTGAAAAAACTGATAGAAGAGAAATGGACCGATAATTTTGAATTTCATTTTTGTTGCCTTTTTTGAAAAGCGGCTTAATTTTAGCTGTTTTCAAAATATCTGGAAACGTTCCAGTGCATAAAGATGCATTAAATATGTGAGTTAACGGGTGTATAATGGCATACGCACAAGTCTTTAACAAAGAATCCGGGAATTCATCTAAACCGGACGAATATTTATTTTTTAGTTTACCGATTATTTTGAGAATTTCATAGGAAGAAGTTTCGGAAACGAACATCGTGTCTAAAAGTTTGGGTTAACTGTCTGTTTTTGAATTTTGTGCCTGAAGACCCTTAGTGAGATCGGCAGCAATTCTCGAAAAGTATCGGTTAAAGAGATTAGCCACTGTTGCTGTTGTTACTGCTGTATCAATTCAAAATTACAAAATTGAATATAGAGATTTTTCCTTATGTAGCGTCATTGCCGCAGCAATGAATAACAGACGTGAAACAGTGTGATATTAATAGTTATTACAGATATCCTCCGACACCCGAATCTACTATTTACAATATCTACAGCCTATTTCTAAGAGGAACTTCACCTGGTCACCACAACCGCTTGCCAGATAAGAATTACTCCCGCGGTGCGATGCGCCCTTCTCTCTAAATCACGACGAATTCACGCCGGCTCCAGACCCTTTCCTCCCGTAGCCTACCCGACGTGCCACGCGCCGCGCACCCTCACACATCCCACGCAGAGCTCGAGAATCAGAAGAAAGAGTCGTGTGCGAGTGCGCTTTTATACCCTCTGACGGAACTGCGTCATCTCGCCGCTTCCGCCAGCCACGTTTACCCGACAGCCGAACTTCGGGGTTCACAAATCTGACCCCGTGGCAACACAACGTCACGGCAGCCCTGGGGTTTTCTGCTTGTCGCCCTATGCGAGAGCCGGGTTTCCCATCCCGATATAGCCTCCCTTTGTTCAGGGAGGCGTCCCTTCCATGCTGCCCGCTGTCGCAGCCTGCTTCCTTGTGCATGAAATGCACGTAGCCAATATTTATTGTATGTGGCAACTGTATGACGCCACACTTAGACAAAGTGTGTCCCAAAAAATCAGTTTTTTAAAACAGATCAAAGTTTTTGAGAAAACGAATAGTTTTCGCGTCATTTGGTCTTGAAATTAATACAATTTATAAAAAAATATTTTCTCAAAAACCACACCAAATTTTCTCTTCAAATGTTTTCCACGAATAGAAGAAAGGCTTAAAAGAATGACGCAGGTCTCATTTACGTTGAACTCTCTGAATTTTCGAAAATCGCAAATTTAGAAATAATGCGGTATTTCAAGGAACATAAGACCTACACTCTTGAGCGTTCTTTACTCTATTCGAGGACAAAATTCAATCACAAAATTTGGAGTAATTTTTGAGAAAATTTTGAAAATCCGCTGAGCCTTAATGTAAAGTAGCTGCAAAAATCAAAATATCCGTTTGAAACTCCCAAAGCCACAAGATCTTTCAGATCAATTAGGGAATACCAATTTTAGAGAAAATCGGCTCAACGGTGTTAGCGTTGGCCATCGACGGACGGACACAGGCAGACAGACGTTTTGTCGTAAAATCGATTTTTTTTATATCAAGGACCCATAAAACATGGATTCTAGCTATATCATGTGTTGTAAAAAGTAATTTACTATGTATACGAACAGGATTTATCCAGTTTTTCGTTCCCAGGGCACAGCAATAACAATTTTTCTGCCAAAAATTCGCTGTTTTCAGGGGTACGATTACATAAATTTCTCTTCTTACAAAGTGCGAGAAGTAAAAATTAAAACACATTTTCCTTGCCTACCTAGTTTAAGTCAAAATTCGTAGTTTAAACTACACTAAACAAATTTCAATCTAGTTTTGCAAAAATAAATCAATGAACTATCCTAACATGGACTTTTGTGCTTTATTGGTACTCGTAAACACGAGAATGCAGCCGTAAATGAATATGTTCGGTAATTATCCGAGATTGTTTGCAAGATGGGAAATCTGAAGTTGTAGAACGCCATCTTTATCATCAATAGGGAATAACGTATCTAAAAAATGTTGCCTTCGTACAATACATACGTAAACATACGTAAACCTGGGAACTAGTTGCAACCGAAATCCACTACCAATGTTTAAATGCTTTTTATTGAACATCTGTGTATCTTCTGATTTGATTTTTGCATTCATTAGAATTACAGATAGTAAATAATACAACTAGTGGTGCTACATCAGCACATATTTTCTGGCATTATTTCTAGCTGATCCACTATATTATTTAGTGCGACCACTTTATAAATGTGCCGGTCGCGCGGGGATTTGGCCTCGGCGAACGAGGCCATGGATACTGGGAAAATCGAGACAGGGCGG
The DNA here is from genome assembly GCA_964035755.1 of Teleogryllus oceanicus. NCBI lineage: Eukaryota > Metazoa > Arthropoda > Insecta > Orthoptera > Gryllidae > Teleogryllus > Teleogryllus oceanicus. Next base: position 151,889,965 of record CAXIVR010000001.1, read on the forward strand.
CCAGGAGAATTGCGGAACAGAGAAGGTGGCTTTTTGCTACCGGAAAGTTTAAATTGTACTCACGTTATAGTAAATGTTGGAACTACACAAGTTCTTGTCACTCGGTAAAGAATGTTCTGTGGTATTCATGAGATCTTCTGTGTGGGAATTTGTCGGGTATATGCCATCTTTCAGGAATTCCCAAAGAAATAAATCGCACGGAGTCAGAACGGGTGAGCGTGCTACAAACTACGCATGATAATTCTGTCTCCATTAACGGCATGTAAACCCTTAAAGAAACTGAAGTAGTGTGTGCGGTTGTGAAGTCCTGTTGAAAATAACCGTAATTACGCTCTTCATTTGTCAACATTTGTAAGAAAGGCTCCAGGATACAATGCACATAACTATTTGATACATTTTACATATGTGTCACACAAACACTTTCTGAGTTAGAACTTGGAGCGACCGGTCACAAACCGACTATTCAACAAAACTGGAAGCTTGCCTTTTGCAGGGCGAGAACTTGAGCAGCGTTACCCGGCGATTGAGGGCCCGTCGGCGGAGCAAAAGTTTCCACGATGGCGGCACACTAATAAAGTAGTTGCTCTGTACTACTCTATAAACTGCTAAAGCGTTTTCAAGGAGTAAACTTTTTTCCGCACTGAGACTCGAACTCAGGTCCTCAAAGTTAACTCGCGGTCAGCCTTACCACTACGGTATAGAAACGCCGTAAGATTTCAACTCGGGCCGAGGCTTAAAAATGTAATTGTCTTAACCCAAATATTTCCAACACGCAATTTTTGCAAGTTTCGAAAATACGCAGAGTTCACCGAAAATGGGACTAGTCGAAAATGTTACTGTCCGTTGTTACATACGATGAAAAAATTTAATGTAAAAACCCGTTACTGGGGCCTGGCAATGTGAGTTTTTCTGCCAAAAATTCGTCGTTTTCCCGCGTATGATTACATAAATTTGTCTTCTTACGAAATGCGAGAAAGTAAAAATAGAGAACAATATATCTATTTATGAATCCGATGTTGACATCGGGCCACTGAATAGAAATGATGAAATGATATATATGTGGAATATTAGTGGTCCACTGAATAGAAATGATAATATGTGTGTGTGTGTGTGTGTGTGTGTGGGCGCGCGTGTGTGTGTGTGTGTGTGTGTGTGTGTGTGGTGTGTGTGTGTGTGCGTGTGTGTGTGCGTGTGTGTGTGTGCGCGCGCGCGCGCGTGTGTGTGTGTAATATTAGTAACAAAGTGATGTAAATACAGTGTAGTTAATGTTTTGCAGATTTTCACATATCCTTTAACTGTTCATACGAAAAGTGGCTTAACTTCATTTAGGCCCTTATACCAAGTCTGTAACCCGAGAAAATTTATTTTCTATTGTCAGTATGAGAAAATAAACCTTTCTTAATACACATGTGTAAAAAAATATAAAATAATTTACTGCTGAATTTTCTATAACAATTCTATGGATTAAATATCTGGAAACAAGGAAAATATGTTACACCATTTCAGATTTAAGGGGATCATATACTGTTTATAATATTTATGTTTATTTTACAGGTGCCTGCCGTTGACCCAAAACTAACACCATGGGGTCTGACAGCTTAAGAAGAGTATAAAGGCGTTGGAACTGATAGGTTATAAACGTGGATATTTAGCATCTCCTTTTCCGTTAAAGAAAGTCTTACGTCCCTTTCCCTTACTTTCCCTTAAAGAAAGTCTTTCTTGGTGGTAGTATCAGTAGCTAATGATTGTGATATTTTGCTGATTGTTTAATTAATTATGAAATATGGCATTAATTAATTATGTGAAAATGTAATCATATAAAATAAATCAATGTACAATAAACATTCAATATAACATTAATTGTTTTAGTTTCTCTTTGTCGTTGTCTTGAGAACAGGAGCAGTTCTTCAGGACAGGCAAGGGAAGCTCGGCTTCCCTTATAGACCATGGAACGTTCACAGAAACATCCGCGCAGAATTTTGTCGTATCGTTGCTCACTTTTCCGCCCGCACGGGTAACGCGACAGAACAGAAAGGGCTCTCAACGTGTCACATCGGTTTAGCGATGGCGGAGAAATATTACTATCGGCGTACTTCGTAAAACTGGAGATTCCGCAGAAAAATATTATGTAAAGAGGCAAAATCAAATGCATAATCTCGTCAGTTATTACGGGCTAAGAACGGTTCCATTAAAATACTCAAATAATATAAATTGATTTATTGATGTTTCCGGGCACGTCAGATAGTCATTAGCCCCGTTAATGTAGTAAATGTTTTATCTTGGGAGGTGATGCTGTTCTCCCTTTCGGGATGGTGGGACCCGGCGCCGACGTACGCTCGGCTTGCGCCACCACACTATGTATTACTTCTGCACATATCTCCAAGAGTTGGGGCACTGCCCCAGACGGGACAAGCTCTTAGCTCCCGTCTGGTCTCTCGACAAGTGAGGTTGCGTTGTACATGTAAGTGTTGAAATGTGTGTGTGTGTGTGTGTGTGTGTGTGTGTGTGTGTGAGAGAGAGAGAGAGAGAGAGAGAAGGGGAGCGGATAGAACAAGGTAGAGGAAGGAAAAATCGCGTGCCGTCCGCGCCCCATTTGTTAGTGCTCAGCTGCGCCATTCGCCTGGTATTGATTAAGGAAACCATGGAAAACTATCATTCAGAGAGGATAGCCATTACAATTCTCCTCCAGACAGCAGATGAATTCGATCTTGCTATAGAGCTAGAGTCGAAAATCTTCCACCGTTCGGTCACCAATCCTAGTTCCTTCCGGTCCAGATCGCTGCAAACACATTGGTAATGCTCGCTTTGAGCTAATTCAGCCGGTGAAATGTAGGGGAGAAGTGGTAGGTTTGGAACGCACGAGGAATGGGATACAAGCATTGTATATGAAAAATGTGGGCAATGTGTGTGTCAGTCGTGCGCATACCACGCACGTCTTTTACCAGGGGGAATTCACCCCGGGGGTGGGCACTTAGGTGCTAGCTTGTATACCCACCCCCCGCCGATGCACAAGTACACCGACAGGCTGGTATCTGGGTCCCTCCAGAACGCAGTTTGCCCTCTCGGTAACCTTCCCATTCAATTCCTGAGTAGGGCTGCCCTGCCAGCTCACAGCTACCGGCTTTCCAGGCCGGTACCGGAGTCGAATCAATGCGCTACTCACTATGTTCCGGGAACAAGATCCTCCTCCATGCCCAGAGTACCGGGCCACGGCCAAGACGATGCTACGAGTCCAACAGGGGGTCACCTGAACTAATGCCCGGGTGACTTGGTGCCCCCCCTCCCGTCTCCTCACTGCAATCACCTTTATGCTATCAACGTGAGTACTAGGCAACCTAACAGGGTGGTTTGTGATCTCCGTCTGGACTTTTGTATGTAGAATCCGGGTAATTCCGAAGAAACCCTTCGCCTAATCCCACCCAAAGGTCGACCTACCAGGGGCCCAACTGGAGGGTTTCAGGGCAAACCCAGCAACACGGAGCTTAGCGTCGCCCATTCACTGCCTCTACCTTGAAGCTAACATGAGTGTCGCCGCGAAACTCAGGCTCCGGTTGGCCGTCGGCAATTCTCCACCAGAAACCATACCCGTCTCCGCGGTCATGATTTCTCCATGCGGGGGAAATGGGCGAACAATTTCGCCGTTTTCCGACACACAATCACAATACCTCTTACGCACTAAATGCAACAAAGTAAAAAGATTAAAAGGTAGACTAATGATGAAAGAAAATTGAAACTACCTTTCCGGCACGTTATTGATGAATAATCGAAAATTAGTGTTACTAAATAAACAAGTAAACAAATTTATATTTAAATATTACAATTACAATTTTATATTTAAATTTTATATTTACAATTTTATATTTAAATATGTCAATTTTTCATTAAAATCGTATTAAAATACTTAAATTTACTAATGTTTTCATCGTTTTATTCAAAAATTTCCCCATTTTCACGTGTTTTTGAGGCGTGGAAATCTATTAAATATCTGAACCACATTTTTGGAATCCATAATATTCTCATTTTACCACATTTTTCAATCAACAGTACATTTTAATTCAATCAAAAAAATTAATTCAATAATATCCTTTACCATCAATTCTTTATACTCTAATCTCCAATTCTTAGTTTTTAAAAGACTCTTTTAAATATTGATTGCAGTAAAAACAATTCTACAATATTACAAATCACTACAAAATTAAAAGATATTTTTAAAACAATAGAACGTAAATATTTTTTCCTAAATAAGTTATGGAAAATTATCATCAAATGTATTATATAATTATTGAGAGATTTTTAGAGAAAGTAGATTGTGAATGTGGTAAATCAGTGGTAAAAAGTTATTTATTGGATCATCAACAAACAGATATTCATAGAAGACGATTAAATAAATTAAAAAAGTGTTTTTAAAAAAAATGAATTTTATAAAAAACATAAGAGAACAAATGCACATGAATATGAATGTAAAGATTGCATAAAACCAAAAATGCAATGTTCTTGTGAATGTTTAGTGAATAAATATTATTTGAAGAATCATATGAAACAAAATATACATGTATTACATCAATTTATATCCATATGGCAATATATTAATAGGAAATATCTCTTATCATCACATGGTGATAGTTTTTCTATTTAGGTTTATAATTTATTTCATTTTCTCAATATTTTTCTAATACCTTTACACATCTTTTTTCCATTATAATGTTTTAAATGCATACATTTTTATATTAATCCTACAAATTCTCGAATTGGTATACCTAAATATTCATCTTTAAATTTGCCAGGTATTGTTTGTTTGAGGTATGAATACCAAAAGATATCCAGAAGTATCAAAATGTTCAATATTTTCTTTTATATCATAAATATTATCCGTTTCAATATGTATTATAAATGAATCAGTATCATTAACATATGTATTTAATATGATCTCTATATTTCGCTTTTAGAACATCATACTAAAATTTATCCATTAATAATTTTCAATTCAAGTACTGCGAAGTAGGTTTATTTAATACTACTTTTTTCTTCCTTCTAAATAAAAATACTTCTCTGCCTCAATAATGGTTCGTATCATATTCTCTATGTTTTTGAAATTATTTATAGATGGATGGAAGTTTTATATCACTTATTTTTTCGTTTTTCCTTTTTTACCAAAACCCCGTTTTTACGTTCCGCATTTTACGCTTTTCCTTTTACGTCGTTTTTCGTTGGTCCCGTTAAAAAGCCTATATTTACAATGCATTCTTTTCCCGCAATTTACAACTCAATATTAAAGTGCTTCCCGTCTTTTACGCCGATTTTTTTTTTTTTTTTTTTTTTTGGACAAAACTGATGTCTGAATCAATTTCGGCGGAAGTCGTCGCATGTAACCCGTTTTTTCAGGTGGTGTTAGCCATTTCCTGTTATACCCCATGCTTTATAGACGGAAGTCAGTGATAGTCTCTCGTGGTCTCTCGTCTCGTAGTCAGCTTCTCGTAGTCAGAGAAGATAGAGATTTTGCGTTGTGTTGATGCGCATGTGGGAACACGTGTTCAGTTAGCGAGGGAGCTTCAACTCTCGGTTTCCACGTTGAAAACTATTATTAAAAACAGAACCACCATTGAATTTAATGCTAAACAGTGTGGTGCTATGTCAACAAAAACAAAATACGTAAGGTCATAATCTTACGATGAGTTGGACAAACTCGTGGCGGAGTGGTTTACTGCAACGAGAGCATCGGGTATTCCGCTTGATGGCAACCTTTTGCGAGCGAAAGCCCTCCAGTTTGCTGCTAAGCTAACTGAAACTGCCAACAACTGAAGAAGCAATGAATGCTATCTCTGTATTGAGGAAATACATTAAGAGTGGATCAGGTGGGGAAGATGCATTCCAAGCATTGTATAGTGTTGAGGGGCAGGTTGAAGAAATACAATTACAGAAAAAAAAGAAACAAATGACAATTTTAAATTTTTTTAAATAGTAACTTTGTGTATTTCAAGTATAATTTGTAAATGTATTAAAAGTGTGATATGTGTTATTGAATAATAATTATGTAAACAAGTCCTTGGAGTAAAACATGTAAGTACTCGCTTAGACTATTGTTTTTTTAACTTTCCTGCATTTTACACTTTCCTGCATTTTACACTTTTTTCCTTCAGTCCCCTGAAAAGTGTAAAAAAGGGGTTTTACTGTACAACATTATTCATAAGTTTAAAGAAATCTTTTTCAAAATCATTATTTGCTTGTTGTCTCAGTGCTGTATTTTATCAATAAATGGTTTTAACCACGATTTTTGATCATATAACTTGATGACTTTTATTGAAAATAACACCGTGTTGTATAATATATTTTAACATTCTATAATCAATAACACAATTCATATTCTCTTTTAATGTATTCACAAGTTTCATATCTTTTGGTATATTTCCTATTCCTTTGTTTATAAGATCTTGTTGATAGGTTGATAATTCATTGGTATTTGGAATATAATGATCAGGACATAATGGTAAATCTTGAAATGTATCATGTAAAGATCTAGAATGCTAAAATCTACTTCAAATGTACATCCTTTACATCCGTCATCAGGTAAATTTAAAATATCATCGACTGTAAATTGTTTTGTTTCTTTATTATAATTTCCAATGGGTAATGGTTGACGTAATGCATGACCATACAAATTATTACAAGCTAAGTACATAATATAAAAAATGTTTTTACTATTGTAAATACCTATTTTTAGCGTACTCTTTTGATAATTTTATAGTTTTTTAGCTCTTTGGTCATAGAAATAGCAGTTATTAGGTAATGCATATCTTTTCGGAACCACAGACATTCCACCACGTATTCCATTTTCATACAGTTCAAATAAATCTTCATCAACAATAAGATCTAGTTTTTGTCCTGTGATTTAAAAATGCATAATCAGCTAATTGTGGCGTTGATACATAATATACTGGATCTAAATATACTCATAACATGTTTCGCTAATATTATAAAACACATCGCTTAATAAGAGAGTATCTAATTTGAGATATAAATCGTGATAATCTCCAAAATGTTTACGTTTAAAATGTTCATATACGTGTTTTACACAGTTTAAATCTACTCTTTCATTATATAAAACAGATCTCCAATCTACCTCGTCAAATGTTAATTCTTGTTTAAAATTATCGTATTTATCAACCCATTCATATGGATAATACCCTTTTCGTAATATTAAATGTATATCTTATTTTTTTAATGTTACATAGATTATTACATTTTTTTTTTTTCGAGATGCATCAGCTTTCAATATACCATTTCATCCATAGGTTGAAATTTTACATGTTCTATAGGTTGTTTGCATTTATAATGAGTGCAATATGAATTATTCACTTCAGCTAAATTTTTAACAGTTTGATCTAGACTCGTATTTAAAAATTAATATGTATCAATAAATCAAAATTCAATATTATCATCCATTCGAGATTCTTTCAATATTATTTGTATTTCTTGACAACAGTACGTATTTTCCCATAAGTTTGAATATCTGTTTTACATTTTTTACATATCCACATAAGACGTGGGGTAGATGATTCACCTACAGTTACTTTTTTAGAGAATGTTAAATATTTTTCTGATGTATTTGGTGAAATCTTTAATTCTGAATAATCTTCATTAAGTTTTAATAATGCTCGAAAAAATATATAGAATCATATTTTAAATTATGAAATAGAATGAGAATAAATTTTGGAAAACGTAAATGTAAATTACATATATTACACGCTGCACTTCTTACTTCACCAGTAATATGATCATGATCAACCACTTTCTTTAATACATGTTCTTCAAAATTTCTATTACAAATGTGACTCAGATTTACTCATTTCTGTTATCCATCGTAATTTAATCTTTCGGTGCAAATGTTCTTTAGCATAAGTTGACCCATTCTTATAAGTTCTTCATTAAATGCATGCTTTAATTCATCAATACCCTCAGTTCGTTTAAATATTGTTTAACCAATTCACATTCATATTCATCCTCATAATCAGATATTAAATTAGATGTAAAAGAAAAACTATTAGGTTGATAATCGTGAATATATTCTGCACTCATACATTTTTGTTGGTTTCTTTAATGCACTTCCAGAATCACATGTTACAACATCAGGATCAGGCTCAGCACCAAAAGGTTTATACTATCTGATACGATAGTTAGGCATTTAATACTTATTTTATCGTCATTATAATGATCAATATGTTAATTTAAAGCCTCTTCATTATCACAGTTTTTATTACATTTGAAGCAATAATGTTTCTATGTGTATACGATAAATTTGACTTTCTAATAATGCACTTATATTTTTATACCTACACAATGATCTTTAAACATTAATCAATTGACGTGATTTTCTCATGTTTAATAATTGTCACTATGATATATTTTTGTCGATAAAAGAATCTTTGATTTGATAAACATTAATAGATACTTTCAAAAGTTCTTTATATTTTTTCGATATTCGAATATGTTATATCTACAGGATACGGCATGTTTAAAGATTCATATTTTGAAAAATCATATAGATTAGGTCTATCAACATGATATGCTGGAAATAATATACTTTCAATGGCATATTCAAAACATCTAAAATTTTCTTGTTTTTCACATTTGAACCTATTGTTTTAATATTTTCTACGTTTATACAACATTTTTTAAGTTTTACCCAATATGATAATGAATTATAGTTACCAACTTTTAATGGATAATATTTATCAGATTGTAAACCAACGTAAGATACTTTCTCAAATAGATATTTTTTGCATTATAATTATCAATTTTAAATAGAATCACTTGAATCATAGTTTGAATCTTTTCAGATACTGATTGTTGATCATGAATGTTGTTAGATGTTGATGATTGAAAATGGTGTTTAAAATATTGTTTTATTTCTCCAGATAATTGTAATTCTATATATTGTACAGATTGTAGTAATGCTACATGAACATCAGTAAATTTCTTTTTAATAATTTTTAATTTAACATCTAATGCTAAGTCTTTAAATAATTTTCTAAATCGTCGTTATTGTTTAAACTAAATCTCCAATCTACAATTCTATTATTCCATGCACGATTAACTTTATAGAAGTTTACTCCATTTCCACAAATCTTATCAGATTAAAATATATCATGAAAATTAAATATTTTTTGCATTGATGTTCTTTTACAATTTTAATAACATCGCGTTTATTCATTTTTAAACAGCCTTCAATGGATAATATTTACGCTTTCAGTACGCATACAGCTGCATTCCATTCATCTCGATTATTTTTATTAGACTATTTTTATCGATCAAAGTGGGGGGTAAATATATAGTTTTTTAAGCGATAAGGATGTTTCAAAGGATGTTTATTTCTATCTTATGAATGGAAATGATAAGAGATTAAGCAATTTAGGATTTGAATATCTTATGCATTCATCTAATTTTAAATTCTATCAAAGTATTTGTACAGATGAATATGAATTTTTAGTACAAGCTATTCAAACATCGTGCGATATCAAAACTCAAAATGATATTAAAAATCAAGATAATATCAAAATATATAATGCTACTATAAATCAAGATATCAAAATAGATGAAAATCAAGATGATATTGAAGATGAAAATTTTAAAATTGAAATAGACGATGAAGGAACAGAAATTGATGATGAATAAATTAAATAATAATAATGATGAATAAAATAAAGAAATAATGTCATCCTTTTAGCTAATATTTTTTGCTATCCGAATTCGGCCACCAAAATTTTACACAATATTTCATTTTGCTATCCTTCAGTTATGAGATTGATAAAATCCTAACTACTTTATTTCTACATCTTACATCTACTTTATTTCCTTTTGTTTTTAATACTTTTTCGGTTAAATAGATATCAGGGTATCTTGTTTTTTGTTATTCATATTAAAAAAAACCTTGAATATCGTTAAGGTGATATACAATTTGGTTAGAATGAATGATTTTAACGATTTCAAATATTTCTGTAGACCAATTACCAGTATACAATTTATCAAATAAATTTACTTATTCTTACTTTATCACCAATTTTGAATTTCGGTAAAATAAAGTCATCTCTTTGATAATCAGGTTTTTAATAATATTTTTTCACTATATGTATCAATAGGTTTCATTTCAATAGTATGATGTATGGTATGATTATACTCATCTATGAATTTGGGAAGTTCATCCAACCACTTATAATTTCCTAGTATATCAAAATGTTTTTTTTTCTTTAATGTACGATTTAATCGTTCATCTACAGATGCTTTAAGTTCTGAAAATGGAATATGTGAATATTATATTGTTTCATAAGATGTGAAAATCTTGATAATAAAATTCTTTACCACGAGCTGTTTGTAAATATTTAGGTGTTCTCTTACTCTGAACTATTTATATATATATATATATATATATATATATATATACCAATCTATTTTTTGCTCATTTAAATGAGTAAAATGTTGAAGCTAAGTGGACCATCTTCAGTACAGTTGCATGTGTTGGATTCTATTCTAGATTTCTAACACCTAATGTAACTTCAAATAATAATAATAACTTATATTATGAACATAAAAAACACATTCTCACAATTCCTTCAGGAAAATATAATATGGAAAGTTTATAAAATTATATACAATCACATCATACATCACTTAATTCAACAATTATTACTATTAAACCTAATTGTATACCCAGTAGAATTGGAATTAAAAGTGCATTTAAATCAAATTTTAATGCTGTAGATTCTATTAGATCATTATTAGGCTCTCAAAATCAAATTGTTAAAAGAGCAAAAGTACTATTGGTAATAATATTCCTAAATTTATTCCTTTAATACAATTGATGTACATTTTAATTGTGCTGAAGGGATAATTCTAAAGGAAAATGAGAAATTTCATAGAGAAACAAATATTCTAACATCGTTTAAAACTCAACTAAATTATCAAATGCCTATTACTTATGAACCATCTTATCCATTATTTGCACCCATTTGTCATAAAATACGTCTTCATGTTCGAATTACAGACGAACAATAATAAAATAAATTTTAATGGTGCTATGGTTACTGTTATTTTACAATTAAAAAATAATCTGAATTTTTCCCCTCATAAATGGATAAAATTGAAAGTTATCAATCGTTGCCTGCTCATAGTAAGAATAATATTGGAGAACCGAATAAAACGAGATATTTACATGAATGTAGGCGATGGTTGGTTGCATTTCGAAAGAGCAGAATTGTACATCAATTAGAAAATTATACATTAAAATGTAACTGATTATTTTGAATACAGAGGTAAATCAAATGTTAAACTTATCGGTAATTTTGTACCTAATTTATTTTATCTATTAATGTTAAAAAGAGAGGACAATATGTATTTAGATTATATTATCGAGGTATTACGTCAACTTTTACAAAAAAGTAATTTTTCAACAAGTGAATTAATTCCATTAAATGTCGCTGGTATTAGTTTTAATTAGTATTCCGAAACTCCAAACAAAAGAAAATGAAGTTCTTTATTTATTGAGATTATTAGGTGGGTTTTTCAAAGATTTTAAAGAAATTTCATGAAAAGGTGATTTTACGATATCATTTACATGGTCACCTCGCATGAATGATGTATTATATTGACAGGCGTCTAAAATGCACATGGTGCATTAGATGCTGTAACAATACCAGGAGAGGGAAAAATAATCATTCAAACTTTTGAAATTAATGTACCAATTTTATATTATGAATCTTGTTATGTAATGGAATTTAAAACAAATCTGATAAAAAATCCTATATCTACAATGTCATTATATGATTTACAAACATTTGAATTATCTGCAATTATTGGGACAAAGAATATTGAAATCAATATTACCAATCATTATCATTTGATGCAGTATGATATGCCATATTTTGTTTTCATAGTATTCCAAACATCTAGACATGATAATAAAGAAAAGGATTCCAGTGAATTTGATCCTTGTTATCAACGAAATATTTCACTAAAAATGGTCGAAATGAACAATTTCCATCAGAATCTTGGAATATAACACCACCAATGTTTTATAAAAAGGCATATAGTTCATTTACCGAATTCAACAGAAAAAACTAATTATAATAATAAAAATTTAAAATTGCGATATCACCACTTCTGTAGTTAACTAGATATCCTATTTATCTGATAAATAATACATTAGAAAAACGTAGATGCTGCACAAAAAAATCTATGAAATTATGTGCATCATTTAACAATACTATTCCTAATAACACGATTCGATACGCTATAATGTATGGTAAAAAGAGTTTAACATATGATTTTCAACATAGTATTATTTAAGAAAATGTTTAATATAAACAAAGAAAAATGGACGTGGGTATAAATTGATTGATTGATTGATTTTGTCGTGTTTCCGGGCACGTCAACTGCTTTGGTCATTAGTTCCGTTTGTGTAGTGCATGCTTTTCCCGGAAGATGGCGGTGATCTTCTCCCGCTGGATGGCGAGATCCGGCGCCGACCTACCGTCGGCTAGTGGGGTTTCCCCCTTACCAGGACTCTCCCACCAGAGGGGCACTGCCCCAGCCGGGACAAGCTCTAAGCTCCCGGCCGGTCTCCCGGAATATGTGGTAGTGTAGTGCATGTTAGTGTAAGTGTGTGTGTAAGGGGAGAGGATAAGAACAAACAAGGAACAGGAATCGCGCGCGGTCCGTGGCCCGCTTTTTAGAGTACTGCTCCGGCATTCGCCTGGTGTTGATCGGAGAAACCACGGAAAACTACCGATTAGAGCAGCCGGCCGCTAGAATTCTCCTCCAGACAGCGACTGAATTCGACCTAACTGAAAAGCTAGTGTCAAAAATCCTGCCGCCGTCAGGGTGGGTATCAAGGTATTCATGGTTTTATGAAATGGATAACTAGAATACTTCGAGCAATGAAAGAGGTTCAAGTCACTAAATGATAACACGAAATAATATGAAATGTAACGTGAAATATATCATAAAATATTCTCAAGACGTCGCACTCACATACTGAAGATATGTGAATTGTAGCGTTATTATATATCTCTAATTCATTATCTCCTACGCTCACGTGTTCTCATATCTCTTGCGTAATACCTCTTACGCACCAGTGTTTTTCTTATCTCTTGCGTATTATTGTCTTATCTCTTGTTGCTATATATCTTATGCACCTGTGTTTTTCTTATCACTTCCGCTGAATTAAAATGTATTGTTGATTGAAAAATGTGGTAAAATGAGAATTTTATGGGTTCCAAAATCGGGTTCAATATTTCAGTAGATTTCCACGCCTCAAAAACACGTAAAATATTGAAAATTTATAGTATTTTAAAGAAAAAAATTAAATATAAAAAAAATTGTGGGTTTCAAAATCTGGTTTAGGCATTTCAATAGATTTCCACGCCTCAAAAACACGCAGTAATGGGAACATTTTGGAATAAAATGTTGAAAATATTAATAAATGTAAGTATTTTAATACGATTTTAATGAAAAATGGACATATTTAAATATCAAAAAATGAGGGGTCTCAAAAATCTGGGCTAGCAGGCCTGTTTTATATACTACTCTGGTGATTACACCCACACTTCCTTTGCTGATTGACAGATCTGGCGGCAACTGCCGAGTTTTTCTACGTCGATCCAAGCGAAGGAAAACATCAGCACGCTGCATTTTGTCAGATGTTACAGCCGTGGGTGGCTCCCCGACCGCTGCAAATCTTCGAGCTCTGCTGAACCGCTTTCACATGTCCTCACCCTCTGCGCCCAGTGACTAACAGTAATTCTGTCGACAGCAGATACTGCACTCCATAAACTGCACATAAATGTTTGTTATTGTTTCCAAACGTTTCTTGCTCCGCAGTGAGAACTTTAATGACGACACGCTGCTTATAAAGTACGTCACTTACAGACGCCATGTTGAACCATTCCTGCAATTACTCTATCTGTCGGAAGAAGCGAAAACTTTGTGCGCGCACTCTGAAAACTTCAGAGAATACGTATATTCGTACCACTGTTGAGGGCTGAGAAAAAAGTGGTGCATTACTTTCTGGAGAACCCTCGTACAATACTGAAGATAGAAATTTTTGTCTTAAATGTAATTTTCTGAAATCTCAGTTCTTTAAAGAAGATCATGTACAATTGTTTGAAAAGTTGAGACATTGCTGCATAATTTATGCTTGAATTTAATGAAATTTATAGAAAAAATGAGTTCTCTCTGAATTTTAGAAACTTGCAAAAGCTAGAAATATTGCCAGTAAATATGTACTGTTGAAGTACCGCTAGTTTTCTATGGGCAAACTGTAGGTGTAGTGGTCGCAGACTTGAAAATATTTTCAAATATGGATTCGAGGCACAGAAACTACATTACATTCCTCATATTCTGGTTTTCGATCGCCTGATTATTAGCAAGAAATGAAAAATGTATTATTTCAGTGGTAGAAAGGTTTCGGCATCTTGGTAAAATAGCATGTCTTTGCTACTAGCCATGGCAAAGGCCCTTGTGACAGTGTAAGTGGTTCAGTGAAGAGATTAACTACGTACGATCGCTAGTCTCCAAGGGACAAATATACCCGCTCCAAAAGGACATATGAAAGGAAGAAGTGCAATATCCCAAGAGTTGTGCTCCGTTTCACAAAGTTGAATTCATTGTTTAATCATTGTGGATGTCTTTAATAGATGTCTAATATAATAAAGTATTTCGGTGATATTTTTTAATCATAAATATAAAATTTAATGTATGTATCTTACCGGAACATCAGTTTGTCCACCGATGCCACAAAAAGATTCAAAATCATCAATATCAATGTCTATATCTTGATCTCGCGTGGCATACACCAATGCAGCTGTAAAAGAAACGCATAGTTAACTTGCGAATTTACCACATATATCATTATTTTAATAGGAATTACAAGATTAATACGGCAAGTTATACAGTAAATTCTATATAAGGCTGAACCTGGATAAGGCGGAAACCTGACTTCGCCGGAATAATATCTCAAAACGGAGTATTTACCAATGCAAAGTATAGGGGATAAGCCTGAAAACTGCCTAACGCGGGAACAATACACAACAATAAACACACAACAATAAACGATCAACAAGTTACAATTACTGGTTTCTATTGAAGGTTGATCCTTCATGTTCTCGACCTACATCCACCTATCTCAACAATAACAATATAATAATAAATACACACACACAAAAAAAAAAAGCTGCTTTGCAGAACAGGTTGGTTGTAGGAAAGGATCTCGGGGATGCAAAAAATTATTAATAATAGATAATATTGTAACAAAGCATGAAAAAAGAAAGCGCATAATTTGTCAGTGGGCGGGATTGATTTGAAATGCATTTGATTTATTCGCATTCTTGGTTGCGGGAAACCCCTTCAACTCTAAAAGGTTCACCCCTCATCATACATTTCACAACGTGTATGAACAGCTGGGAACAACACTGCTTGTAATGCGAGGGAAATTCAGTTACCAGAGAGATATTTTAAAAAATTTGTTGAGGCATTTTCAGGGAGATAGTCTAAGTCCGTTTGGTTTTGCCTAGCATTAAACCCTTTGAGTAGGATGTTGAATGCTTCCGCTATGGGTATGCTTGAAGAACCCAAGAAGATCATTTCCCCACCAATTATAATGGATGATCTCAAGCTCTATGCTAAAGGGCAGAACAACTTCGCATGCTGACACTAGTAGAAAGCTTCCAGCAGCTCTGCTTTGTGGATCTTTTTTGAGAAGTGCGAGTTGTTCACGTGAAGAGAGGTAGGTCCAGAATAGAGAGAATGAACTCATTTGATGGAAGATCACAATTAAGAACTCTTCAGTGGCGATGTATATAAGTTCTGGCCTCCAGCAGCTCCTGGGAACTGCGGATAAAAAATAAGAAACAAGTGGAAAGAAGGTTCTCTCAGTGACAAAAATCTGCAAGTCCTGTATTAATTCAAGAAACAAATTTACAGGAATTAACACCTGGCTCTTTCAGAACACATCACATACTTTTGGGAGTTGTCAAGTGGTCTGAGACATCTTGCAAGCTTTCGATAGAAAAGTCAGAACACTTTATCAAAATATCGGATGCATCACCCTGGGGAAGTTCCACCGAAAGGCTGTATCTTTCAAGACATCATGGCCTGGACTTGTCTTGAGTTATGTCCCCCAGCAAGAAAAACAGTCAGAAATTATTTCACCAACAACGAATCCATGACGGCCCAAGATCACTATACACCTGAAGTTTCTCCAGGAAGATCACAATCCAAGAGTTCCGAAACCTTGGACCGAATTGAGCAGTGGAGATCAAAGGAAATCCATGGGGTTTGCTACTGTCTTCAAAGTAACTCATAGATGTGAAGAGATCGACTGAATGGTTTAGAACAGCTGGGCTTTAGAGACGAAGGATTTGTACTGGCCATTCAAGATCAGGTAGTAGCCACTAATAACTACAGGCGATATATTATGAAAGAGAACATCATGACAAGTGTCGCCTGTGTAAGAACCATTTAATCTATCCCAAAATATCTGCAGTGGATTTCAGTTGGAAAACAGATTTATTTAAGCAATAAGGGGAAAATCATTCACCCAAATTTGCTAAAAGATGGACCCGATAAAGGAAAGCCTGCCATCTAGAAATACAACTAGAACAAGTTTTGTCTAGAGAACAAAAAACTTGTGATACTCCCATTGTTACAGATAGAACAGTGAAGCAAATAAACCCGATATTGTCGTATCTGACAAAACTACTGTAGGCAAAATTGATATCGCAGTCCCACTGGATCATAATCTGCTGACAACTATTGCAGAAAAGAGGAGAAATATCAGCCACTCCAGTTGAGCTGAAAATTTCAAATTAAAGAGGTAGATATTGCACCGTGGTTATTTAACTAATGGACTTGTATTGAAGATTGGGGGATTGTGAAAGAAAACTCATCTAAATGAGTGGCACTCAGAACCATGCAGAAGGCCGTGTTGCTGGAACCACCAACATGTGGCAAGGTTCTTTTCCTAAATCATTGAAGCGGAACCTAGTGCACTGGAGCAAGAAATTCACCATCTGTCTCACCATATGTGATTCTGTCCTTTAGTTGTACTTGAAACTCGAAGAGCGTAAATTTTTAAAGTAAAAAAAAAAAAAAAAATAATATAAAATAAAGGCTCAAGGGTGAGGGCCCGAAAGAAACCTCTGCCCAACTCCTAATCACCTTCACCGGGAGCCCTGTTAAGTCGGAAACCCACCGGTTGGTAATCAGCCCCTTGGCGGATGGCCAGAACTGATGAGAAGGAGATCTTGATAGGCTACAGAGTAACCTGGGAAAGGTCTATCAGGATGGATAGGTCACCCAACTGGGCCAGTACCTAGAGAGGCGGTAAGAACCAGGAAAAAGGTTCAACAGCCTCCAGCCTTAAGGTTCAGTTGAACCGCAGGGAGGATTTCACCACGTGCCTGGCTGACACGCGGACCGCCATAAATACCAGAGATTCTTCGACTGGTGTTTATTACCGGGAAACCGGAGAAGATTGTTATGAGCAGGTTACTAAGGAATAGAGTCGTTGGCGATCGATCCTCGCAAGATCGCGCAGTAGGTTCTGGCACCGGGCCAACTGTGTCAAATGAGGACAGTGGATAATGGTGAACCTAGTGCAGATGAACAGTCTAGGCGCGGCGCCATACCACTCATGGCTACCGCAGAGACAGCAGCTTCATCTGCTGAAGGCCGGAGTGGCTTGAGGTCCCCACCTGTAGGGTCGTCCTCGATATCAAGGCAAACTAGCCAACGCATGAGATGGACAAAAGAGATGAATATCTCCATAATGCATGCGTACTATATTAGCACGAAAGTGGAAACGGAGTATGAAGGGTTAGAGAAAAAAAACATATTATAAGTGCAAACCTGAGCAAGTAATCAGCAATGATCGAGCTCGAATTCTGTGGGATAGTGTAATCTTCACTGACCGAACAGTGGAAGCAAATAGACCGGATATTGTTCTCTTTGATAAAATACCTAAAACATCATGCATCATTGATGTTGCGGTTCCTACAGATGACCGGCTTGTAACAACTGTTGCTGAGAAAAAGAGGAAATATCAACCCATGGCTGTTGAATTGAAGGATATGTATGGATTGCGCGCAGTGGAAGTGCTTCCAGTAGTGGTCTCAGCGAATGGATTGGTCACCAAGGAATGGCAAGAGATCGCGAAGAAGTTGGAATTGACTGAAAAGCATATACGGACAATTCAAAAAGCCGCATTATTGGGAACAGCAAATATAGTCCGTAAATTCTTAAGTCTGACTTGACTGATATAAAAATCAAAATATATTCTTGTTCCACTTTACGTGCAAACCATTGTTGCCTTGGGTGATTTTGAGAACCCCGGCATCAGTGTATATCTACAGAAATTGGGAAATAATAATAAAGATGATAATTTTGATTTTTCCCATTTTTAGTTTAATATGGAAATTTTTTCAGATATCCCAATTTCTTCTCTAAAATGTCTCATTTTCTTGCGTACTATGAAGCCTACACCTTGCTGTCCCTTGGAAGTATCAATGTCAGAAAATATGCTTCCATTCTTTTTTCAATTATTGTTTCTTCAAATTTCACTCAATCCTAAGACATCATATTCAATTTGCTTCAAAACTTGAAGTTCTATTTCTCGTTCTTTTGATACTAGTGATCACACACTGAGAGTTGCGATTGAGAACATGCAGTCACCCTTTCCTATACTTTCACAATCTCTTTCCTATACTTTTCTACTGTTCAAGTTCTGTAGTTTATTGAGTTGATTTTTGAAGTTCTTGTTTCTGTTTTCCCTTTCGAAGTAATTTCTTGTTCTTGATATGTGTTGTTTGCTGGTGTTGTTGCAATTTGCTGTGCCAGTATTTCATAACTTGTGGTTCTCCAATGAGGTGGGTACAGTTTTGAGTTTTGAAATGTGTTTGCTGTTCAATGCTAACATTTGCATTTATCTACATTTTCATGTATCCAGTTTTAACTTTGTTTCCCTTTTGTATCAGTTATTTTGCCTTCATTCGGATAGCTTGCCTGAATTTCTTTTTCTCTTTTGTTTGGGTGACTTTCAAAAAAGAAGTTTTTTCGTTTTAGTTTGTTTTTTAATATATTCAAATTCTGATTAAAAGAGAGCATTTAAACTGTAATAATGTCTCTTTCCTTATAATCGTATCCAATGTGCGTGATTTCAACGAATTTGTAATCGACACCAATGATATTGAATACGTTTCTTATTTATTTTTTCCCATTTATATTGTCATATCATTCTACACCATTTAGTTTAATGATGATGCTGTTACTTCCTTTAGTTTTGTCTAGCTGGTACATTTCATCTTCAATTTTCTGTAAAATAATTCGTTTTTTAGTTGAATTTGAATTTTTCTATTCTAAATGAATACTTTTTTCGTCTATTTTTAATTTATTCTTACCAATTTGACCTTATGCTTTTTTTTTTTTTTTTTTTTTAAAATTTTAGTTTCGGTTTTTATTTTTTCTTGATTGGATTTTTGTTTTTCCTTCAATGATTTTCTTTTTCTTGGATTCAATGTTTCCCTCATATCATGTTCTTCTTTATTGGAGCAGGCAGATATGTTTATAGCACTAGTTGTATCTTTTGCTATGTCTAAGTTATGAGACATTGTTTGCAATCTGTCCGCAAGTTCAGAAAGGAGGCTTTAAAACGCAGTTTAGAAAAGCATTGATTAATTTGGTTTTTAAATATAGTAAATTATAAAAAAAAGTTGTGTTCATTCATCAAAGTCCAATAAGAAGAAAGTTGAATATGTAAAAAATGAATCAATGTTGCAAGTGACTGGAAGTGATATCGTCACATCAGTTTGATAGTATACAACACGCAAGTCTTGCTTTTAGCATTCTATTTTTTACATTATTTTCCGTATTATGAGATGGATTTAAATAATTAAATATTGTTTGAAGATATTGTATGCGTTTTTTTTTCATGGAAATTCATTATTCATCAGAAACGTAAATATCACAATTCCGAGCGGTAACTTTTCGGAATCCGTGCGTATACTAGGTGCTATATTGTTAAAAAAATATAGTATTTAAAAATATTACTTTCTTGTTGGCTGCGTGTTAGATTTTAGCGTATTAAAATAGCGCCGACACACGTATCACATTAGCCCCATTAGTCGTATCATATCACACAAAGAAATTCATGTTGTATAACCCTCTGTCATGGCACGATTAATATCTTCGAAATCTTTTAACTCAGAAAAATCTTTCTTCAAAACGCAAAAAAAAATTCTTTCTTCAAAAATATCACTACCATCAAAAATGACAAAGTAACATCAAAAGTTTCCTATCTCGGAGGAAAAGTTTTGAACAACAATCAATTCGGCTTCCATTATTTTACCCAAGTCCTATACCATTTTGAGTTCCTGCAATAGGGTCATTAGTACTAGAATATATTTCCTATTATTTGCTATATTCTGTTAATTTTGGATATAATTAAGTAACAATTCGTTTTCGCGCAATATTGCGTGCAATGTTTGCAAATTTAAAATATTACGAAAACAAGATTTTCTCAAAAAGAGCTCCAAATTTTTTCTTTAAACTTTCGGTAGAGATAGTGCTAAATACACTCTGTAAGATGACATAAACACCATATTGCTCTTTTGTTTTATTTATTCAAAAATTACAAAAAATATTTTTTTACTTGTCTCACGTTATTTTCAGTAGCGGCAACTTGTTCACAACATTATATTTATGAGTACATGTGCTTTAAACAAGTGGTGCTGCCAAAGCAAATACGTTCTCGCATTGGTTGTAAATGGTTCGCAATTTTATACTACTTGATAAACCAGCAAATGTGATTTCAACCATCAACATTTTTTCCGCTCGGAGACCCGACATCAGTTACTTAGAATTAACTCGTCGGCACACATACCACTTCTGCACACAAGAGCCCTATGGATCGATCTCGGGCAGAGGCATAAAAAGGTAAATGCCAGATTCATGTAAAAAACTATCAACAATCAAAATATCCGTTAGAAACTCCCAAAGCCTTCAGTCCGTTCAGCTCCATCAGGGAATAACAATTTTGGAGGAAATCGGCTGAACGGTGTAGGAGCTACAGTTGTCCACAGACGGACTGACAACTCCTAGGTTGATTGATTAATAATGATTCCTGGCGCGGTAACTCCTAAGGTCATTCGTCCCGAATGTGTAGTACATGTTTTTTCTCGAGAGGTACTTCCCGCTCTGGATGGCTAAATCAAGCGCCGACCTACCGTCGGCTAGCGGAATTTTCCTCAAACAGGTGCCTCCCACCAGAAGGGTCTCCACCTAGCCGGGACAAGCTGTAAGCTCTCGACCGGTCACCGGGTATGTATAGTAGTGTGGTGCATGTGTGTGTAAGTAAAGACTAGATAGAACAAGGAATGGAAAGAAAAGATTGCACGCGGTCCGTTTGGTAGGGTACTGCCCCGGCATTCGCCTGGTGTTGATCAGAGAAACCAAGGAAAGCTACCAAACAAAGCAGCCCCCTGGTAGAATTATTTTCTACACAGCAACAGGACTCGACCTAGCTATCCGGCGAGTGTCGAAAATACTGCCATCGTCATGACTCGAACCTAGCACCTCCCGGCCAGTACACTAGTTGATGCCCTGAGTCACCTCTCCTGGCCAGCCGTTAAGGGTATATAAATCGGTCCCATGGGTAGTGTATATTTTGTATTTAAATTTCATGTTGATAGATTGATTAGTTTACTTAAATCGGTTCATTCAGATGCACAAAAAGACAACAATTGATTTGATGTGACATTCTTTTTTCAAATCGAACAAGAAAGTTGAAAACGTGCTTAAAAGTTCAAAATACGAAAATCACATACAGATACTTTCAGTTCATTTATCTTACTTGATTGTTATAGGTGGGTAGAATTGCTTCAAATGATTTTCAATGAAGTTTCTGAATTTCCCAATAGTTTTCTTCGCAACACAGTATTGTGAGAACTAATTATCCCTGAGCCAGGCTCGAACCAGCGGCCCTTTCTTCTTAAGAGCTAAAACAGTACCCGCCATTTAACGACCTCGGCCATGAGGATTTGCCCGTCAACAGTAGTCATTAGATCTTGGTGCTGCAGTTCTAGCATTAGGCAGCCGAAAAATGGACAAAATGTAAAAATAAGAGGTTTCTGGGGAATATTCGCCGTTTTCCGGCGCACGATTACATAACATTCTCTTCTTACGAAGAATTCGTAATGCGACGAAGTAAAAATGTTCTTTGGGCAGAAAAATATGGCAACTGAGCAGGCAAAACTCGGCGAGGAAAATAATTGTTGCAGGTTGAAAACACGTTTGCTTGTTCATGTAGCAATATATTATGACGGAAAAGTTAGCAATGTTGTGAGAAAGTATGTGCTGTTTAGCACAACTAATTTATCTTCATATGTATTTGTAATCAGAATTGCTTCAAATGGTTTTCAATAAAGTTTCTGGACTTCACAATAATTTTCCGCGGCTAAAGAGAATTGTGACAATAATCCCCGACCAAGCCTCGAACCAGCGAACCTTCCTTCCGAATAGCTGAGTCTGGACATTCCAAATAACCACCTCGGCCATTTCACTGGGACGCGGGGTTTACAATTCTATAATAGTAATAATTGTATGGTGGTTTTAGTTCTAGCATTTGTCAACCAAAAAATTGAGAAAACGAAAAAAGTCCTTTGGACGGCAAGAGATGGAAGGCGGGAAAATAAGGCATAACCCAAAAGCTAGTCGAGAATAAATAGTTTAGAAAACTAACAACGGCCTTTCGGTCCCACATTCCGCCCAATACCTGTATCCAATACCGCTCCCCGCCCCCAAGCAGCGACCCTTGTTGTCAGGTGGTACCCGTCTCTAGTGTGACACTGCTGAACTTTGTGTCATACTTCTTTTATTTATTCTACTAGACCTCTCTGTCCTTGTATTTTCAACCCCGAAGCCATTAGGTCTCGAGGGCCAGGGTGTCATTCATCTTCTTTTTTTCGCTGTTCTAGAACTTCCTTCTTTTCTTACTACTCTACTCTGCAATTTTCTATAATGTCTTCCTTATTTCTCCTAAATTCGGGTAATTGAGACTCGATAGTTCTAGAAGGCAGCTCGTCTAAGAGAAGGAAAATTCTGAATAAAAACCCCAGTCCTCCGAGCAGGGGGTTGAGGTGATGGGCCAGCTCCCCATTGTCTTAGAAAAAATTCAAAATGCTAAAATGCCTAACAAGGATAAGCCGGCTGGATATTGAAAACGAACTTGGCAAAAGAAATGGACTATGACCATAGGGGCTTGGAGTACGCAAGGGTTTGGGGAAAAGGCCCAAGAAGGAACACATGAATTACAAGTGATGGAATTGGATATTGCAGCCATGAGCGAAACTAAGAAGAAAGCCTACGGAACAGAGGAAATCGGCCCATACATATACATATGGAGTGGTATTCCAAAAGGGAAGTAAAAATGTGTCCAGAGTTATCAAGAAAAAAATATAAAAAGGATCTAGAAAAAATGGAAGCGACTGACGAGAGAATTATTAAGGTAAATCTTGAAAACTATAGATTTAAAGTGACAATTCTTGGAATCTATGCAACAAACGAAAACGAAAAAACTAGTGTACTGGAAGAATTTAATTCAAAACTAGGCGAGGTGTTCAGCGACTGTAAAGATAAAAGAGATATAGTTATTCTCGGAGATTTTAAAGCCAGGGTGAAGAAAACAAGAGGGTCAGGAGTAATTGGGCACTTTGGCGAGGATGTCTGTAACTCAAATGGGAAAAGATTGGTATTTTTGTTTGAACAACATAACATGATAATCAGAAATGGCTTCTTCCAACACAGAGATGAGCAGAAGTATACCAGGACGGACGAACAAAGAGATAGAAGATTGGTGATAGACAATGTGATTACTCCGTAGAAATTCCAAGGAAGAGTGTTCGATGTTCGGGCACACCGAGTACCAAAATGTGGCTCTAATCACTACCTGGTGAAATCAAAAATAATATTCCCTCCTAGGAAGCATAATCAAGAGAATCCTAAAAATTTAGGAAAGAAAGCTAACAAGAAATAAAGTACAACTTGGAACGGCCTTAGAACGAAGTGCATAATGAACTGTAACGCCCCGCGTTTAGATGATACTCTAACGCCCCGAGTGCGAGCAGGGAGAGAGCTGCCTGACCTCGGGTGGTGGACTGTTACGATCAAAGTATCCGTTAAATACGAGTCGCAGAAACTCAAAATTACTCAAAAAATGTGTATCTAACATATGACTATGTATAACATTGGGTTCGTCTCTTTACGCTCGTCCTGATAGGCTAAAAGAATCTGTAGAGTTCCATTTGAAAAAACAAAGTTACCTCAGTATCTCGTAAAATACAAGTGATAAAATGGAAACGAGTTCATACATCAAGAAGCCGCATTCCCTGTTTGCACTTACGTGAAAACTGCATTGCAATAAATTCAGCCAATCAAAAATTACAGGAGGTTACGAGACTCATCCTATTTTTATTTATTTATTTATTTTACGTCAAAAAAACAGTTAAAACTGCGTATGACGTGCTATGGGGAAATATGAATTGTGTGCACATTTTCAAAATGTTGTGACCCATACACTAAGACATTATACTACTTAAATTTTCAAAGAAAGAAAAGAAGCTCCCATGTAATAAAATCTATTTTCGAGGATAAATAAGCAATAAATTTTGGGTTCTTATCCTTGTCCTTCGGAATAATACTTCCTGCCGCGACAACATGGAAACAATAACTTGAATAATTGTATTTCCCACTGAATTCTAGAAGACGTGCACAGAAAATGAAGTTACATTTATGTCCAGAAACACAAGGATCCATCTCAGCATTTGCTCAATGGATCAGGGAATCTGGACGAAAAACCTGATCGAGATGGGGGTCATTGACCCGAAGGCTGCAATGCAATAGTTGTTACAGGTTGTTCATACACATTTATACACTTCAAATGGTAAATAATGCATTATGTATCATTGTTAAAATTAATGTTACTTTCCTTGTGATGCTCAGTATAGTCTCTAGTTATATAGAAACAGTTATGCAGCAGAAACGATTTCACTTTGGATTTAAACTTTTCTATCGAATTTAATCTTTTAATGTCATCTGGCAAAGTGTTGTAAAATAATGTACATGTATTGTATGTGATTTTTTTGTAATGAGCTGTTGATAGTGTCACCTGATGAATATGATTTCTACGTCGAGTGTTATAGTAATAGACTTCGGCATTTTCTGAAAATATATTCCCGCCCTTAAGCAAGTCATTTTTCACAAAAAAAACACTGATTCGTAAATCAACAGACAAGGTAATGGTAAAATTCCTAGATTGATGAAGAGAAGCTTACAAGAATCACGTGGGTGGGATTTGGTTATTATTCGTACAATTCTTTATCGTAATCTAAAAGTCTAGGAGCTATAAGATGTATTTCCCCAGAATATTATGCCATATCTCAGGCGGGCATGAACATTCGCGAAATATACACAACGAGCAGTATGAAAGCTGACTGAATTTGCAAGAATTCTGAACGCGTAGCTTAATGAACTTAATTTTGTGTTCAATTCATTTAAATGTTCCATTCCATTTAAGGTTTGACTGAATTGAGAGACCTAAAAATTTTGTTGCCTTAACATCAGTCAATGGTACACCGTTTATTTTCAATGGAGCAGAGAATGGTTTATTTGAAATAGAAAACTGCATGAAAACCGTTTACTTTTCGTTTACTATTAATTTGTTAGTTCGAAACCAATTTGAAAATCTGATATTGTACTATTTATGGTTTCTTTACTGCAAAGGATGTTCGTATCATCTGCAAAGAGAACCGTTCTTCCGTTTCGAATCGTCGAGGGCATATCGTTTACGTAAAGTAGGAACAGAATAGGGCCTAAAATCGATCCTTGAGGAACTCCACCTGCAAGAGGCAAGGAGTCGGAAAGGTGCGTACGTAATGTTCCATCACTCCAGTAAGGTATTTCAACTCTCTGAGATCGTTGTTTAAGGTACGAACATAACCAAGCTAGAGCAATACCACGAATTCCATATGAAGGTAATTTGGAAAGTAAAATGTCATGATCAATGACGTCAAAAGCTTTTGAGAGATCTAAAAATAATCCAATAGGTGCCTCGTTTTGATCCAATGATGAGGCGACATCTTTAAGAAAAGACAATATAGCTGTTTCCGTTGATTTTGATTTTCTAAATCCATGTTGGCAATCCTATATATCTGGCATTGAATTTAGTGTATTCACGAACGTATCCGGTGCGTATTATAACCTTAAAACATACTGCGTAAGCTGTATGCGAGGAAGTAAAAAAAGTTAATAAATAATACGACCCATCGGGATTCATTCGCTGTCTGGAGGAGAATTCTAGCAGGTAGCCGCTCCGATTGGTAGTTTTCCGTCGTTTCTTCGATCACCACCAGGCGGATGCTGGAGCAGTACCTTAACAAACGGTCTAGGACCGCGCGCGATCTTTCCTTCCTCTTCATTGTCCTATCCTCACCCCCTTACACCGGGAGCGGTGCCTCAATGCATCAACTGATGTCATTGCAGCGCCTCTGACCGGGAGCTCCTAGGTTCGAGTCCTGACGGCGGCAGGATTTTCGACACTGGCTTTCAGCTAGGTCGAATTCAGTCGCTGCCTGGAGGAGAATTGCTTGTCCTATCCTCACCCCTTACACACACTTACACTAAAATGCACTACACTAGCACATATTCCTGAAGAGCGGTCGGGAGCTTAGAGCTTGTCCCGGCTGGGACGGTGTCTCGCTGGTGGGAGAGTCCTGGTTAGGGGGAAACCCCGCTAGCGGACGGTAGGTCGGCGCCCGATGTTGCCATCCAGCGGGGGAAGAACACCGCCTTCTCCCGAGGAACATACACTACACCTACGGAACTAATGACCTAAGCTGTTGACGCGCCCGGAATCACTAACTAACCAACCAACAACAGACTTTGTTTAAAGCAAAAATCGCTATCTTCAATTTTGCAGTTTTGAAATGGTAGCTTTTGCAACTTTGGAAAAACCGAGTTTGCCGAAAGTGGGACTAGCACCAATCTTTTGCCGTCCTTTATCACATATGAGGGGCAAATTTAAAGTGATGTTCCATCAATCCAGTAAGGTATTTCCACTCTCTGAGATCGTTGTTTAAGGTTCGAACATAACCAATCTAGAGCAATACCACGGCTTCCATATGAAGGTAATTTTGAAAGTAAAATGCAATGATCAATGACGTCAAAAGCTTTTGAGAGATCTAAAAATAATCCAATAGATGCCTAGTTTTGATCCAATGATGAATCGACATCTTTAAGAAAAGAAAATATGGCTGTTTCCGTTGAGTTTGATTTTCTACATCCATATTGGCAATCTGAAAGCGCATCGTGTGTACTGAGAAAGGTTTCCATTCGTACGTAGAAAAGTCTCTCTAATATTTTTGAAAAAACTGATAGAAGAGAAATCGGCCGATAATTTTGAATTTCATTTTTGTTGCCTTTTTTGAAGAGCGGCTTAATTTAAGCTGTTTTGAAAAAGATCTGGAAACGTTCCAGTGCGTAAGGATGCATTAAATATGTGACTTAACGGGTGTATAATGGCATACGCACAGGTCTTTAACAAAGAATCCGGGAATTCATCTAAACCGGACGAACATTTATTTTTTAGTTTACCTATTATTTTGAGAATATCATAGGAAGAAGTTTCGGAAACGAACATCGTGTCTAAAATTTTGGGTGAACTGTCTATTATTGAATTTTTTGGCTGAAGACCCTTAGTGAGATCGGCAGCAATTCTCGAAAAGTATTGGTTAAATAGACTAGCCACTGTTGCCCGATCGTTTACATTTGTATCGTTATGTTTTAAAACAACATTCTGTACTAGGTTTCTAGTTGATTTGGTCGTATTTTTTATTATATTTCACATTGCTTTCGTTTTGTTATTTGAGTTCAAAATATCCTGATCGTTTTTCATGATTTTAGCCTATCTTATGACTTTTCTTAACAATGATTTGTATTTTTTAAATTAGATGAGTAAATCTTGAGATACGTCATCACGTTTAGAAGTGGAAGAAATAATTCGCTTGTTTTTAAAAGATGTCCTAATCCCTTGTGTTGCCCAAGAATTGCTTTTCCGTGAAGTATTTAATTTTTTTTTTTTTGTAAAGGATAGCAAGTGTTGAAATGAAAGAGTTGAAAAAAAGGAATTATATTTGTCGTTTGTATCAACAGTATTGTAAACCGCTTCCCATGACTCCTGCATCAAGTAATCAATGAATAATTTTATTTTACTTTTAGTAAACAATCTAGTCATACGTGTATTACTTATTGTGTCAGTGATCGCATTTCTTATAATGGTAAGAATTTGTGCATCGTGGTCACTGTATCCTACATCTTTTGTTTCAACTTCATAACGACTTGTTATGACATAACGTTTTGTTAATTATAATTTGATCAATTGCCTTCATCGAATTTTGTGTGATCCGTGTAGGTACATTAATTGTAATGACTAAATTGAAGGAATTAAGTAAATTGAGAAACTTTTCTTACTCGCAAGATTCGACCAGAAAATCAATGTTAAAATCTCCGCAAACAAGAATGGATTCAAAAGAGCGATTGTCGACTTTGTTTAGTGTTATCTTCAGTTTTTCTGAGAACAAAATATAATCTGCAGCTCTCTATGTTGGATGTCTGTAGATACAAAATAATATCACTTTTAGCGAAGTAAGATGTAGTACAACACAAATTTCGAAAATATTTTCACGAACACATTTAAATCCGCCAGGAGATAGAATCAATATTATTTCTAACGTAAATACAAGAACCCTATAGGATTTGTGCGATTCTCTCTCTCTCTCTCTCTCTCTCTCTCTCTCTCTCTCTCTCTCTCTCTCTCTCTGCAATAAAGGCCTGCGAGGTAAAAGTTTGGAATTTGAAAATGTTAAGTTCATTAGGAGATACAATGTTCTGTAAAAGAAGAACATCCATTTGATTTAAATCGCTCGATAGAGCTGCCTCGATAAACTCAGTTTTATTTGAAAGGGATTGAACATTATGGTGCAAAATGTTTATCTTTTGCAAGTACCTACACGAATGTTTTTCCCCAGATAAGAGCAACAAAAACCTAGCTTTATATTTTAAAAACGTTAAATTGTTGTGTATTATATAAATTAAAAAGCAGGATTCAATATAAAAACTAGAAGGTATGCTACACACAAAATCTATTAAAGCTAGTACTTACGAAATTTAGCATTGTGGCTACGTAGAATTTCGTCAACTTAAGCTGCAACTGTTTAATACTATCAGTAGATTATACTTTACCGTAATTAGATAAAAGATAATAATCTGAAAGTTTGTCTTCGATATATAGAATAAGATTTGAAACTAATTCAAACTTTGATACACAAACTTTGATATTGTGTTTAACATATCAGAAAATGATAGTCAATTTTCAGTTTATTTGAGACAATGATACTTTCAATTCCCAGTCGTCTGTATGTAACATTGCCTTGTATTCATAGAAAACATGTCTTCAATAAGAATATCAAAAATGTAATTTACCGTCTAGTTGCATTCGAGTTCGAAGCTTTCCTTGCCCTATATAACGGGCTAGTAGAGGTGCATGATTTTGTATTGATTGCCGGTATCGTAAGGTTAAATATTTCAATAATTGTATTTCTGATTCTTTGAGGTGGCTATATCCACGGATGTTATAAGACTGAAACAGAGCACAATATCATTAACACAAATTAAATGGTATAGGAATGAAATAAAATTATGTAATATGTCCTATGTAGCAAGAGTGACGGCAGAGAAGTCGTTAACATAATCTTTATATCTATTAATGACAATCTACCTCACATTAAATAAAACTACGTTCATTCAAATGATGTTTGGCAAACGTTTCAATGTTAAAAAGTGTTTGGCAAAATATCATCTTGCAAAATATGATAAATACTGAGAAATTGTAAAAATTTGAATTGCTCTTGTGAAATTGAAAATTTGAATATCTTATGTTGAACAAAGCAAAAATGTAGAGAGCATTTTATTACCTGACAGTCAATTAATGATACATTCCCATGATTAAAAATAATCTAATATTAAACACAATAATATTCACTTCGAAGGAGAAATTTTAATTTCTTAGTTAATGTAAATAACTTTGTAGCTAATGTAAATAACTGTAAGAATAAATGTATACTCGAACCAATATGCAATAGTGAATGAACTTATCTCTATACACATGATCTCCGGCAACAACTATGATAAACAAATCCCCATGATTTTGTTGCATTTTATAAAAAAAGCACATTAATTTTTCAAAAAAAAAAGTCTTCATAAAAATTGGTTTTAATATCACTTCCGGGCGCGCGGTTGAATTCAGCCACCGCAGGCTGCGGCACGTGCAACGACGCAGGGCATTACTTCGTGTCTTCGTTTTATAAGGAACTGTCGATTAATGGTCTTCGAGAAAAACATAGTGCCATACACTAGCCTACTTTAATAATAGTCAATTTAATAGTAGTAAAGTGTTTTATGTGCACTAAAATTCAATCTATTTACAATACAGAATTTAATATTACAACATATGCTCAAAATTATTGCGACGGAATGGTGCGGCGTAGCACAAATGCTAAAGACAATCCAAGAAAATTAACTCCAGGAATGCTCGAACAATTATTTTTTGGGTATCCTCATTGTAAATCGGTGTTTCTTATAATCTGCTACAGGTAACTCCACAAATAATGGTTCTCTGCAGACAACACTTAATATTGACTTAGTAAATAAGCGTTTTGTAGCTAAAATGTTCGTGGAATTACTGAGTTTATTCATTACTTCGGAGGAGACAGCTTGAACTGATGTTTCCACCAGATTCATTTTGTGCAGCGCAGACTAACGATAATCTGTTTAATAACCTAATAAACGCGGTAAACAATGTTCTGTTGAATGTTGAAGTCGTGACCAACTATCTCAAGTACCTCTTTCTCCACGATCAAAGTGTGTTCTGCTATAGCATGCAGCATGCCACATGTCAGCATGCAGCTCGAGATACCGAGGGCCCCTGGATTGGTGACCCCATACTAACGGCGCCGAGTTCCTCGCCAATAAAGATAAAAAAACAATGGCACTATAACAAAATGGTTACGTTCAAGGATAATTACTCCATGCGAAATGACTTAATACTACGTTCAAGGAGAATTGCTCCATGTTCAATAGCAAATTAAGGCTTGAAACATTGTAACAAAAAAGTCGTGCTACCATTTCACGACGAAATGGACGGCTGGTTGGGAAATGTTGCAGTTTGCAATTACGTAGGTAAATTAAATGCCAGTCGGCCATTTCTTCACATGAATGCTTTGTCAGTGCCTTTGCCAAATTTTATCTATAGTGCCTGAATTTCTCCATCTGATTTATCCATTTTTTTAACATTCAATTTTTTTTTTGTTGACGTGTTTATTTGAAACTTTAAATATTTTAATTTTTTTAAATTGGTAGAAATCCAGTTATTTTTAGTCTCTATATAATAAACAATTCTTTTAATATGTCTCCAAAATTAAATTGATTTTTATGTTTTTTGAACATTTATTGGTAGAATTTATTTTCGTCACAAGAGTGTCTGAACTGAGGATTATGATCTAGATAGGTTTTGAAGGTTTCACAAATCCACCTATAACACAGCGAAACAAAATAATGCCCAGCGTCATAGTACATGCCGTAGTTTGCGGTGGCGTTGTATTTAAAATATACAATAATTAATTAATTAGTTAAGAATAAAAGAGATTTTGAAACCTCTAGCACGTTTCAAAGGATTTGTACTAAGCCTTACACGTTGCCTCTGGCCGCTGGTTTCCCCCTCCGCGCTGCCATCCCGCCACATCTCACGCCGCCCGCTTACCGTAATCGGAGGTTCCTTGAAATGTTTTAAAACTTCGAAGTATTAAAATATCACGTCTTGCAACAATAAAAGGAAAAGTAATAAACATATTCGAAACTTCAAGTTTCCTTTCAATTCAGTTTCCCAACAGATATTTCTATGATACTTCCCTATTTCGTATTTTAAAAGTATGGTACTTATGCAATCCAATGGCAAGTGTGGGTGGTGAGAACAGGGGGGAGAAGGGGGGAGACCGGAGCGTGGCGGACCGTGGCAGAGCGGAGCGTGGATGGAAAAACAATTTATTCCGTTTAATACTATAGTTTTAGTTCAATTCTTTTCCTATCGTATAGACCATTGTGATGCCCGAGCAACGCCAAGTTTCCTTCAGAAGTGAAGATTATATAATATCGTGATTTATAGGACAGATTATTAACAAGTGAAATGATTAGCACACGAGAGGCCGATGACTGAAAGTAATTATTGTTGAAACTGAATACATTTTCTTTGTTTTAATGAGATCCTTGGCTTATGGCATTAATAAACCGACATACTTCGCATTTCAAACTATGTGAATTGTACATAAAGTGGTATATCACGAGTATTTTTACTTTTCACTTTGTTTCGTAATATATATTCTACAAATTAGCGACGTTACGAGCGTGACTCTTCTTAAAAAGAATCTTGCCTTCGAAAATAAAGGAAGGCAAACATTTTCATCCAGCACATCTGACTCTGATTCTGGATTATATTTATTCTCTCTTTTGTAGATATTGTAGATAACAACTTTTCTTACCTCTGATCGTGCGATATTGTAAAGCTGAATGTAACGATGCATTGTAAATGCCTTTTTAGTTGAAACGGAAATTGAATCTGACCAAGGTAACTGAAAAAGAAATGAAATGATTATATTGAAAACCACCCGGGGAACATTGTAACAACTGAAAATGGGAAATACCAGTAATGTAAATTGAGTAGTACTATGAAACTGAAATGAAATGGGAAAGAGTGCATACTTTCAAAAATTTACTATTTCATTAGGAGGTGATGGTTTATTAACACTGTGCACAGACATTTGTCTCTCATATTGTTTGAATGATACACCTGGTCGCTTGCGAATGAGTTGTCACCTTGAATGAAGTTATAGTTAGCTCTGCTTACCGGAAATACATGCCAATGGTTACAGGCTGATTACTGAGATGATGATAAGTTGACTGTAAACATACATTGAGGTTTTCTCGAAGAGTTCATATTTCTGCGTTGATGCCGATGGGCTTAATATTGTCGGTTAAGCTGTTGACTTGAGCTCTGGAAGTTGTTCTGGTTGCTGAAATGATGGGAGTTGACTTGAAGCCTCCATCGCGACCGGTGTTTTATAAACCGTCAGGGAAAGCTCTAGCTAAAGTCAGAGCTAAAGGAAACTGACAAGCTAATTGCTAATTCGTTCAAAGAGCCGTTATAATAGTATATAAGTTGCAGACTGATTTGGATAAAGTAAGGGGAGGTTTAGCTTTCCAACGGTTTCTAGCTCATTATGTCCATGCCCTGGGGAGGTTAGAACGTATGTTTGTGAGCTGCTGTGTAGTAGAAAATAATTTCAATTTTTGGATCAAAGATACGCGATCACGTTTTTGGGTGAAGCTGAACAAAACGCCGGTGGAAACTTTCGAAATGTTTCATCCAATGTTTTGGTCACTTATCACGGAGATGAGATGTGGATCTTCGACTACGACCCGAAAAGAAAGAGGCAGAGCGGAGTGGCCGACCTCGGCGTCTCCGCGCCCCAAGAAGGCTCGCATGAGAAAATCGCACATGTAAGTCACTCTCATTACTTTTCTTTTACACAAAGGGGATAGTGCACAGTGAGTTCATTCCTCCTGGACACACCTTAGACGCCCAGTTCTACAAGCAAGGACTCTAGAAACTGAACATCAGGATCACATGCGTTCGAAAAGAGACCTTTTCTTAGGCACACTATTTCCCTATTTGACCTCATCACGGTGGACCCCGCATTTTAAAAGCGCGTTGTAGATAGCCATTTCGTCGCAGAGTACCGGTAATTCGAGACATGTTAATCAAAGCGGACCCCATCCCTAATATCCCTTACCACCGGCGTCACCGCCGGTGCCCTTCCCGATGTAACAATACTTTTTCCGCCAGTGTAAACAATGACAATTACACTATACATTACGTAGAATAATTTTTGCTCTTATATACGGCCATGCTCCTATCCTACCTGGAACGGTTTCTACAATATCTCTACTTGTCGTGAAGTGCGACTGTTCGTAGATCCCGGCGACAACTTGCCACAATCGTACGCCCGTCACAATTGCACGTCCTTGCACGGTGGGGGCGGCCTCAATCAGTCTCCCCTTGACAAAATACATCCCGATATTAATTCGGGTATTCAATTTCCGTTTAATCGTATTTCTGCTCCAAAGCCCTTCTAGTAACATGCATTGCTATTCTTGAACAAATCTGGCATGACTTTTACAGACTGCCGCTTCTGGCAACAATATGGTGCTATTACAAATGAATTTCTGTCAGGACCAGCTCTCCTTTAGCGCTTCCGGTTACCAGTCTGTCCATGGCTTCCAGCTAAGAAAACAGCATTGTTCTATGTTTCTCATTGGTTTTAGGTCCGTCCGTACTCCCCTTCCTCTCTTTTCTCATATTTATTCTTATCGTTTTCAGCACTCTTTCAATGAACGCTGTCTTTAGTGCAATCTTTGTAATATTCTTACATTCGCCCCTGAAAACATTCTATTTATTTACATATGTTTTATTATCGTTTACGTCCAGAGTGCTCCTCCCCCACGTTGTCGTGGCGAAGCAATCGAATCCCGAGCGTTCTAGCCGTCGTTACAATTGTATAGCAGTATCTACGAATTTCCACAATTTTACAACAACTGGTTCAAGCAAAGCTTTAAAAATAGTGATTTTTACCTCGGAGGTAAAGGGCATTATGTTCATTTTTGTTGAAATGGAATATTTTAACACACTTGTTCCAATTTCACGGCGTTCTTGGAGATATTGCGAACTATGACCAAAATCCAACACATCAAAATAATATCGTAGTAACTGTCATTCAAACGACAAAAATATCTTTAAACTGTAAATCTAAATCTCCTATAAAATTAGGTAGTAATGATGACACAGAGCCCTTTACCTTCAAGTATAGCACATAAGCATTGCTTATAAAGGAAATTCAGAAGCAAACTTAAGTACTATTTTCAATAAATATAAAATATACTTCCTCATTTCAGAAAGTAAAAATTCATGAAATATCTTTATGTAAATCAATATACTACCTCTTCCATTGGCTCTGTTTTGCCGGTTAGTTTTAGTGTCCCATCCTCTATTCTGTTAAGCACAGTGATAAAACCTGTAACACAAGAGAATTTCCTGCTTTTAAAGTTTCCAATTTCCAAGCTCCTTTAATGGACCTTATTCCTATAAAGGGGTAGGTTCCTATACAGAACTTGAAAAATACAAAAGGGTTGTCATTTTCACACCTTACACAGGTAGGATGAAGGGGAATGCAGACCTTTGTCGTGTCTTCCTTTGGCAGTCAAGCCTCGTAGAGAGCATTTTGTTTTTCAACAATGTTAATGTTTTACAATTGTAAAAATATCAGGAATTTCAACGAAAATGAGACCTGCACCATTCTCTTAAGCGTCCTTTACGCTATCCGAGGGAGGGCAAAGTTTATTTAAAAAGTTGTTATTGTTGCACGTCAAAAATCAAAATATCCATTTCAAGCTCGCAGGGCCTCGAATTCGTTAAGATCGTTTGATGAATATCAATTTTGGAGAAAATCGGCTGAATGGTTTAAGCGCTGGGGTTGATTGTAGACGACGATTTGCCGTCAATATTTCGGAATCAATGTTCCAGGAACCTGGATTCTGACTACACAAAGTGTTAGAATAAGTAATTTACTTCGTATAGGAAATATCCACTTTTTCAATACCAAGACCTTTTACCGTATATCTACTACAGAGTTCAGTTATTAGTATGCTTTAATTCTCTGTAAAAAGTTCTGTTTCAAATTCTTTTTTACTTCTGTGTGATCAATTCCTTTCAGCTGCGGGATTCCTAAATATTTGTTTTGGTTGGGATCATCAAGATCTTCAGAACCTCGTCAGGTGTTACACAATATCCTTCAGAGGCGATAAATATCCCCTTTTCAAAATGAACTAATTTGCATTTATCACAATTTATACGAATTCCATAGTATCTTTCTGCCAAATCTAAAGGTAATGTCAAGAATTTTGTGGAGCTGTTATTTCGATTTTGCATATATTTTCTGGTCATCCGTGTATAATAGATGGTTGATAATGTAATAATCGCTACGGAGTGTTTTACTGAGCGCGTTAATTGCCAAGCAGAACCATAGTGCACTTAATGAATCACCTTGGAAGATACCACTACTAATGTAGATGGGTCTGGATATTACAGACTGATGTTTGATTGAAAGATGCAGATATGTGTTCCAGCTCTACTTCACACGGCAAATCACACGGTAAGGCTAAGGCATTTGTCAATACATGGGAATTATTTGTACGAAAAGTTCTGTCATTTGATCAGGTCCGGACGCCTTTCAATTCGGTTTTCATGATTACTTCTCACTAATATGTAGCGAGGGTATTACTTCAAGAATTTCATTCTCTCACTTTAATATTTTAATATCGTGCTATATTGATCATGTTGCATATGCCCTTTCCATTATTATTATTATTATTATTATTATTATTATTATTATTATTATTCCTCAACTCCACGACAAAAGATGTTAGGAGTAGGTTGAATATAAAATCTACTCTAGGTTGCAAACAGCTTCCTAAGGCGCAGATTACTTTGCTTTATTGGGAACAGCCCATGTTTTGCGCAATGTCTTGCACATCCCAGTCTTTTGAATAACGTTGGAGTTTAGCCAAGTTCTTAAACAAATTTTGCGGAACAAATCCCAGAGCTCCGATAAGTATCGAGACAACCTGTGCTTTGACGCTCCACTTTCGGCTGATATCGATTTTCAAACTCTTGTATTTAAGACGTTTCTTTGCTTCTTTGATTACGACGTTTTGCTCGAACGGCATAGCAACATCTACAAGCAGGCACTTTTTTCTCCAAATCTCGGATAACAATACCATGTTTGTTTGCCGCTGTCGAGTGATCAGTTTGAATTTGTTGGTCCTACAGTATTGAACACAGCTAAACAGACGTCTCTGGTTTTCGTGAGTGTTCATACCACTTGGAGCATGTGATTGGACCTTCGAGGGGGGTCCAGATCTGCCAGTGGAGGTAACTACTCTCCCTATTGTGTCTTTTCACGTTTTCGGTCTTTGCTAGAAGTGGGCAAGCTGTGACGATGTGATCAATGGTTTCTACTTGTTCCGGGCACAT
Organism: Teleogryllus oceanicus; assembly: GCA_964035755.1. NCBI lineage: Eukaryota > Metazoa > Arthropoda > Insecta > Orthoptera > Gryllidae > Teleogryllus > Teleogryllus oceanicus. The sequence continues at coordinate 151,927,256 of CAXIVR010000001.1, forward strand.
GCGGCAATTATCTTGGGAAATTTTATCATAATGTGATGTTCTCAACGCCTGATCTTGGGCAGCTATTACAACAGCTTCCAATTCTGGCTTCATTCTTCCCCTTTTAACCCCTCCATGCGCCGCTTTGCACATGTGCAAAGCGATCTTCTGAACGGTTTTAGAACAACCAAAGGACAATAAATCCTCTGGCGATCTTATTTGGCGTTTCATTAAGTATCCATTTAGTGCTGGGTTTAGGAATTAGGCCATAGAATGCCCGTATGTGATCTCAACGTACTCGTGACGATCAAAGGGCATCCCTACGACGTGACACGCTAGAGTCTTGGTTTTGTAAAAGCTATATGTTGATGTTTCAGGGTAAATTGGCGATTGCATTTTTTTCTAATGTGATATGTACTTCTATAAGCTCAAGGAGTGTAAAAAACACTGGATTTGGCATCGTGTGTGGCTTTTACGGGTTTAAAAAAGTTTGCATATCTGCAAAGCTGCGCTTTAAGCTCATTTTGGTATTGAGGTTTTAGTATTATTATTAATTTTATATTTATTACATATTATTTGTTTCTCTATTGACAAAAAATTACGCGAAATGTATCTAAATTCTCGAAAAAGTTTACTTGCCCTAATTTCAAAATCAGTTTTTAAAAAAACAACAAAAAGTAATAAAAAATTGGGCCCTTTTTTTATTTTGAGAATATTCCAGAGGCTTCATCTAAAATACCCAGCAAATATCGATTTCTAATTCAAACGACCGTAACATCAGCCAAATCGATTGGGGAATATCAATTTTGAAAAAAATCGGCTGATCGGTTTAGGCACTAGAGTTGACAGGCAGACAGACGTTTTGCCGTCCATCAATTTTTTCGGTATCAAGGGTCCACATAAAAGGATTCTGACTAAACAACGTGTTAGAGGAAATAATTTACTATACATAGAACTAAGATTTACCCAAATTTTTGTTACCAGAGCTCGGCAATAAGAGTTTTGTGTCGAAATTTCGCCGTCTTTTAGCGCAGCATTACAATACATTCTATATACTGCGTAAGTAGTAGTGAGAAAGTAAACATTACGAACTTGCAAATTATCAGGGTGCTAAGGATACACATTTTAGCTTGCCCAAATATGAAGTAAACCTGTGTTAAAACAAAGGGAATATTTGTTTAATGGATATCCATTGTCATTGGTTTAAAAAAGCCTTAGTAATCATGTGCAATACGTTTATTTGTTCTTGTAAAATATGTTTACAACAAACAAAAGCTGTCCTTAATATAAGAAAATTATTAGTTTTTGTTTTTTATGAAAAAATTAGTATGACTATTGATGTATATCTGCATTTGACTGTCAGAAATGTTGATTCAATGCGCACCTTTGCACATATGCAAAGTGTATATTTTTGCAAGTCTTAATGTCTGAAAAAAGAATTTTTTAAATATTTTCCACGATATATAGGGCCTATTCCATATAATATAAAAAATTTCAGCTTTAAAAAAATTGCGTAATTAAGGGAAGCCTCATAAATGATTGATCATTATTCATCAGCATCTTGTCCATTCTTTTCAGATATTGTCGATGGAGTGGTTTGCCTCTCCACAATTCCTTTAACATTTTCTGTGTCTCACATTGCATGATAAGTAGCATCAGAAGTTCAATGTCTGCGTTATTTTTTTTTATTATTATTTTACGCAACGCAACTCTTCGCCCCGTGTCGAGCGAGAAGTAATCCTCCATTAATATCTCTCGTATGTAAGCGGAGAGTATGAGTGTATATGTATGCAAGTCTCGTCTCGTCCGTTGGTTGACAAGAGAACCGCCAGGTAGAATTTCCGCGTACGTGCCTCCTACTACGCGCTCTTACGTCACTACCCAGCGGCGAGAAATGGGAAAAAAATAGGAAAGGCGTAGGGTTTAGGACGCTTCACAGGGGTTGGACCCGACCTTGTAAAGCAGCTAAACTCGTTTTGTGGGAATAAATTTCACATGAGATTCGACGTGAATCGAACCCGGACCTCAGTGGTGAAAGGCAATCGACTTCGCTATGTGCCACGAGCGAGCTCTTCGTGCTTTGCGTGTCTGGTATAGTAATCTTCGTAATGCTTCTTGCTACACTTGCAATGCCTCTGTTTCTCATTTTTTGGTCACATTTAATGACCAGCCTCATTAGTAGGTCATCTTGAAGACTGACTACATTCATTTCCATCCCGACTATTTCATTGTGCCAGGAGACATCTGTTTGTCTGAGGCCACGTCCTCCTTCCATACGTGACACAAACACTACGAACATCAGCTCGAGTGTGGGCGACATGATGCACTGTAAACAGTTTTCTGGTTTTTCGATCCTTGATTCAAATTTCTCGCTTAGTTGAGCCCACGAATCCAAAACTGTACTCGGCTGCGGGCACTGCTAATCTACCTATTGTAAATATTTCCGAAGTTCAGAGAGGGCTCAAAGGTTTCACTCTTCTGCAATACTCCCCGCGAATTATTTCTTTGTGTCGTTCGAGATGGTATCACATTCTTCAATGCCCAGATTTGTACGTTTTACCTGTCTCAAGATCTTGAATTACAGTGTCCATATGAACTTCAATGCTCTCTGACCTTGTCACTTTGCCTTAATTTAAATTGTCTTTTGCACATTTATCGATATCAAATTTTATTCAGATGTCATTGCTAAAATCATTGACGAGCGACAGCATTTAGGAGAGAATCACTTCATTCTTAGCAGACATTTTTCAGATCATCCATTTAAAACAAACGTTACAGGTCCTTGAAGCTTGTAATCAAAGTCAGTGTGCGATAACTGTCTAGATAGTGGAATCAGACTAATGCAAAAGAGCAGACGGATAGTGAATCTCCTTGAAAAATTCCCCTGTTAATCTGAATACTTCTTGTTTCCACTATTTCTTTTCCGCTATGTATTAGTAACTTGGTACTCCACTGCTTCATACTTGCCTAGCCAATTCAAAAAGTGTAGGAAAATATCGATATAACTCCAGTGTCTTCAAAATTCAATCTCCAAAATTCACAATATTATAATGTGAGATATTTGACCGTAACTCATTTTATTTTATCGGACCTAGGGAAATATTAGTTGATCTCACATAAGCAGCAATGGAACATAAATAAGTTAACATGATGGACTTAATTTAAAGGACAAACATCTTGTTGTAGTGAATACAATAAAATATAAAAATATTGTGGCACATGGTGCGTAATAATGACGAATTATGTATTAATGAATCTATAATTTGAACACTGGCAAATCATGATTGATTAGCTGCAGTGAAGTTGTTATCTTACAAAATGGTTGCACAAAAGCTTGTAGTATTCGTATTAGGCCCAATAGGTTGCAGTTCTATGCATTTCAACCGATAACAGCCAATAACAGAATAAAGTAAATAACTGTTATTTCACGAAACAGTTACGAAACGTTAACGGTTAAGAAATAACAATTTAGCTGTTAAGGGCACATCCCTACGTTCCAGTACCTTGGGAATAATAATTAAATTATACTATAAATATATCATTATTTCTATAAAATTAATAAGTAATTTGGGGCGCGTTCCGGGACCTACAATTTTATAAATCAAGCACATTATTATTATTATTATTATTAATGTTATTGGTATCGTTAATTCACTTCGTAAGTTATTGACAACTTGTACACAATTGCATTCAAATAAATCTAATCATAATAATAGATACAAATGTTTAAATAAATATTGATTCGCAAATGTTTTATAAAATTGTCAGTTATACATTAAATATATTTTTCTAAATACATTTAATTTTTATGAATTTCCTTAAACACAATCTTGTAATGAATTTAAATTGTAATATTTTCTTAAAATAGAAGAATATTCAAGGTGAAGTACTTACCATCAATCTCCGAAGCATTGCTTATTCTATTATTCACAATTCCCTCAACAATTTGCAGGAAATATCTCATTACTTGAGTTTTAACTACTTGGCACAAAAATAATATTAGTGTTCCTTGCATTGCTGTTAAATGATTCACCCATATTCGTGCCTATGAAAAAATTAACAATTTTTATAAAATAAGATTCAATAAATTAAAATTCTGTAAATTTCATTAACTATAAATAGTGATGTCTTAATAAGTTACAAGTTTTTGCTTCTTTCTATATACAGAGATTGAACATAATAATATGGATACCATGCAATATAGTACTTTTTTTTTTGCATGTTGGTGCCACTGCGGACGTGTAAAATCTGCGACGCGGTAACATTGGACACTTGACGTGCCACATTTTGAAAGTTTTGCGGCAGTATATTATAGGCTTTTGTCTGCGACGGTGAACACAAGCGATCGGTGAAATCACAGACTTAGAAAGAGAGCAAATCGTTGGAACGCGGTTAGCGGAAGCATATGTGACGAAAACAGCTGAACTCTTTAACGTTTCACGAGCGACAGTGTCCACAGTAATGACATCATACACAAAGCATCGTAAAATTTCAATAGTGAGCGAAAGCCAAAGTTAACTAACAGAAACCGACGAGCTTTAAAAAGGATTATGGCCAGGCAACATAAAACTAGGCGGCAAAAGTGACTGCTGAACTCTACAGCCACCGTTTCCACAAAAACAGTACGGTGGGAGCTTCACAAACCATCATTCACGGAAGTGATACAATTGCAAAACCCCTGAAAACGGAAGCCAACGTAAAGCTGCAAAAGGAGGGGTTTCACGATTATAAAACCTGGCCACTTGATGACTGGAAGAACGTGGCATGGTTTAATGAATCATCATTTACAATGTTTCCTACAAACATCCGTGTTTATGTATGGAGAACGCCAAAACAAGTATGAGTGTATATGTATGCAAAATCTGGCCTGTCTGCTTCCTACAGTCAAGCATGGGCGAGGTTCCGTTTTGATTTGGGCAGCTATATCGTGGTATTCGGGTGGTTCTATCATTACTAGAGACAGAATTTTCATGCACTATCAAATGCTAAAATACGCATGCAAACATGCACTATCAAATAGCAAAATATGCAGGGGAAAATTGATAAAACATGCACAATCAAATTTTATTTTACTTAAATTTTTAGATGCATTGCCTTTTTTAAAAGTGGACAATGAATATTTTTTCTTTAGTGTTACATGTCAAATTCATTCTTTTGTCAGAAAAAAATTGTTTTTGAATGCAGAAAATGACCTTTTAACTTCACAAGACGTAACCGGAGGGTACTTCAAAAACGAAATCTAAGCCAAGTCTGCATTTTCAAATTTTTCACCACAGATAATATTTTTTCACATTTTTCAGAAATTTCAAGTCACGATTTCAATTTAACCCGTTATATAATTTCTCCATAGCAGTCTCACCTACATCTCCAAACATTAATTCCAGACACTTTAATGTCATCAACGATGTTTAATGACTCCACTAGAGGAAGACCTACTGATTCTAATTTCTGAAGATTTAGATATTTTTTCTTCTTTGATGGACGGATGTCTGTCTTTTTATTTCTCTGAAATCCTTTAAACGTTGGATCTGTTTCTTTTCGACGGTATATTTGCTCGTATAAAGCATCACACATTTCCATTAAAAATGGATTCGTCACATGCTTCAATGTTGCCTCAGTAACAAAAGTTTCCACTAAGTGTGACATAGTTTCTTTCCATTCTCTAGCTTTGTCACTATGAAAAGTAGATGCAAGGTTCTGGCCCACTTGAAACTTTTTAGAACACTGCATAAATAAATTCAAATTATATAGCTACATATTTTGTGTAGTATAACAAAAAGCACTAAGGACATCTGCGTGCTACCAGGATCTTAGATCAGTATACTATTTATACAAAAAATGCGTCAGTTTTAATATTCACAAATTATGCAGAGAAGTAATGAGAAAGTACTTAATATGCTAGATAGAAGTCTTAAATATGCAATTTTAATTTAAAAAATCGTCCAAACATGCATTCTGTATGCATTTCTCCAAAAAACAAACAAAACATGCAAATATACACGGAAAAAGTATGCATTTTTTAAACGAGTTTTTCATTAAATATGTAGTTACAAAGTTTGAAATCTCTAAGAAGCTTAAATAAAAACATGCATTTGTATAGAAATCCTGTCTCTAATCATTACCCTCACTGCCCGAATTATTGCCACATCCTCAATCATGAAGTGCTAACAATAACTAGCATATTGTTGCCTGACACTGACATATTCCAAGATGATAATGTGCCCATACACACAGCACAAAAAAGGTCAGGGGTGGTATCTGGAGAATCAAAATATCATCAAACTACGTAGGCACCTGGAAGGCGATTTACTAAGTAGGTACGTGGAAGGCGAAAAAGTAAAAACATAAATGAAACCTTCACAGAAAGGTGCGTGTACTGCTTGCAATATGTTTGCGCAAGTAATTTGGTTGATTCTATTCCTGAAAAGAATACTAAACCCAGGTCTTGGTGTGTAGGTCAGGATGTTACACGCGGGATTAAAGTCGCTATTTTGAGAAAACTTGTCTGTTCGTTACTTACTGAGACTAATGGCGATATTCACATTTTATTTGATGAAATCAGTTGCTAGCCTAATGATTGTAAGTTTTCGTAAATGGTTTTGTCAACCGTACGCCAATGCAACAGAACACTGCGAATAATAGCAATGAATGGATGTCCTTAGTAAATATTATGGGAAATGAAAAATTATGGTTAGAGTGTTTTCGACAACATTCTTGTGCCGCTATTACCTGGCCCCCACTATCATAACCCATAAAATATTTAGGACTTCACCTGGACACAAAACTAACCTGGAAAACCCATATAGATATTAAAATTAAACAAGTAAAGAAACAAATGATTTCAACTCCGTCCACAAACCAACAAACACATATCCCCATCATGTACAAACTCTACAACAATATATAAAACTATAAGGCCATGACCACACATGGTGTGGCCATGGCCTTATAGTTTTATGACATATCTTTTCACCATGCGCGTGCTCAATATGGACGAACGCAGCCCCTCAGTGGCGTAACATTCGGGCCCGCAAAACCCGCAATGCGGGCGGACCCACGGAAAAGAGGGCCTATTTTTATGCTGAAGGTTTTGCGATGTAAGAAATATTAATTACTTGATATTTTCTCTGATACTTTGTGGTAGTTGATACAATAAAAGAATAAAAACATCATCTTCCAGAAGAACGGTCTTTTTCCGCTACGATATCTTATGTAAGGTAATCTGTGGCGTCAATAAAGGTAAGCAATTCATTTAGGCTTAATTTACGTCTTAATTTCATAAATTTAAATTATAAAGGCTGATTTTTCCACTATTAGTTTCCACTATTAATTACAAACTGTCTTTCGATTATTGTTGTTGTTTAGGTTTAAACCTTGCCATCTTATGTGATAAAGCTCCGATGAGACCGTTGTTGACAAAGCTTTTCAATAAATAGCAGTTAGAATTAGGGGGTTGATAGCGTCGTCTTGACTTCTACCGTCTTGTTTAATGCTTCAGTTAATGAGATTTAAATAAGATTATGCGTCGCTAAAGTATTGTATGTGTGTTTAAAGAAAATTAATATTGTGGATATTTTTTAAAGAAGGGCCCGGATAAAATAAGTCCCTACTTTAAAAAATATCCTCAATATTAATTTAATAAAGAGGACCCGGATAAACGTTTTGCGGGTAAGCCCACACTCATTTCGTAACATTAGTGCAGATCCTACAAACGCCAATAAACTCCAAATAATTCAAAATAAATATATCAAATTAATCACAAATGCCCCCTGGTTCATAAGTAATAAACAACTCCATTCCTATTAAAACGTCAATAGAATAATAAATCAAATAGACCACATATCACAAAATTCCTACCAAAACCTATCAGACATACCAGCAGCATCCCATTTCAATGTTGCGAAAAACCCAATGCACTCTCTAACCAAAATAGAATCCCGTTCCAAGCCTTTTCCAAAATCTTAGCCAACCATGATTCATAACCCCAAGGTTTTCCCCTAGAGTATCCTGTTCAATGTGTAGAGTAAGATAGCTTAGATTTTTAACGAGCACATGTCTGAAAACTCATCTGTAAGGTACTTATACTCAACGATGTATTCCATCTGAAACCAATAAATATGTTTATACAGTTAAAACAATATTGTGCCTAACAATGTTCAATGTCAGTTATGTTTTGGATTTAAGGTTGTTTAATGTCAATCGCTAGGTCGAAGGCCAAGGCGTTGTTATGAACTTCGAGATGCATAGAACAGTGTCAGGTCTAACTTGGAAGTGTCCGCGAAAAACGTACTTTGGAATAAAATGCGTTGGAAATTAGATGTTTGATGTTATTTGCGTTGACCGACGGCGGGAGTCTCATCATGAAATTGGATACGCGTAACGAAGCGCTGAAACTCCGAGGATGCTACTTCCGTTCGCACGTTGACAATATCGTTTCCCTCTCGATATTCCCATGGTGGAATGAGATGGGTGGGCTCCCCCGGTGCAACGCTTTTTGCTCGTTCTGCACAGCACCAGTCACGAAGCATATGACCGCCATGTTTCATGGAGTGCAAGAAGTGTTGAGAAACATTTTTTAAGTGGCATAAGTGGACAATTTTTAACGGTGACCGACCAAAAATAACACGATGAAAGGGTAATAGCAATAAAAGATGTAATATTTAAAAAAGTGCGAATCTGTTTCTGTTTCAATGACTTGTAACTGTGATAATTTTGTAATTTAAAATTCACGCTAATATTATGACGCACACTGATGCCTGAAGCTCATTGGCTGAAGTCGGATGCGAAAGAAGCCACCCATCTCTTTCCACCAATGATATTCCAATAGAGTTTGACACATGTATCACCTATAAGATTTCGAGTTCTTGTCGTATTTAAATCGGTTGAAGCAAACAAAATTGAAGAAGATAAACCTGAATTGAGTGAAGAGCAGAGTGGTTTTAGACGAGGACGATCATACCTAAATAACATCCACTGTATCAGACAAGTTATAGAGAAACATAAAGGAAGAAATATGAATATTTATGTAACCTTGATAGACCTCCAGAAAGCATAGTGTCCCAAGAAAAACGATATGGGAAGCAATGAGAAGGGTTGATATAAAAGAAAAGCGGATCAATCTGGTTACTTTACAAAAAGACCGAAGCCCAAATAAAAATTGGAGATAAGTTAACGGGAAGCTTTCTGATAAACAAGGGTTTAAAACAAGGATGTGGGCTATCCCATTTTGTTCAATATCTACCTAGAACAAGCCCTCTATAAATGGTACAAGAAATGTTCTGGCATGGGAATAAAAATTGAAGACGACACCTTTCACTCCATTCTATTGGCTAACGACTAGGTAATCATTGCCCAAAATGAAGAGGATATGGTGTACATGCTAAGAAAGCTAATAGAAGAATATAATAAATGGGGATTGGAAAAAATTGTAATAAAACCGAATGTATGTGCTTTGGACAAGCAATAACAGAAATAGATGTGAATGGTAACAAAATTAAAAGCTGGTACACCTTCAAATATCTTGGATCTTTAATAAACAACTCGGGTGTCACAGATATAAACTCGAGAATAATTATGGGGAAGAAAGTAACCAAAGCTTTACATAGCATATTATGGAATAACAATATTCGCCAAGATGTCAAAAGAATGATATTCCATTGTGTAGTAGAAAATATAGCACTTTATGGAGCGGAAATGTGGCCACAAACACAAAAAATAAGAGATAAGATAAGGACAGTGGAAATGGACTACATGAGACGATGCATACCGCTTATTCGCAGGGACAGAGTACGAAATGAAGAAATATGAAGGATGAATATAATTTGTTCTATTACGAAGACCTTGGAAAATAGAGCACTACAGTGGTATGGACATGTTCAGAGAATGTCAGAACACAGATGGACATACAAGATCTTAAAATGGTAACCACCTGAGGGACGAAAAAGAGGAAGACCAGTTATAGAATGGGAAAAATACACCCAGGAAGCTATGAAGGATAGAGGCCTCAAACCACGAAATTGGTAGTTGTGGAGGGTGAAAGTTGTGGAGGGTGAAAACGGCAAGCTCCTAAGGGGAAAATGCCGAAGAAGAATATCGGTTAAACCGTTTTCCCCAAACACATTTAGGCGCGAATTTCAAATGTTTAAACTGGAAAAAATGGTTTCAATTTTTTTTCACTACCGTCCATATTATTTAAAAATCTAAAACAATGTGTGTTACAGAACGTTATAAGACCCATTTTAGGGGGAAATATTGAGACAGGACTCCCACGTTATCACTTCGAAAATGAATTTCAAAAAATTATTTTTTTTCTATATGAATTTGGCGTCAAAATTCGTTGACAGAAATACCTTCAAATTGAACTATGTTTCCCCGTCTCAGCAATTTTTTCAGCCTGATGCACGCAATAGATGCTGAGAAAAAATAAAACATGCAAAACACGTTTCTCGTTGTATCTCTGCAACAGATTGCAATGAGCTCTTAAAGTTTGGTGGAAACACAATAACTGAAGAAATAACTAAATTAATGAAGAAGATCTTGCACCATCGTAAGATACCCAAGGATTGGAAGACAAGCATCCTCATACCGTTATTCCAGAAGGGAGACCAACTTAACACCGATAATTACTGAGGAATAAATCTCTTGAGTCCCGCACTCAAATTTGTGACGATACATGTAGCGAACGAGCTGTACAGCATGATAGAGTGGGAAGATCATCAACAGGGATTCAGGAGAGGAAGATCCTGTAACGATGCAATATACTAGTTAGTCGTTCATTGGTAGAGTTACCGTTAACTCCAATAGTGGTCGCTAATAACCTAGATGATGATGCGACCTTAAATAAAAAAATAATAAAAAGTCACTAGAATTTATTAACCCGGCATTGTTATGCTTTATAGATCTAAGTAAAGCATTTGATAATATGTCTTATAGATGTCATCAGACTATTGCGGGAAGGAAATGTACTACACCACCTCATATTATATGTGTGTGTGTGTTTTTTTTACGAGGGTAGGTGGAAATCTTCAAAAGACACCATGCGGCCCGTACCACATGATAGTGTGAGATTTTTACCCACTAAAACCAACCTCCCTTCTCCTCCATCCTCCCCGCGGAACCGCCGTTAGGCATTACATCACGGGGAGTGGATTAGAGTGGCTTAGTCACAAGCCACTTCTCTTCGTCAAAACGTAGGAAGGATCAAACGAGGATCAATCGACTTCCCTTCTTTCCCTTTCTATTCTCCTGAGCTCAGCTATTATGGTCTGCGCATATGAGCTCACCGCATCCCAGTTGGTTTCTGAGGCGAGCATGCACCCAACCATTGCTTCGGGTGTCAGCGGGTCGATCCCGAGTATACTCATAACGTGCCGTCGCTGCAGATGGTATCGCGGGCACTGGAAGAACACATGCTCGGCGTCTTCGACAGCAGGTTCACATAATGGACAGAATGGGGTATCCTCCAGCTTGAACCTGTGGAGATATGCTAGAAAGCATCCGTGTCCAGACAACAGCTGTGTCAAGAAGAAATTTACTTCGCCGTGTTTACGGTTGATCCACGGTGCAATGGAGGGAATCATGCGGTATGTCCATCTTCCTTTAATGGACTTGTCCCATCGATCTTGCCATTCGAGCAGTGTTCTCGAGCAGTCTGGGTTCTCCTCTTCTTTGTGATATCGCCTCCGTCATTCCTGCGCCAAGATATCTACAGGAGGCATCCCCGCGATGACGCACACTGCATCGTTTGACACAGTGCGGAATGCACAAGCTACCCGCAATGCTGATAACCTGTACACTGACGTCATCCCTCGGATGTAACTATTTATCGACATGGAGTTGGCCCATACTGGGACTCCATAGAGCAAGACGGACCTCACAACCAAGGCCAGAAGCTTCCGTTTCTCCTGACAGGGCCCTATGTTGGGCATTAGTCTCGACAATGCTGCATTAATTACCGCTGTGTGTGTGTGTGTGTGTGTGTGTGTGTGTGTGTGTACATATTTTGTTATGCGGACGATGCAGTATTGGTAGCCGCAAATGAAGATGGCCTACAACGGCTGAATTTAATAAAATCTGAAGAAACTATAATTTGACGATCTCCATCAAAAAACTAAAAGTACGACAATAGCGAAAGATCCTATTCCATGTAAGCTCGTGGTAAATGGTCAACCAACAAAATAAGTGTTAGAAACAAAATATTTGGAGATAATGATCACAAGCTCAGGACAGATGAATAAGGAGGTAAAAACAAGATTGGAAGAAAACAGAATTGCTTAAAATACTCAGTGTGGTACAACAAATATTTGTGACAAGACTCAAAAGTAAGAATATATAAATCAGTAGTTAGACCGATTTTAACATATGCAGCAGAGATACGATGAGAAACAAAAAGCATCCAATGTCAGCTAAAAGTGGCAGGAATGTTGTTGAGGAAAATTTTAAACAAAACGTTATTGGATAGAGAAAGAAATGATAACATTAGAACAACATTTAAAATTAGTCCCATTTCCGAATGGATAATATCACATAGGAGACAACGCAATCAACACACTGATAGAATGAATGAAGATAGAATTGTAAGGGTCTCGAGAGACACTAGACCTGTGGGAAGAAGATACCCCGGAAGACAGAGGCGACAATGGCAAGAAAGTTTTTAAATCCAAGGAATTCTTCTACTTCTTCGTTACTAAAAAGTAGAATACATAGAAATAGCAAAAAGCATGTAAATTTTACAAGAATCTAGTGCAAATGGCAGCACTATATTCACGTTCTCCTTACGTCTTTTTCACATGGCATCTTACTAGTGAAACTTATCTGCTCTTCTTTTGTGAACTATCGCTACCGCCACCTTCTCAGTTTCGCGAAATATGCATGAATTTCGGGGTGACCAAATTTCACATTTTTATTGATTATTTTCAAGTATAACCGATAAAATACTTTTGTTTCAAGAAGTTCTGAATAAATCAATTCCCTTATTTGATTCAAACTACGATACGGCAACAAGTATTGGTACCAAGTAATTTGAGTAAAAACCCCTATGTCCAAGATATGAGGATATTCTGCATAAGTCGAAAGTTTATCTATATGTTTCATCCACAGTAATGGATATGGATAAACTGTTAGGCAAATCGATACATGCTTTCGTGAAACCATCATCTCTCAAATTCTATAGAAAAACGGAAATGAGGGGGTTTTGCGCCAAGCGAATGGTTTCTTCATTACAACCAACAAGAGAACAGTAATAGATAAAAATTTAAGAAAACTTACTTCGTCCAATGCTGCCCGAAGGCGTCGTTTTGTTTCGTCCTTTTTCAATGCTATAGACGCTTCTTCGACATTGAATCCTAAACGCCTAAGAAAATCCATAGGGGTAACACTATTATATAAAAATATAACATTTTCAACTTCTTCAGGTTCCGACTCTTCCTCCTCCTCCACTTCCTCCTTCTCCCCCTCCTTCCCTTCCTTTTTCTCCCCTCACTTCCTCCTTCTCCCCTTCTTCTCTACCTTCTTCGCCTTCTTCCCCTCCTCTTTTTTCTCCCCCTCCTTCCCCCCTTTTTTCGCCCCCTCCTTCTCTTTACTGCCATCCTTCTCTCCACCTTCCGCCTCCGCCTTTTCCTTGGCAAGCCTTGCTTGTTCTTCTAACAGTCTGGCAGCTTTCTCCGATTCATGGAGCGTCGCAGGAAGAGGAACATAACATACCTAAAAAAATCAACATATTTAATAAACAATACATGTGGAAACATATTCACTACTCCGTGTGAAACTAGTGGTGCTACAACAGGAAATATTTTCTCGTTCTATTGGTAATAGATTCGTAACATTATAATATTGAATTATCTTTCGTACCTCAGCCACAATCTCAAAATATCAAACGTCACAAACAAAAATTGAACGAGAACTACCAATATTTTGGAAAAAGTGTACCGCATTGTATCTCATATTGTAGTACACATTAAGTATCTCATATTGAGAAACACAATGCATTAAGAAAAAAATATCTAACTTCAATATTGAAGGCGTAAGACAGAATTGAAAACAAATTTAACTATATTACCACATGAACCAAAATTACGCAAAAACTATTGTTTTGAAAAAGTGTACGTGAAATGATTTAAGGCCAAATATAGAGGAATATCTTTCATTGGCAAAATATTACTACCTTCAATATTAAACGGTAGGGCAGGTTCGAAAAAACGAACTTATGAAATTTTCGAAATTTCATGTCCTAATGAAAATACGACCCGTCCTAAAATACTACGCAAATTTTTCTCTATTCGAGTAAACAAAAACATGAAAAATAGGAGTTCTTTTAAGAATAAGTTTTTTAAGAAAATTAAGGAAACAGTGGGAATGGGGCTGTCACCATTTTTACCGCACTGTGATGCATACGAGAATAAAATTCGAAGAAAATATTCGGAGCCTATTTTGAGAAAATAAATGTTAAAAAATTGCCTGTATTTTACTCAAAATCCACTCGTTTTCGAAAAACTGTACATAACATTATTACAAAATCTACCTTTGAACAAAATATTTCACTAAGAAAAGAAATCTCTATCTTCACTTTTCTAGTCGTTGGAAGATGTCAAATTTTTTTCAACTTTTGTAATTTTTCAAAAATCAGGAATATCATCGTTAAAGAGATCTGCACCATTCTTTCTAGCATTCTTAACGTTTTCCGAGGACAAATTTTAATCCAAAAATTAGGAGCCATTTTGTTGTCAATCGATTTTTCGGTACCAAGGACCCAAAAAACATTAATTCTGACTACACAACGTACTAGAGGAAGTAATTTCCTACGTATAGAAACAAGATTTACCGTTACCAGGGCCCGACAATATGAGTTTTTCTCTCGAAAATTAGACATTTTCTGGAAAACGATTACACTACTTTCTCTTCTCACGATGAAAGGACGAGAAACTAAAACGGATAGAACATTTTCAATAGTTATCGGACAACCTACAAATCTCTAACAAATTCGAAAAAGGATCGCTTGCAGTGGAAATAGATTAAAATACCCATAGATGAACTAAATAGAGAAGTTAAAAGAATAAAAAAATAAATAAGTCGCCGGCCCTTATGGTTTAAATTCAGAACGTCTACTTTCTCGCCTCACATCCTAAGAAGAGAAAATATTGTAATCGTGCGACGAAAAATGCCGATTTTTCGACAAAAAACGTTTAGTCTCAGGTCCTGGAAAAAAGAAATAAATCTCGTTCCTGTAAAATTACTTCCTCTACAATCTTTTGAAGTCAAAATCCACGTTTTGTGTGTCCTTGATAGCAAAAAAATCTACTGACGGAAAATGGTATGTCTGTGGTAACACTTCCGCCTAAAATGTTGAGCCGCTTTTTCTCCAAAATTGATATTTCTCAACCGATTTAAAGGAACTCAATGCGCTAAGAGTTTGAAATGGATATTTTGATTTTGGGGATACACGACACCTCAACATTTTCAAAATTGCCTCAAAAAGAACTCCACGAATGGTGTAGGTCCCATTTTCGTAAAAATCCCTCAATTTTTCGAAAATTGCAAAAGTTCATTTTTTCGGCATCTTCCTACAACTATAATACTGAAAATAGATAATATTTTTCCAGAATGAAATCTGCTCTTTAAAGGCATCTTTAAATAAGGTCATGTACAATTTTTCATAAACGTGAGTAGTTTCGGCGTAATTTTCCGTGGAATATAGGTAATGTTTAAACATTTTTCTCAAAAACGGCTCCTATTTTTTTCTTTAAATTTTCTCCTTAAATATAGTGGTGGTCGCTACGATATTCTATTGGTGGTGCAAGTTAATGAGACGACATCGATAACAAAACATCGATGTTCAAAATTAAAACATGAATGTGTAATTAAAACATGAATGTGTAATCAAAAACCACCTATGTTTTTAAATATCGATGCGATATTTTAAAACTGGTTTGATAATCTCTAAAATAAAATCGAAAGCAAAAAAAAATATTTTTTCAGTGACCATGTTTATTAATTTATAATGATTAAACTGAAAACAAACAAAAATAATAAAACACACAGTCTGAAAGTCTGTGCGCCCAAAATAATCTCAAGAGGTCACAGCTTCCTGAGATCGCTGAACGGGAAGAAGAGGAGACGCCTTACGCTCACGGCGAACGCCGCCTCTCCATGTGCGATATACAAGGAAAGACGAAATACCAGGGAATCGGGGTCATTCTGAGCGAGATTTAGCCTTCTCGATGAAAACAGTACCATTAATGCATTCATTGGGACAGAACGTAAACTATTGCGCTTGTTTGATTTTAGCTGCGTCTCATCCATAATAGAAGCATACAAACCAACACAGCGTTCTTTATAAAGCGTTATATGAGCTGAGACGGTGCCAATCTCAAGGTGGGTCAGTGGTTTAGAAAGAGGTCGAGAGATAGCACTACATCCTGTGCGTTTGAAGAGAGTATTGAAAGAGCATCGAAAGACTAAACGCTCGTTCAAATGAATAGTAATTCATAAAGAATTTTTTTTCATTATTTCATAAAGAAAAACATTTTGAATAAACGATGTTTCGTACACAAATTTGTGGTGAAAATTTCCTTATCCTTTCTTGGTGTTGTTGGTGCCGTGGCACACTGGCCGTACAAGCCGTCACTACTCAAATGAGTGGTGTATATCAAAGGACGGTAAAAAAATTGGTGCTCGTGTCATTTCCGGCAAACTGTATTTTAGAAAATTGCAAAACGTTAACATTTCAAAACTATAAAACTAAAGATAGAGAATTTTGTCTTAAAAAATCCGTTCTAAACAGTCAGCTCTTTAAGAGAGGTCATATACAATTTTTTGAAGAAAGTAGTTTTCGCGTAATTTCTGCTTCAAATTAATGCAATTGCACTTGGAACATTTTCTCAGAAACCGCTGCAAATTTCTTTATTTTTTCAACGGAGGGAACAAGGGACATTTAAAATAATGGCGTATGTCTCATATTCTTTGAACTCCCTGAATTTTCGAAAATTGCAAATTTATAAATAATGCGAAAAAGTATTAGCTGTTGTATCATCACTAGTTTGATATTCTATAGGTGTGTCTATGATTCCATTTAATTTTTATAGTACCCTTTTTTAAATTGAGGATAGCATTCAAGACATCGACTAGTCTGAAACTATTACTTGTTTTTAGAGAACATCAGTTCTCTCTTCATTGGACTCGTTTCAAAATACCATATTTTTTATTCGAAAAATGAAGATCAAATATAACAAATCGCATTCATAATCATAAATAAAGCCAGTAGTGAAAGACATATTACATACCTGTGAATCCATACTTAGTTGATCAGGACGAAATCCTCGTCGAAATATTATTTTAATTTCTTGGCGCATCAGAGGTTTAGGTATAAATATTGGCACACTGGGATGTATCATGCGGTGAAAAGAAGGATAACTCGCATAACTATAAAAGCTGTGTTCAGAAGATGAGCTCGAAAAACGCTTCATTTGGAATGGTGTTTCAAGTGCTTGAGGTGGGGATTGTTTCCCAGAGTCTAAATGTCGAGGTTTTGATGTAGATTTCTTGTGTGGTGCATTTGAATGTTTTAGATGGTGTGTCCTATCGGTTCGACGCGGACGAAATAGCAGACTCGATGATTTTCGACGCCGTTCCCTAGATATTGGAGGCGGGGGTAATGGTTGGCCCGACGATTTCGGGCGACGTTCTTTAGGTGTTACAGGCGTAGGAAATGGTTGAGTGGAAGACTTGCGTTGACGTTCTCCAGGTGTAGTAGGATATAGAGGAAATACAGGATCCCAAGAAAAAGACTGCCGACGTCTGTCCCTAGATGTTGGCTGTGGAGGAGATGGAGGTCCGGAAGGGGATCTCCGCCGGGGTCTATTTGGTGGACGTGGAGGAGACGGCGGACTTGAAGATCTTCGCAGATCTCTAGACGCTGGACGTGGAGGAGATGGAGCTCCTGAAGCTGACAAAAGATGCCGTAGTTTATGTGCTGGAGGAGGTCGCGGTGGTGGACGCGCATGACTTTTCTGACGCATAGCCTGAAAAATAGTTTTTAAATTTAATTTAAGTACGACAATATGGTGACTTAAACATATCTGTACCTCGGAGGTAAAGGTCACATTTACATAATTTTACAGAAAATCAGTTCAAAGATGTAGTATTCCCATATGAGTAAATGGACATAACTTGGCATGGCTTACATCGTTATTCAATTTTTTTCCACTTCGTTCTGAATAACTCCAAGAATAACAATTAAATTGGAACAACTGTCATTTTCCCCTCAAAATAAGGTATTTTAATACATTTTGTAACACGCACACTTTACATCCTGGGTACAGATATAATTAATGAATAGTAAATTAAATGTCAAAAAGACGTATTGTACCTAACATAACACAGATAAATATCTGAAATAGAGAAATGGCAGGGCAATAAAGGAATGGCAATCATTGATTGATGTTAACTTATGCGGAATATTCAAGTGAAATGATATTCAATAATTTATTTAAGGCACAAATAAAATGACGTTTGGATTGTTAAGAACAGAAAAACATGAATCATTTCTGTCATTCCTGCGTTGCAATTAAGTTAACCCTACAAATTCCGCCATAATAGACTAAACTCATTGTTTTTCTATACAGTTATGACACTACGAGGGCAAAAAGTGACTGAAACTTAAATTCAAATTGCCAATGAAGTAACTTACCTTGTTTCTGAAGTACACTTTAATGGAAATCATAATTTTGGAAAAATTTTTAAACAATTTAGGCGATAAAACTAATTATCTTATAATATGTTAAAAACGAATTTAAAGCGGTAAATTAATGTGTCTTAGAGAAATTGCTGTTAAAAACTGTAAACAGTAGGAGAAAGTTGCCGAATTTGGACCGGTCGCCTCAATTGGACCGCCCATTTTACTGTGCAGCCAAGTCAAATTATAAAAAGCACTCGAAATCATTCCAACGTTTTCGTTTCTTTTACACTTTTTAATTATGTCTACGAAAGGTACTATCAAAAGCCCTGATCAATAGAAAATGAGCACGAGCCACAAACGAGAAAAAACTAAGAGAAAGTGGTATGTATTGTAATGCTGCAGCAGAAATCAACGATTTTTCGATTGACAAATTCCTATTGTGGTGCCCTAGAGTCGAAATAGTTGATAAATATATTTTTCTATACGTAGTACATTACTTTCTCCAACAGTTTGTGCCTCCGAATCCATGCTTTGTAGGACTTTGATACTGAAAAATCGATTGATAGCGCAATGGATCTCTTCCGTCTACCCGCTTGTCTGTCCATCTGCCTGTCTGTCCGTTCGTCTATCCATCTGCCCGTCTGTCTGTCCGTATGCCTACGGTCAATGTTAGCGCCTAAACCGTTCAGGCGATTTTCTCCAAAACATACATTCCTTGATCGATCTAAACGAACTCGAGAAGTTTGAAACAAATATCTTGATTTTGGTGGATACTTTACATTATGCCTAAACACATTTTAAAAAATATTCTCAAAAATTACTCCATTTTTTTTAATTCACACTGATTTGGTAAGAATAGAAAATATTGTAATCGTGCGCCGAAACACAGCGAATTTTCGGCAGAAAACATCTCATTGCCGGGTCCTGGTAACGAAAAGTGGATAAATACTAAATTATTTCTTCTAACTCGTGGTGTAGCCATAATCCATGATTTGTGGGTCCTTGATACCGAAAAATCGAATGACGGGAAAACGCCTGTCCGTCCATCTTTCCATTTGTTGTCAACGCTAGCGCCTAAACCGTTAAGCCGATTTTCTCAAAAATCAATCATCAATATCATTTGAAACTACCAAAGCCTTCAATTGCGGAATATCAATGGGAATATATCAATTTTAGAGTATACTTTACACGAAGCTTTAAAAGCACTTCCAAAATTTTCTCAAAAATGACGCCCAATTTTTTTAATACTCTTTGTCTCCGGGTAGCGTTAAGGACGCTTAAGAAAATGGCGCAGGTATTGTGTTCTCTGAAATCCCAGATTTTTCAAAAATTGCAAAAGTGTAATTTTTTTGCACTTCTTCCCATAACTAAAATATTGAATATAGAGATTTTTCTTAATAAAATCTGTTGCTTAAAGATGTCTTGAAATAAGATCTTGTACAATTTTTCAAAATTATGCGTAGTGTTTACATAATTTTTCATGAAATATAGACAATGTTTACTTTTTATAATAGTTTTTGAGAGAGTAACAAAATATTGATCAGAGAGAATATATGGACAACAAAAAATTGAGACAGTACTCCAACGTTATCACTTCGAAAATCAATTACAACTTTTTTCTACATGAATTTGGCGTCAAAATTGGTTGACAAAAATTCAAATTAAACTATGTTTCCCCGTCTCTGCAATTTTTTTCAGCCTGATACACGCAATAGAAGCTGAGAGAAATACAAGTTTTATAAAAAATAAAACATGAAAAACACTTTTCTCGTATCTCAGCCACAGATTGCCCCAGGATGCTGATTTTTTGTGAATCTACATCATTTTATATTCTCTTTCATATTAGCATCGCATTTATCAATTTGGTTTGGGGGCACTTTTTTCCGCCCTATTCGGCTTTCGGACAATGTCTGAAATTCTCCTATGATATTTAAACATTTACAAATAATGTTGATATGGCGCGTGTCTTCTATGAAACGGAATGAAAACATGAAATACATATTTTGCCCTCGAAAAACATGAGTCCGGAAACTACGTAAAAAGTAGCTGAGTACAAATGAATCGGAGACAATATACAAAAACAATTGAACAGATAACAAATAAAAGAATAATGCGGTTTTATGCTTTCCCGGACAAAAAATTCAGGGGTGTGTTTTTGTTAGACATTCTGAATGTATTGTTGCCGCACAAACAATTGAACCTATCCAGATGAATGAAGGACTGGTCATCTTGAATTGATTGATTGTGACTCCGGGCGTATCAACTACTGAGGTCATTAGTCCCGTAAGCGCAGTTCATGTTTTTTCATCGAGAGGTGGCAGTGATCTTCCCCTACTAGATGGCGAGATCCGGCGGCGACCTACCGTCGAGTAGCGAGGTTTTCTGTAACCAGGTATCTCCAACCAATGTGGCACCGCGCCAGCCAGGACAAGTTCTAAGTCGCCGACCGGTCTCCCGGCATGTGCAGTAATGTAGTGCACGTGGGTAAGGGGTGAGGATAGGACAATGAAGAGAATTATAATATCGCGCGCGGTCAGTACCCCTTATGTTAGAGCACTCCTCCAGCATTCGCCTGGTGTTGATCGGAGAAACCACGGAAAATTACCGATCAGAGCATCCGGCCACTACAAGTCTCCTCCACACAGCGACTGAATTCGACCTAGCTGAAAAGCTAGTATCGAAAATCCTGCCACCGTACGGTGTTTTGTTTGAGACATCCAGCTGGCCAAAATCCATTTTTCGAAGTTCCGCTTTTTGGATCTTATTGACCTGTTCTGTAGATGAATATCCAGGGCACAAGGCCTCAGTGTTTATAAGGTGCTGATTCATAAGATTCGGCCTCAGGGGAGGTGTCAAGTTACGTCCCACTGATAGCCGGCGCCGAGCCGCAAAGTTCTGTTCGGTAGTGCACGCAGTTCAGTTCTATTCGTAGCGTTCTCCTTACGAGTATTTTATAATTCCAGGATGTAAAATTCTCAGAAAGGTATGCTCTTTCATATGAAATTGTATCGTAATTTTCAAAGGCAATAGGCTTAGAAATTCGTACCCAAAATTCGTATGTAATTTAAAACACGTGCGCGTATTCGAAAATTGAAAATAAATGTTGATCTACAAAATTCGCTCCGCATTTCTCCGCTTTGAAATTAATATACATGCATTCTCAAAAGGTTTCTTTACAATATTATTGTCACACTTTTTGCAGAGAAATGCATATCGGATAATTATCACATATTTTCAGTGACAGTGCGTTCACTCACTAGGCATGGGCTCCGCGAAGAATTACGTGAAACTGATTCGCGCACAGACAGATGTGGATTAAAAGAATATAATGGTGTGTTAAAATCTTCAGGAGTGTTCAACAGAAGTAACATAATCTATAAAACGCACACTCAGCGTCGTGTGTGCTAAAAGAGGTGAAAGATAGTGCGCAACAAAGTGCTTCATAAATAAAGGGTCCTTCGTAAAGTCGAATAGAAAGTGGTTAGATGGCACTGTACTAATTTAGGACATTGTATATTAAGCCATTCCATGCGAAAGTACTGTCAGGTTGTGAGGGTCGCTCGACCAAATCTTTTGGGGAAAGCATTGAGCGATCGAAGAGAAGAAAAGCAAAATAACTAGCCGAGAGAACAAATGTGGATGAAACACCGTTACCTACGCAAACGAATTTACGTACTCAAGGCAAGAGAGATACAACCAACCGTTGGGAACTAAGTACCACCTCCTCACAACAGGCCACAAAAATGAAAAAAGCTTGATTTCTTTTTCACAGAAAACCTCGACAAATGACTGCAGGTGAAGCATTGTCAATAATGATAGATATTTTAAACTCTCTGTGAACCAATACAAGGAAATGCGTGCAAATGCGAAAGATGACGACTGTACTATTTATTCCTCTTATTATCCAGCAAAAACAGGGCAAATCAAATGTCGTCCCCCTGAAAATAGTATCACTATTACAGAATCTTCCGCAAAATAATTTAACACTATTTATAGCACTGTGCAGAACGAAATTATTCAGCAATTATCAGATCAGGAATATAATTTTATTTTAATTTCTAATGAGATGTATGGCCTTTAAAGGTTTTTTTTTTACCATTCTACATCCCGAATGGTGGAAGAAAGGTTTTTTTATGGCAAAACCTCACGCCTTAGTACTCATATTACTGCAGACTTTTTAATTCATGTTCACTAAGAAAACAGCTGTCATTAAAAAAGATGTCACTAACCAAATTAATTCCCTCATACCTACACAGGTTGTTAATATCCTTTGATCCGTATATTTCCAGCCTGGAAAAAAGCACAAAAAGAAAAGTGTTTGTTTTATCAAAGGAAGTGCAAAAACTTTAAGCTACTCCATCTTTATCTGATGAATGTGAAACCACCTATGATTCGGACTAATTCTAAAATTACTAGTAAATTTTAAGCCAAAAGAGTATAATATCAAAGCCCAAATGAGAAATTGGTTTAACGAATTCTGATAGTGTTTATATTTATATATTAATTATACTAACAAATAACACTGTAAATAGTTATACAAATGCATAGAGTAGTATTCTGTTAATTATTTGTTATTTTTCACTCAGTATAATTATTAATTCAATTACTCATTGTTTTATTGCATATGCTATTTCAAACTCTAACAGTTTTGTAGGAAAATATAAAGATACATATTATATATTTAAAACACATGTTTAAGTACTTCGTACAAATGCGTGTGCAAATTTCATAAAACTCTAACCAGTAGTTTTCGAGATATTAATTTTGGCCAACCAGATGTGCCAAACGAAACACCGTGACTGTTGGGACTCGAACCTTGGACCTTCCGGTCAGAGGCATTGCAGCGACATCTTTGCACTGAGCCACAGTTCCCGGTGTCGTTCTGGAAATAAATTTATAGAACTACACGAGTTGCTAGAATTCTTTATGTTAAGTGATTCTCTTCCCGATGTATCTTCTCTTGTGGTGTCTTCCTGTTGATGATGCACATAGTTTTATTTTACGAGAGCATTTTCATGGTTTCAAATTGTGCATGATCTTATTTCAAAATTTGTCTTTAAGGAACAGATTTCATCAAGGATGAAATCTTTATCTCTAATATTTTAATTTTAGGAAGACGCCGAAAAAAATTTGAACTTTTCTGTGGCACATTGTTTTCACATTTCTGTTAAGTGTCAAGTCAATTTAATCAAAAAATTTCGAGCCTTTTATTGAAACTGTCCCAGGGGCTTCATGTTAAGTATCCTCCAAAATTAAAATATCAATTTCAAATTCAAGGGCCCGCGACATCAGATAGATCGAATGCGGGATATCAAGTTTGGAGAAAATCGACTGAACGGTTTATCCGCTAGCGTTGTTCACAGACAGACGGAAATACGTTTTGCTGTCAATCGATTTTTCGGTATCAAATACCCTCAAAACACGGATTCTGGCTACACCACATGTTAGAATTTTTTTAATTTACCAACTGAATTTATCCCCTTTTTCGTTACCCGGACATTGTAATAAGAGTTTATCTGCCGAAAACTCGCCGTTTTTTCGCGCAGCATTATCTAACTTTCTCTGTGCTGCGTACGTGCTAGCGAGAAAGTAAAAGAGATTAGAAATAAACTACTGGATGTATGGGATGCGGGGGTAAGGGATCATGTGTTAATGGGAGTCAGCAGTAAATTATCGATAAATATTGTAAACAAATTATATTGCAGCAAAAGCAGAAACTTGTGTTTCTACCTACCATTAGTCATGATAACTAGCCATTTTATCGCCGAGGCCAAAGAAAGCTTACGTCAACGATTATCCCGTACCAGGAAAGTGAGTAGTCGACGTTAAAAAGGGCTCTTAGAAAATAAGGTCATACTCACGTGAACTTTGAGATTTCTGGAAGAATTAAAATTTGTTAGAAGGGAAGTTCTTCAGCAAATCATTTGATACCAATGACGAGTAATTTTCAAATATTCTATAAATATTTATGAGCAGTAATAGTAAAAATGTACTTGTGAGATAATGGTGGTCAGTGATTCTCATTAGCTGCAGCACGACTGCCACGATCCCAAACAAAATAATTGATTGAACTGAGTGAGTTTGCTTGCTAGAAGATGCCGAGAAATCGCAACCGAACGGCCAATGACGGAGAACGTTCATCAGTACAGTTGGCTACAGCAATTAAAGCAATAATTAAAGGTGCAAGATCCGCATAGCTGCACGTCTCCATGGTATCCCATTTAGCACACTACAGAAGAGGTGCAAATCTTTGAATGTGGATCCATCTCATATGGAATGCAAAAATATTACCGGAATGAAACTGCTGAACATATAAAGAGCATAGCAAATATGTTTTATGGAGTTACGATCTTGCAGTTGAGGAAATGAGTCACATCATGTGAGACGCCTAAAATTATTGTATACAAAATAAACCCTGTTTGAAGTACTAATGTGTCCATTTTGCTTCATATTGCTTTAGTGACTCCCATTACCCGCATGTGGGAGTAATGGGGGCCAAAGGCAAATGTTTGGAAATTCGATATTTGAAAGGGTTTTAATCTACTTTTGATTAAGTTTTGTGATGAAAACACAAGCTTTATAATTAATATGAGATATAACAGGACATGCTTGTACATAGGAGCAATTGGTACTGATTTATATTGGAAAAACAAATAGTGACCCTTATTACCCCCGCTTCGCCTACACCCACCCCACCACACGCCTACACCACACGTTCTCTGAACTTTGGATAAGCTGTATCAAGTAGTGGCATCCTTATGGTATAGAGATTCTCTTGCCATTATCCCAGCAACATTGCTGAGCATCATCCCCCATCAAACATTTTTCCAAGTTACATCCATGGACAATAATGCAAAAGGCTGTACTGAATACGATGTGAAATCAGAATTCTTGAAAGAATGCAAAAGCATTAGTATGCAAAGTCTTTTAGGAAACTCTACGTATGCCACAAATATAATATCAAATATTGATTAACTACTAGTGATCCCGGGCGCGTCAACTGCTAAGGTCGTTAGTCCCGTAAGTGTGCATTTTTTGCTCGGGAGGTGATGGTGGTGGGGGTGGTCTTGCACAGCAGGATGGTGAAATCCGGCGCCGACCTACCGTCGGCTAGCAGGGTTTTCCCCAACCAGGTATGTTCCTACCAGTGGGGTGCTCCCACTAGTGAGGCACCGCCGTACACTGGTTGAATCGGGCCACCTGGCCATAATGGCAAAATTCAAAGTGCGCGTTCGGAATTCTGACTTATCAAATCTCGTTTGCAAGACATTGGAGCACACTAATTTAGCTTCAGAACGTTATTTCAATCATTTTTGTCGTCCTCACGGTCTCGTAAAGTTACCGTTGCTCGAAACACGAGAATTCATTGCTTCTTGTCGACTACTTTTGTTGAATTAAAAAAAGTGTTTAAATTATTTGTCTTTAGATTATTTTCGTATTTCCGAATAGAAGACACTTTTGACTATAAGTTAAGAATATTTTTAAGAAAAAGGGTCTAATTATTTTATGTATAATACGACTTAATTCTAACCTATGTAGCGTAACAATGTTAGTCATGTATATTGTGGATTATATTTTTTGTCCTGCGTATTCCTGCCTCAATCAATGATTTTGTTTATCAATAAGCTGCAATTCTGCAATTCTGCAATTCTGCAATTCTGCAATTCTGCAATTCTGCAATTCTGCAATTACTGCAATTCTACATAGCAAGATTTAACACTAGATATCCTGGAAGTGTCTTCGACGCCACAGAGATTTATTTTCACGGTATATTTTTTCGATTTCTTCTTCTGACAATTACTTTTAATAAGAAAATAACTGGTACAAATTTCTGGAATGATTAAACAATATTAATCCGTACCACCGAGCACTTTAAGATTTTTAGTGTACTTGAAGGATTCTTATTTTCTTGTCATAGAAACCAAGACTAAGAGTTCTACGGGTGTAAAAGTTAATGATGTTATCTCAAACTACAGTTGACCAATTTTTCAATAACATATAATATTTTTCAATAAATAAGTGCCGACGAAATTAGGCCTGTACAGCATTGGTTCCTGACAGATGGGTGGCAATTGAGTAACACATAAATATACACATATAACTTACAATATTGCTTACAATATAATTATACTATTGTAAATGTATAGAGCTCTAAATTCCGCATTTTCAGAAACACTCACATGCAATTTTCTCGAAAAGGGCTCCAGAAAAGGACATGACATAAATGCCACTGTGATGTATTCTTTTATTGTTGTTTAAAATATATATATATATATATATATATATATATATATATATATATATATATATATATATATATATTATGTCGTCAATATTTACTTTACGGGCATTTCTTATGCATTATCGTATTTGTGAGTATAGTTACCTCAAATAATTTTTTGTAAATAATTGTTTGCCACATGATACAAGGAAATGTGTGTCAGCTGCATTTTCGATGGCCATTTGGACCTTGAATGACGGCATGTTTTCTTAAGCATTTCCTTTTTCGAGCATCTGACTAGCAGTGACGTATCGACTTGATCTTTGTTTCCGGTGTCATGATCTTCATGCTCAGTTTGGATCTCCTGGGAGACTTCAGTCGTTAGTAAATCCACTTCCTACGTTATGTGTCTCATTTCACTGCCTCTTTCCCTTTATGTCAAAAGAATGAAAAGATATATAAATGCCCAACGATAGTTAGGATTTGCACAGATATTCTAAAGTCATCTCGATTTTGGGCAAGATATTCCGTCAATATCGGTGTATTTAGGATAAAACATGAGTAGGGCGTATTTAGGATAAAATATATTTAGGATAGAACATGAAATCATAAATTGCCATAAAAGTGTCTAACGCAATTCAGTTATAGTGTGAATGAAAAATTGTAGAGGTTTATTGTCAAAGAAGAGAACATTAGTAGAGTTAATATGATCAGTTAATATATCAAATGTTACGAAAAACTCTGGAATTGAGCACAGGAAATGGTGCGCAGATGCTAATTTACGACTACAACGACTATTCACTTTTTATACATTAAGTAAATCAATGAACCAAGGAAGTAAAAAAACTCTCTTAAATCACATTTCCCTCTAAAAAATTCTTTACCTTTTAAATCCCATATATATTTTAATATCTTTTTAATATTTGTATTCAGAACTTCGAAAATAGTACTTTACGTATAACCATATTTCTACGCACAATCCTTCACTTTCAAGCTTCAATTTTGAATTTTGATATTTATTTTCGATATTCGACATCAGCGACCGCGAGAACAATTCTACCAATATTTCTACACATATTGGGTTAATTAAATTTTTTTTTTTTAAAAAGTTGATCCGCCATTTTGAATTTTGTAATTTCATTATGATATTCAAATTCAGCAACCTCAAAAACCCATTGATACCAATTTTTACGCAAATACACGGGCATTTGTAATTATGAAATTATTTTTCTTTGTACTTTGAATTGTATTTTATCACGAAAGTATATATGCAAACGTCGATACGCGTTTTATAATATAGAGTTAATTTGTTTATATCCCCATCCTGAAAGCAATAAAACTTCCACAATTGTATTTTGTGTAATCGTTGGTATCAGAGATGCGTTTGCAGTTTGTTTTCGTATTCCAGCTGATTCCACGTGCATTCAAGATGTCGTTGTGGTGGCGTGTGTGTTTGGTTGCTGTGTTTCTTCTTCCTCTTTATAACGACCCAGCAATATTTTAGAACATTATAATGGCAAAACCAGGGCCCCACGACCCCTTATCGACTGGCAGCGAAACGTACTCCCGAATTGAACTCAGAGATATCCTCCATTAGTGTGGCTAGAAAGTGCTAGAATTCAAATATTGCCCATCACTTATGGAAAAAATACGAGATGCATTCTTCAAAAATTTGCTCTTCCTATTTATTTAGACAACAAGAAGCATTTTTTTAAAATATTATTTCGGAAACTGAGTTTTAAAGGATACTATTTTAATATTGTGTTTTCAAATTCACGAATATCAAAGTGGTGGATTTTGTGGCCTTTAAATATGTAAAATATAGTCATCTAATTGTATTTATTAGTTTGCAGCTTAGATCTATTAATGTAAACACACTGAACTCTTCTCGCAATTAACCAATAACATTTGAATACTAATTAGAATCACATTACTTTTATTTTTAAAATAAATACGTAACTTAAATTAAATAATTTAATACACTTAAATTAAAAAGATAATTTAGGGAACATTTTTACACATTATAATCAGATTTCTCATCTATTCATTTATTCTAATATTTGTCACGCAATTTGGTACGCATTCTTGACATGGCTACTCTTCGCTATACACTTTCTACTGCTACGTGTACACTCTCACAGCCGACTTTCTGAAAGCCTTCACCCACATAAACAATAATTTAGATGAACATATCCGAAAGCTCGAAGAGGTCGTTTCAAAACTCAGACGGTTGAACAAAAATAAGCAACACCGCAGAAAATTTCAACCGTCCATCCGTGAAAGCAAAAACACAATCATCACTACCAATGACTGAAAACAGATTTAGTGTTAGATTACGACAACGATTTTCCTTGCCTTCCCAATTCTCGCTACCCCCTTCCATCATTGACACGTCCACCCACAAACCGACGCAAACAGGCTAGCAAGCGCAAAGAAACAAAGACTCGTAGAGTTACACAACCTGGCCCACAAGTAAACAAGGACATTCCCACTGAGCCCACGAAAAAGGTACTAATTTTAGCAGATAGCCATGGGCGACAAATTTCCTCCCCGCTCAGAGGGAAACTCCCATCCAATTTCTCTGTCACGTGTGTGCTTAAACCTAACGGGAGGTTTGCCGACATGATCAGTGAGTTGGACACCCACACAAAAACTCTCACCAAACGGGATACAGTCATCATCATAGGAGGGCAGAATGACATCAATTTGGGTGGTCACTTTGAGCAACATGTTTGACAAACTACAACGTGCCGCCCAAAACACGAACATTGTAATCTCGACTCTGCCCTTCTGGTACAACAACCCAACACTGTGCAAAGAAATTAGATACGCAAACAACCAATTAAAACTGCATCTGAGAGGCACACATGTTAAATTATTTGAGCTTAACTTTCTCTCAGAAAAACACTTCACCCGGCATGGTCTTCACTTGAATCTTGTCGGAAAACATGCACTTGGTAGCGAGCTTGCAAAACACATCCTTACACCTCGGCAGTATCCTACCCAAGACTCATTCCCACCTACATCTCCTAGTTCTCTTCCACCCTCCGGAACCCCTTTGGACCCAATTACCTTATCCCCTGAACTTAATCCTTGTACTACCTCTCCCCCTCTTCATTCCTCTACATCTGTAACCCCTCCTTCCTCACCTTCTAAGACTGCTGGGACACGATACTTCCTTCGACCACGCACTCGAGGTAAAAATGAGATAAATAAATAGCAACTACAGTCATATGAAGCAGAAAAGAATCCGTGTAGGTACATGCAAAATATTCAAATAATGCATCATAATGTGCAATCTCTTTCCAACAAAATTGAATTTATCGAGGCAGCATTACAGTGTGATCTGAGTCAAATGGATGTTTTTTGCTTTACAGAACATTGGTTATCTCATAATGATCTAAACACACTCCAAATTCCTAGTTTTTACCTTGCAGGATCTTATTGTTGAGTGGGGGAATCAAATAACGGCCCTGCTTACGGAGGTTCGTGTATTTTCGTACGAAATAATATTGATTCTACCTACTTGTCAGAATTCAATTTATATGCAGTTGAAACAGTTTTTGAAATAACAGCCGTACTTAACTACGCTCAAAATTATCTTACTTTGCATCTACAGACCTCCAACAAAGCGAGCTTTAGATTAATTAAATTTCTTAGAAAATCTAGAGATAATTCTGAACAAAATTAGTAATCTCTCTTTTAAATCCATTGTTGTAAGTGGAGATTTCAATATTGATTTTCTGAGCGATTCCCACGAAAAAGAGCAGTTTCTCAATTTAATTCATTATTTTAATTTAGATATTACAGTGAACGTACCTACACGGAATTTAAACAAAACAACAATAGATCAAATTATAATTAAGAAAACCACAAATAGATATGAAATAATAATTCCAAAAATTTTACAATTACTAATAACATGAATACTGACAAATAAATAAAACACGCATGTGCAGAGCATTTACTAAAGTTAACATAAAATTATTTACGGACTACTTCCTGAAGGAATCATGGAAGGCAGTTTATAACGCTATGGACACAAATGAAAAATATAATTTATTTTTCTGAAAGCATTCATTTCACTTTAACGCTTGCTTTACTAACAGTTTTAGATAATCAAAATCTACAGAAACGGCCATTTTTTCTGTCCTTAAAGATGTTGCTTCATCAATGAACCAAAGTGAAGAACCCATTGGTATATTTTTAGATCTTTCAAAAGCATTTGACGTGATTATAACATCTTGCTCTCAAAATTACCTTCTCATGGAAGTCGTTGCCCTAGATTGGATAACCTCGTTCCTTAAACATCGATCTCAAAGAGTAGAAATACCGTACTGGTACGAAAGGATATTCTTTCCAATTCTTTGCCAATTGAACATGGAATCCCTCAAGGATCGATCTTAGGCCTATTCTCTTTCTATTGTATGTAAACGACATGCTCTCGTCTATTAAAAATGGAAGAACAGTTCTGTTTGCTGATGACACAAATGTTCGAATGTTCTTTGCAAAAAACAAACAATAAATACAATTTAAGAAGTTTCAAATTGGATTAAATTTGAAAAACAAATTAATAATTAACGAAGGAAAACGGTTTCAATGCATTTTTGCATTTCAAATCGGCAATCGTATGCTCCATTGAAAATGAACAACATGCAATTAGCTGACGTTTAGGTAACAAAATTTCTAGAACTCTCAATTCAGTCAAACCTCAAATGGAATGTACATATAACAGAATTAAACCCTAAATTAAGTTCATTATGTTACACATACAGAATTCTTTCAAATTCTCTCAGCCTTCATGCTGTTCGTTGCGTGTATTTTGCAAATGCCCCGCCTGAGATATGGCATACTATTCTGGGGAAGCTCATCCTTTAGCACCCATACATTTAGATTGCAAAAGAAAATTATTCGAATAATGAAAAATTGCCATCCACGTGATCCCTGCAAGCCTTTCTTCCTTGAGCATAGTATCTTACCATTGCTTGCCTATTTATTTACGAATCTGTAGTATTTGTCAAAACTGACTTCCTTTACGGTGGGAACATATTTTCATGTAATACTGATATTTATTATTACACCACACGTTGTAGAAAACATGTTCATTAAGTGTCAGTATCTCTACAGCTCACTACAAGGAATCCACAGTATGTTAGTAGTACATATGTGGTACGTCGTATGTTAGTAGTGCGTTGTAAAGTAACGAACATTCTCATGTACGTTCGTTTACAACGCATTGCCAGATGACATTAAACAATTAAAACCGGTACACAAATTTAAATTAAAAGTAAAATATCTTCTGTTGCATAACTGTTTCTATTCAGTTAGAGACTACTGATCATCAAAAAGAAAAATAATGTATATTTTAACAAAACAATGATATAGTATAATGAATTAGTTTACATTTTTATTGCATAATTTTTAAAAAATGCCTGTAACAAGTAATGTACATCAGCTTCCGGGTCAATGACCCCCATCTCGATAGGATTTTTGTCCAGTTTCCCTAATTCATTGAGAAAATGCTGAGATGGCCCCATGATTTGCTTCTGGATGTAAATGTAGCTTCACTATGCGCACGTTTTGTTGAGCTCTCCTTTTGCTTGCAGTGGTAGTAGAGCTCAGGATGAGTTTCTATTTTGTTAGCAATACAGAAAAATCAAATGTGCAGTTCGTTTACCGTTACAAGTAAGTTCTCAATAACTCGGGAACGAAAATATCTAGTTTTGAAATGATAATCCTGCGCTTTTTATTTTCTCGCATACATGAGGGAGTAATATACGTAGTAAAGAGAACGTTGTGTAATGCTGTATAATATCGATTTCGAGATTTCAACGGAAATACAAGTTTTGAGGTCTCCTGATACTGAAAGTGTTTTTTTGTTTCAAAATGTCCGTCTGTGAAAACTACTAGCGCTTAAACCATGCGTACGATCTTCGAAGTCCCTGTCCATCTGGCTCTAGTTTACGATTTGAAATTTTGGAAAAACATAAAGATAAGATTGGAGGCGCCCAATTTAAACTGTTTTTACTTGGATTACAAGTAAATGATTCTAAAGTACTAGTCAAGTGGTTTTAAAATGTAAGATATCCTTGGAAATGATAGGGGAAGCAATGCTTCCCTTGCGTCCATGGAATAAACGCCCTGGCAATTTTACCCGTCGTTACCTTATAATAAACAAGATTTATCCACTTTTTCGTGGTCAGGGCCTGGCCATAAAGACTAGAAACTACGAGAGACGTCCGAAATAAGAATACCATGATTAAGGCTAATACTCATGCTACAAATGAACCAATAACATGTATTTTATGAAAGTAAAAGAACAATTTTCTTATTGTCTTACCGGTCTAATGAAGATAAATTATATTGGAGAATATGCACAATCACTTCTAATATGATTAAACAAAGCCAAGTTCTTTAGATATTAAGTGCTTCAAACAAACAAATTTTTGAAACACTCCTGCTAACATAATTTTAAGAAGTGTAGTAAGTACATGATTTGATTCAAATTTATGCAAAATATACTTATACTTTGAAAACCCTGGTATCATTTAAAGTGCTAATATTGACGAATTGTTTGAATTCAGAAAAGTATCTAGAGCATCAATAATGAAAGTGTAGGAACAAAGTTCAAACAATGTTCAACTTTTGCAATTTTTTAAATTTTAAGATTTTAATGAAAACCAAACTTTTAACAAATATTAATTAGTGGTTTGATTTCTTTGAGTGAGATTATTAAATAAAAACTCTGGATTCATTTCTGGAGAAAAAATGGTAATGCAAAATGTCAAATTGGTAAAATGCAAAATTGGCTTTACAAGCTTTATACAGAGTATCTGTAAAAATTAAAAGATCCTTATCAAATTTGCAGGGTCTAAAATAAAATTAGATTCATCACAGAATATAAATTTTGGAAAAGAATCTTTTTCTATGGTTTAGGCACTTGTTTTGTTTGCATGGTGAGTGCTGTTCCACTTCATTATTTATTATATACTTGGCCCCATTATCAGAATATCATTAAATTACTATGGTATTTGCAAGAGACTATACCCTCCAAGACAAAGGAAAAATTATTTAAATCTAAGTTCATTGCAAATGTGATGGCAGAACCAATGATGAAAAAAAAAATGTAACTTCCTTCTTTCAAGTCGGTTAAATTTCATACAGATGATTATTACATTTATACAAATATTGGTGTATCTAATGAGTATTTGTGCAATTGACAGATAAATTCAAAGAAAAGAAATTTAAAGGAAATGAATGTATCATAACATACCTTATACCCTTCCAAACTATCTCCGCTTGATTGTGAGTAGACTGGGAATCTTCTCTGTTTTTTTTTGTCATAAAATTTTCTATAAAATTCAGATTCACGAAGTGTCCTTCCTGTTTCCCTTGGAGTATAATTGGTAATCTTACTTTCATCAACTTTTCTTCGAGCTCCTGGTCTATGCATGTTGAAGGTTCAATGTCAAAAGGTACTTCTCCTACAACAGAGATTTTAACAGCAAATTCATCAGGATTTTCGTCATTGACCTGGAAAGATGCATTAAGGGATAATATGACAGAAACTTTCTACTACTCATTTGTAAAGCGATTCGATGGTCATTGTATATATTTGACTAAAACTCAGGGTATAATTATGAACAATGAAATATATCCAAACCAGCATTTAACTAATTTTCATGTTCTATCTACATCCATCATCATTGATAAAAAACATTATGCTCTTATATACATACCAATTATGACAAAATAATCTTCTTAATGTCCTCAATGGGTAGGTAGAGATTGCTCGTTACTACTAGTGATAATGTTAATTTCTTTTAATTCTAATAACATTTTAAGTATTATTGACACTTTTCTTCTTCACAAGTCTTTTAAAAACAAATTATTACCTTTCCTGAAAAACAGAAGTAATTTCATTTAGAAAGAGAAATAAATGAAATTCACTCATTTTAACCCTTCCAAGCGCCGCTTTGCTCATGTGCAAAGCGATCTTCAGAACGGCTTTAGAGCTACCAAAGGACCGTAAATCCTCTGGAGCCCTCATTTGGCGTTTCATTAATAGTCTTCCTAGCGTTAGGTTTACGAATTATCATACAGAATGCCTGTTCATGGTCTCCAAGAACTCGTAACCATCAGGGGGCATCGCTATGACGTGACACGCTAGATTGTTGGTTTTGTGAAAGCTATATGTCGACGTTTCGATGTAAATTGGCGATTGCAATTTTTTTCATATCTGATATGTATTTCTATAAGCTTAACGAATGTGAAAAATACTGGATTTGGTATCGTGTGTGACTTTTACGAGAGTGAAAAGATTGTTTGCATATCTGCAAAGATGCGCATTGAGCTCACTTTGGTAGTGAAGAAGTAAGGTTATGTTTGATATTTATTACATATTATGTTTCAATATTCACGAAAAATTATGCAACAATACTCAAATTCTCGAAAAATTTTACACGGCCTTACTTTTAAAGCCGTTCTTTAAAAAACAACTAAATTTAATAAAAAAAAATTGGACCCTTTATTTCAAAATTTTGAACAAATTTCCCAGGGGCTTCGTGTAAAATACCTCACCAAATTTTAATATCGATTTCAAATTCTAAGGATCACGACATCAGCCAAATCGATTGAGGAATACCAATTTTGAAAAAAAATCGGCTGATCGGTTTAGGTGCTAGAGTGGACAGACGTTTTGCGTCAAAAAATTTTTTGGTATCAAGAACCCATAAAACATGGATTCTGACAAACCAACATGATAAAGGATGTTTTACAATACTTAGGGATAACATTTACCCACGTTTTCGTTAACGGGCAATAAGAGTTTTTTGTCGGTATTTAGCGGTTTTCCCCCGGAGCATTGCAATACTTTCTCTATACTGCGTAAGCAGTAACGAGAAAGTAAAAATTATGAACCTGCAAATTACCAGGGTGTGAAGGATACACATTTGTACCTTACACAATTGTGAAGTAAAATTTTGTTTAAACAAAGGGAAGAATTTTCATGGATATCCTTTCTGAATAGTTTTAAAAAAACATTAGTACTCATGTAGAATATGTTTACTTGTTCTTGTAAAATATGTTTACCACAAATAAAAGTTGTCCTTGATACAAGAAAATTATTAAGTTTTGTATTTTATGAAAATAAATGGATATGATTAATGATGTATATCTGCATTTGACTGTCAGAAATTTTGAGTCAATGTGCACCTTTGCACATAAGCAAAGTGTATTTTTTTTTTTTTTTTTTTTTTTGCATAAAGCCTTAATGGCTGAAAAAAAATTAATATTTTTCCCAATATATAGAGTCTAGTCTTTAAAATATAAAACAATTGAAGCTTTACAAAAGCCTGGCGTAGACTACACTACATTATTCCTTCAATATGATTTTTAAAAAATTCAAATTTTTCAGAAGGTACCTAGAAAAATGTTGAGAGTAGAAAGAGGAAATTTCATATGTACCTTTATTGACACTTTTAAAACGTAGTTCAATATAACCTCTTAGTTCAAATTGTCTCTGATGTGGAAAATTTAGCAACCTATGTTCAATTTTAAGGCTCCGAATATTTCATTGAAAAACTCAAAGTTACATCTTAAAGCAGGTACTTTGGTAATGGTCTCATTTGGAATTTTCCCATTCATTGCAATGGATTGTTGGGGTACAGAAATAACAATGCAGCAAAATAAAATAATTCATAAGAGGCAGAACCTACTTAAATCAGCGACATGATACACAAAATTATAGAAATCTACAAAATTTTAAGCAACAGTAATTTGCAAATCAAATGAACCAAAACCCTGTACAAGTTGTGTGTTTGAACAGACTGTGATTTTAATCACGGAATGTGTTGTAAACACGTAGGATTTTTCAACATCACATCACTTACTTTCCTTGACAGAATTTTTATATAAGTAAATTCAAATATCTCTTCACAGAAACCCACAACCACATGCATCTAAAGTGAACAAATCGGCAATAAAATACATAACATTTTCAATTTTCAAACTATAAAAAGTTTGTATTTCAAGTTTATATTTTACACTTTATTCTTGCTTTGTATGACTTTCTCATTTACATTCATTACATTAAAAAATATATATTCTCACTAAACTTTTCAGTTTCCATTACAAGTCTTGCTTTAATTATTCTGTTTCAATTGATAACTCCTATCAGATTTTAAATAAACACATGCAACTAATGAGTAATTCAGCAACTTACCTTTCTTACAAACATTCTATAGTTGCATTAAGAATTTTTTTTATTTACTCTGAAACCAAAATACTGTTATATTTCAAGGCATTACACAATTATTTTGGATTGCTTGCATCATTTCCTGCAATGTTTATGAGAATAATGAGATACCCTTGTATGTAACAAAGAACAGCAAGTTTCTGATTGAAGATGAAATTTGTAAAGAAGAAAATCAAAAGCACTAAGACATTTTTGTTCAGTTTTAAAAGGTATAAAAGTATTTTGGTGGCATAAGAAACAAATGTCTTTTGATTGCAAAATAAATTATTCTCTTTTGCATACTTTATTAGGAATATGCTTTAAAGAGTCTTACATTACACTTATTTTTTAGTAGTGAGTGGATAAATTCCATGTCATATCCTACATTATTTTGCTATTAACCACAAACACTTCCATAAGTCATATCCTGCATTATTATGCTGTTAACCACAAAACACTGCATTATTTTGCTGTTAACCACATTCTGGAATTAATTCAATTATTGTTTGAAAACAATCGAATTAAATCTTACATTTTTCCCCCTTATTGTTCCTCAAAAGGAAGGAATGATAGAAATGTTGCGTCAAAATGCAAGCTGATGATGAATGCATGCTTCATCTTACCTGAAGTAGTTACTATTTTAGAGCTTTGGTGGTATTCAGAAACATATCCAGAACTGTTGTCTTTGTTTACCAAAACTGCAATATCAAATGACATAGACAATTCTAGTAAATATCATTTTAAATTATTTCATAAGCAGACCTCTAGAGACTTGTAAAACCAATATTTGCGGTATCTCCTTTTCAATGTGATGCAACAATAAACAACAATGTCGTTTGTTTTGGGATGAACAGTGTTCTAGACTTATGCAATAAATCGCCACTAGGGTCGCATCTACAGCAATTCACGCGTAAACATTTTAATAGGTTGCGCAATATAAAAAAAGAAATGAATCGAAGCGAAGGCTTTTCTCAGGAGAGTGCAATATACAGAAAAATATTTCGTCTACTTTTACAAATGCCCTTGTAAAGAAAATTGATTGTATTTTTGTACTTCCTAAAGGACACATTCTAAACGAACGAAAGGAAACAAGCAAAATGTAATTTCAACAAAATAGTAGGATCTTTATTTGAAATTGCACTATATATATATATATATATATATATATATATATATATATATATATATATATATATATATATATATATATATAAGTCCACTGCAGTTTTCTCAATATTGCAACAAGCTCTATTCGAAAGAAAGAATCGCCGCTTTGATTGACAAGGAGCTTGAAATCGTCGATTCCGAGCATTTGGACCCTCCTGGAATATGGAAAGTTATATATATTCGAATATGGACAGTTTAGCCCAATACTAAAAGATAACTAAATTGAAATACCGGTGTACGTGGATAGTAGTATAAGCAACTAATAATCTTGAACTTTCGACTTAAACAGGAATTTTAAGGCGTAATATGTCCTATTTTATATTACAATATTACTGGTACCGTAGTTTATAATGTACCCGCATAATTACTCCATAAAAATGAAGCATTTTCAAACTGAAATACAGAGTCAATAAAAAAATTACTTTTTTGGACTCAAAGAAACGACTTCAGTTCATTTGTTTTTTCTCGCCTTATTTCATAAGAAGAATCGTAATATTGCACCGGAATACGGCGAATTTTCGACAGAAATCTCTTAGTGACGGGCCCTGGGAACGAAAAAGTGGATAAATCTTACTCCTATATATAGTACATTATTTCCTCTAACAAGCGATGTAGCCAGAATCCATGATTTGTGAGTACTTGGTACCGAAATCTCGATTGTCGGCAAAACCTCTCTGTTCGTCTGCCTGTCCGTCTGTTTGTCCGCCTGTCTGTCCGTCTAGTGTCCACTTCTTGAAAAGAACCGAACACGAAACTTCAACATTTTCAGAATTTTCTCAATGGCTGCAATTTTGATTAAATTTTCTTCTAACCTAGCGTAAAGGACGTTGGTGCAAGTCTCTTGATATACGGCCATGTACAATTTTGCGACAACCCAGTTTTCACGTAATTTTGGGTGAAATATAGACAAATTTTAAAGTTCTTTAAACAATTATTTTCTCAAAAATGAATCCACATTTTTTTCTTTAAATTTTCTCTACGTATGTCTCAAACGATGATATAAAAGTGGTGCTAGTTTCACTTCTGGCGAACTCCGTTTTTTCGAAAAGTGCAAAAACATTCCAAAACTCCAAAATTAAAGATAGAGATTTTTGTGTTCTAAACATGGTCTAAAGAATCTGAGTTTTAAAACTAGATTATGTAATTTTTTAAAAAAAGAATAGTTTTCGCTTGAAGTTAATGCAATTTATAAACTAGTGGAGCTAGAATAGCACGTACTTTCTCGCACTTAGGCCTCATTCACAATGCAAACTTAAACGTAAACGTAACGTAGCCGCAAAACCAACAAATGAGTTACTAAGTGCCATTCACAATGCCTTGAAGTACCTGTAGACGTGAGTCCGTAAACTGAAGAGTTCACAAGCTCCAAGCTTTTACATTAAGTTTACGTCGGAATTCTACCGAACACCAATCAGAGAGCAGCGTGGAAGGTCGATTTCAGATTGTGTCGAGGTAGTTTGTGGTTATGTCATTTTATTTTTGTAATGTAGAAAACTAGTTTGCGAACTGTTTTGATGCGTGTAGTGAATTCAAAGAAAGAATTTGTTCAATTTTTATTGTGACTTTAACTTGACATGGCGAATAAGCTAATTATGTTCGACGAATTACTCGTGAATTTGGTATGAGATACTTCTTGTTTATACGACGAAGGAAATGCGAGCACTACTACAACAGTTACTCGTATGTGTGTGTGTGTGTGTATATATATATATATATATATATATATATATATATATATATATATATATATATATATACGATACACATAGATAGAAAGACAAATCGATAGAAATATCGAAGAAAAAGCTAGAAACTATGGTCATAGATTAACACCAGGATGTCCAGTTTCTACGTTCTTCCGAATACCTCTAGAGCGGTTCCCCTGTCGTGCGATGGTAGCGCTCCCGGTGGTTCGCGAAAACGCGCCAAATTCAAATTTCAGAGATACCCGCCAAATACGAATTACTGAAAGGAGTTGGAGATATTTGAAAGAAAATTAATGGTAATGCAGATTCTTAAAAATTAAATTTATCTAATTGGTTTGTTTACGATTTACAATCTTTAAAAACGTTTTGTATTAGAAAGCAAAGTTAATGGAAAAATCAAAGTCAAAAATTAATTAAAACAATCCATTAAATATTGAACCAACGAAACTTTTATTGTCTTTTCAATAAAATACACAATTACAATCACACTGTTTACTATCATTAAAAAACGAACTCAAATTTCCATATCCAACACAGCCACTGCAAGGTGACTCACTGGTTAGGAGTAATATTTGGAAGTTCACTCTCAAGAATATGCTCTCACTCCTAGTTCAATGACAGAAAAATGAAATTACTTAAAAGGATTTTTTTCTTTCTTTTTTTAGTTGCTCGAGGGAACTGTGGAAATCATAAGACACCCAGGAGGGACTGCACTCCTGGGTAGTGTGGGACTCGCGCCCAACTAAAACCACTAAACCCTTTTCCAGTTGTGACAATACTCAAATACAGAAAACGTTTAACAGACACACATTCAGAAACTTAAGTTGCACATTAATATAAACAAAATTTTTACTTCCCGACACACTGAATGGACCGCAACATTACTTCTCCATTCCAAGTGACCACAGTTTTTAATTAACTCTAACATACACTGTATCTAAATACCCTCCGTATAACCATGAATTCAGGCATTCTCAAAGCAAAATTGTTTAATTAATCACCACATACATCGTATATTAATACCCTCTATATGACCATGAATTCTGGCTATCTCACAGCAAAAGTTTTTTATTAAGCACCACATTCACCATATCGTAACCTTTGTCCCTTGTCATCATGATTTCAGATGAACTCTCAGCAAATGTTATTAATGAAGCACTTCACACGCTATTTTAATACCTTAAAATAATTGAACTGTGTAGGAAAATTAATGTAGTTACTGCAAGCTCATAAAATATTAATGTATTCTTAACAATGTGATGATAAACAAAAGTTTTAATTTTTAAATGATCATAAAACTGATTTTTTGTAATGAAAATTAATTCTTATACTACAAGAAAATTTTCTCCAAGTGATAAATAACACAAATAACGAAACACTGTATTGATTATTATGCGAGGGTACTCTTCCTCTAACCTGCGAAAAAACTGAATGAAGTTAGTGAAACATACATCTTAATATTGAATGCTAGAAACTAAATAATATTCGACATAACTATTAAGAATTTTTTTACTCTAAAGGAATATTTTGGTCAATTTTTGAAGTTTTTATTTTGTTAGAAAAACTATTACATGAAGAAAGAGGAGAACAGACAGGGAAAACAGTTAGCATGCAATCACATCCTGGTCCATTGCAAATAGAAAAGAAACTCAGCCTAATAGATCCATGTAGTTACATAGAGAAAGACAACGATTTGTCGACACGACAACCGTAAAAATTGCTACACGACAGTGCAGTACAATAAGGACCACGTTTAGCGGCCGTGATAGATCATGAGCAGCGCCAGAACTCAATGTGCACCATGATGTGCACACGAGGATAGCAATCAGCGGTCTAGAGGCAGATACAAGTCGGCGGAACTCAAGGTGGACTCGTAACGAAACACAGAGCGCTGCAACATCGGAGCAAGAAACGTATTCTTAAGGAAAGATGGGAGCTGGATATCCTAGTGCATCCATGCTATGGTGGAACGATCTTTTCCACCGTGCTAGAAACGAATCGATCAAGTTTCAGTACGTTGAATTTTGATTGGTTGAGGCGAAACTTGCGTTCCAGCTTACGTTCGTGATTGTGAATGCATGTTTTAACGTATTAATTTTACGGCTAAGTTTACAGCATTACGTTACGTTTAAGTTTGCATTGTGAATGAGGCCTTAGTACGGTTACGTAATATTAGAATACTGCAATTTCTGGTCATATTATCTCATCTTACTCATCACTTGTAAAACCATGCACTATCAAATGCTAAAATATGAATGCAAACATGCACTAACAAATAGCCAAACGTGAATGATGCAGGGTAAAAATTGACAAAACATGCAAAATCAAATTTTAGTTTTGTATATTTTTGTTTTATTGCCTTTTGTAGCAGTTAACAAATAACAATTTTTCTAAATTTCACTCAGCCAAGTGCATATTTTGTCAGAAACGAATTTTTTGAACGTAAAACATGCTTTCTACGTCAAAAGACGTAATTGGAGCACATTTCAAAGGCGAATTGTTAGCCAATGTGTGGTCAAATTTTGCATTTTCTGAGTTTTTACCTCAAATAATGTTTTTAACATTTTGGATAAATTCCAGATCATGATCTGCATTTAATGTTCTTAAGTAATTTCTCCTTGGCGGTCTCACTCACACCATTAAACACTAATTATTAACATATGTTAATGTCTTCTATAAATTTTAATGACTTTAGTATGGGAAAACCTGCCTTTTCCGATTTCTGAATTGCTTTAGGTAATTTTACAAAATTTGATTAATTATAAATTTTCGTTTTTTACAGTCATGGTTTTTTAACATATTTTACTCTATTATTTTTTCACACAAGCGGACTGAGATTCTGCTCCTGATTACTTTCCCCTCCCATTGTCAATTATCAAGTGATATTAAGTTACAGCATCCTACATTCATTATCCTTTGAGACTTCATCTTTCGGCTTTGCATCTTTTCGCAATTGTGGCTCACGTGTATTTCGGAAATATGAGCACATATACCGAAGGGTTACAATTTGTAGGAAAAAATAAGCAAAGACAACCGCTGGGATCTGACTAGGAGCTGTCAGAACCTAAGAATATTATGCAATTTATACACAATATGTGTAATATTAATATTATAAATATGTAAAAAATAATTTAAAAAGTCCCTAATATTCTAGATAGAAGTCTGAAAATGCAGTATTAATTGAAAAAAAAAAACAAATATGCATTATGCATTAATTTTTTCACAAAAAACTATCCAAACATGCCTATGTACACGGGAAAAGTATGCGTTTGTTGCGTCACTGTTGATGCAACGCGTCTCTTAACCCTTGTTGGGCGTTGAGCGCTTTCTTCTGGAGTAATTCTCCGTTAGTGAGTAATTTACTATGCTGAATAATTATTATATTTGTCAAGTCTCGTCAAGTCGCAGTCAGTCAATGCCTTTTATCCCTTCGGCCAGGGGCTCGACGCTGTTAGATCCCGGGGTTCCTGGCCGGTCACCCTACCAGAAACCCGCGAGTCTCGAATTCGTAGTAAACGAATTAGGCTACCACCGCCGGCACCGCCGGCATTTTTTAAATGAGTTTGCCTATTGTACATTCAAACATATGATTGCAATACGGAACCTTATGGAGTATTGCCCGTTCTTTCTATCCAACACAATTCTACATAAGACTCTCTTCTTCTACCGCAATCTGTGTTGGCAATTCACGAGGCTTGCGTTATTCAGCTCGACCATCCTGTTTCACGCACAATATTTAACATGTTTACCCAACGATAGCTTCAATTGTGATCGTGGAAAACTGAGTTTTTAATCCGTTATTCCCAGAACTCTTATAAATGTATTAGTTATTTTGTAATTTAGTTTCATGTTTAATTTCGCAGAAATTAATTATAAATGATAGCGAAATGTTTACTTCTACCTTTTGACGTCCTTAAATTTTCACCAAGCGAGAAACTTTTTTATTATTGAAGAAAAGCACGAACATCCAGGGGATGAAATGACAAGAGAAGTCCAAATTTTGATATGAGACCAACCACATTTCCGAATGAATCATGGTTCTTGTTAGACGTAATAAAAGCAATATTTCGTGCGCTCAAACGAACATCTCATGTCGTTAATCTTCAATATTTCCCAGCGATTCTCAATTGCCGACGTGGAAGGAAAAATATAGTATTTATTTTTGAATTTCACTTATTAAAAACAGTAAAGTACTTACAAACATATCTAAAAATGAATCAGAAATTTTACAGGTAACAATATTAATTCCAAAATCATTCAACCAGAAATTCTGTCTCAAAATATGTTTTAAAATGCAAAGATATGGCGAATATTTAGCTGGATGTTCAAAAAGAAAATTATGCATTGCCCGCACAAAGAATTACGGTATCTGATGATATCCACGACTCATCTTTGTGAATGGTCATTTTCCCTTATTTTACATAAAAAGAAATATGTGAAGAAATTGGACGTGCAAAACGTGGACTTGAGACCGAAAATTAATAACATTGATCTTCATATCGACTATTATTCATATTGGACTAGTTGGCGCCATTTTACGAGGCGGACGCATCTGGTGGTGCTCTTCACTTTTCGTGATATATCTATTATCTTTAGCGATTGTGCTGTATTTGTTGTGTTTAAGTGCTTACATTGCTTGTAGCAGGTTAGCTGAAAATATAATTGTTTTTTTGCTACGAACCAACTGATTACAAATTTTAAACGGATACTGGAACCTTAACGAATTTCATATTTACACGTTGGTGATAACCTATGAACAGTTCCGTTTATTTTCGATATTATATCACTGTGCTAATTTAACTACTGAAAGATTTATTGCATTTCTGTC
The DNA here is from genome assembly GCA_964035755.1 of Teleogryllus oceanicus. Lineage (NCBI taxonomy): Eukaryota > Metazoa > Arthropoda > Insecta > Orthoptera > Gryllidae > Teleogryllus > Teleogryllus oceanicus. Next base: position 151,972,061 of record CAXIVR010000001.1, read on the forward strand.
ACGAGTGACGATTCCGTAGTTTGAACGTTTAGAGAACGGTGTATCAAATAGTTTTGAATTTGTATTCTGTAACATCACTAGCTGTATACAATTGCATTAACTTCCAGCTGAAATTCCGGAAAAAAATAATGGTTTAAAAAAATCGTTCATGACCTCTTCTTAAAGATATTTTTAGAACATATTTAATTTTTTGACAAGTCTATCTTCAAAATTGTACTTTGCAATGCTAATTTTTTAAATTTTCGAAAATACAAATTATCCAAAATGAGATCAGTACCAATTTTTATACCGTCCTTTGATACATACGAGGAAAAGAAAAAAATGAAGAGGTATTGAAGAAAATGTTTCTTATAAATTGAAATAACTTCATCCAGAAGTAAGCGAAAACTACTCGTTTTTACATTCTCGTTCTTTCGTCGTAGGAAGAGAAAGTATTGTAATTGTGCGCCGGCAAAAGACGATTTTTTGGCAAAAAACACATTTTACTCGTAACCAAAAAGTGGATAAATCTTATTCCTATATGTAGTAAACATATTTCCTCTAACATGTGTTGTTAGAATCCATTATTTGTGAGACCTTAATATCGAAAAATCGATTGACGGCAAAAATTCTGTCTCGGTCCGTCTCCCCAACGTTCGTCCGTTCGTCTGCCTGTCCGTCCCTCTTTCTCTGTGTCTGTCTGTTCGTCCGGCTGTCCGTCCGTTTGTGATCAATGCTGGCCACTAAATCGTTCAGTTGATTTTATCCAAACTTTATATTCCCTGATCGTTTTAAAAGAACTCAAGGCCATCTGCGTTGAAACGGAATTTTTTTGATTTTGTGGTGTACTTCGATAATATCGAAAAATCGATTGACGGCAAAAATTCTGTCTCGGTCCGTCTCCCCAACGTTCGTCCGTTCGTCTGCCTGTCCGTCCCTCTTTCTCTGTGTCTGTCTGTTCGTCCGGCTGTCCGTCCGTTTGTGATCAATGCTGGCCACTAAATCGTTCAGTTGATTTTATCCAAACTTTATATTCCCTGATCGTTTTAAAAGAACTCAAGGCCATCTGCGTTGAAACGGAATTTTTTTGATTTTGTGGTGTACTTCGTATGAAGTCTCAACATTTCTGAAAGGGCAGGCATAGGAACAATGTTCTTCTTATTTTGGAGTCTGAGTAATAGATTATATGTTTCGTCTGGAATTTTAAGATGAGAGTGAGAGAAATGAGCCACTACATCGAAAACGATGTTCTTCTGCACATGAACACGCCTGAGGTTGTAATGCGTCAACTAACCAATGGCAAGCATGCCAAAGCACGTGCTGTGTTTTACATTCACTTTTTTCGTAGGGTGAACGAAGAATAGTTGAAGTCGGCTGCATTACGTAGTGTGAACATTTAAACGAACTTTGGCAGCACTGTGAAAATACCTGGCTGCGCGCGATTAAGAACTTGCAAACGACGCATCCTGTCCGTGATCAATGAATGCTGAACGGGCAATTGGTAGCAGATAACATGAATTGAACTCTCCCTCTCTCGCCCTCTCTCCCTCTCTTGCCCTCTCTCTCTCTTTCTCATCCCAGCTGATGGTCGGCGGCAGAAAATGGCAAGTAAAACAGGGGATGCATTTATGCTATCCCCTATGAGTTCTCTAAGATTTGCGAAATCGACATTTGTTAGAAAAAGTCTTTCGTTGCCAAGAGTTTTAGTTTGATAAGCATAAATTCATAAGAACTAGTAAATCTAGAAAAATTCTGCGCATTACATTTTTCGACCCTTTAACTTGCATTACAATTATTATTATTTAGAAAAATAAATTTAACATGTTTACGATTAAGAGTATCTTTAATTTACCTTTTCATTCCTAGCCTTAACATAACTGTAGAGTGTGAGCGGGGACAGGGGATAATGATAAAAGCACTGTCTTCTGAGAAAGTTAATTGTCAAGATCATTATTACGTTCTTTTTCTCAACTGAGCACGCAGCCGGGCAAGATATTGTTCGACAGCGGTGGACGGCTTCTCACCTGAATACATTTTCCTTTTAAAGGCATTCAATATTCAAAATATTGCATCAATAGCGATATACAAGAAATCATTTTGAAACCAAAGATCGCCCAACAAGCGCTCTCTCTAGCGTCTGGTGTTCTTCTAGGCAGTGCACCATGTCACGCTCTTGGCTCTATTACTGCGTTTCCTGGTTTACTCTTTGGCCCTATGCTTCAACCTAGGGTCTTCCGTGCAATAACCTGTGGGTTTGGTCACCGAACGTGGCGCGCCGACAGAGGGAAATACCAATTTTCTGCCTTGGTCTTACACAAGCTGCAATTTAATTTTATGAATTTCGCTTGTTATTGAAAGTACACAAGTTAAGTCAATTATTGATGGTATTGAATGCAATATTTATGATGTTTGGAGAATTTATTTTCATTTGATCTTAGGTTTTGATTCAAAATGAACATTTAATGAGTTCCTTATGTATAGGAAGTCCCTTTCTGTCTCTCACGGTGTGTGCATCTCCAACACTAGGTTCACTATCGAATTCCATCACTGAAGCAGTGACAGTCTGCGAGAGGTGTTGTAAATACGAGTGTTGGGGAAGATCTTTCATTGTTGCGAGGTTAGTGAAATTTTCGAAATAAAATACTTTTATTGGTGTAAAACGTGTCCAAACAAAAGTGCTTGTTGTCAGTGATGCAGTACGATCACTGTATTTTCAAAACCAAGTTATTTTATGTTTTGCATGAATTATATTACTGTCAATTGTACTGTCAACCTACATAACTAATAAAGATCTCGAGTGCCTTCTGAAAATCAAAGCCAGAACCTCGTGCACGAAAGGTCTGAAATAGACACTCATAAAATTATGTAATATTTCAATGTAGACTTTAATAAAATTAGTTTTAATATTTTACATTAACAATCAGTTAACAAACGTTTTATTATTCTGAATTTTGGCAATTACATTTTAATCATTCGATGGAATTGCAATCCACAATTCGTTGGGGCACTAGCTGCCACCGCTCAGCCATCGCTTCCAAAACTCATTACAAATCGCAGGGCATTAAGCGCAAAAAATATTTCATTTAGAGAAAATACATTAATACTAATTCATCAATACAAAATTCCGTTTAATTCACCCACCAATGAGAAGTTATTCTGAAAATATCAAACTGCCGGGGCATTCCATTGTTGCATTGCAACATGGTAACTCCTGAAAGATTCTAGCAAAAGAAATGCGGGAAATTCAAATTTGCAAATTCGAAAAAAACATATTACGCTCAACTACTAATATTTTTTTAAAAGTGCATGGCCGTTTTTAAAAACTGGTTTTATAGAACAATTTTCATGTAAGAAAAAAATATTTCATCAATATTGTACTTTTGCATTGTTAATTTTGGTGGTTGATTGCAATTTTCAAAAGCATACTGGCCGTAAATGCCACATTTGCCGAAAATGGGAGCAGTACCACTTTCTTTAGCGTTCTTTACAAGGAAAAAATAGAGAAAAAAATTGGAGTCGTTCTTGAAAAAATTATTGTTTAAAAATGCCTATATTTCACGCAAAATTACTCAAAAACTAATATTTTCGAAATATTGTTGTATAGCCTTATTTCAAGGTATATTTTTGATAAACAGATTTCATTAAAAAAACCCTATCTTCAATATTGTAATTGTAGGAAGATGCCGAAAAAAATTTGAACTTTTGTAATTTTCGAAAGTTCAGGGAGCTCAACAAAAATGCGATACACCATTCTCTCTACAGTTTTTTCCTACATTCGACGAAACAATTTAAAGAAAAAAATTGTAGCTGTTTCTGAAAAATTGCTAAAAAATTGCCTGTTTCACGCAAAATTACTGGAAAATTCATATTTTTGAAAAATTGTATATTTCAAGATCTGTCTTTAAGCAACAGATTTTATTAAGAACATTGTCTATATCTTCAATAATGTATTTGTAGGATAATGCCGAAAAATTTTGAACTTTTGCAATTTTCCAAAAATTAGGGCTTTCAATGGAAATTGTACGTGAGCCACTCTGATATGGGCCCTTTACGCTATATTGCGACATTTTGATTAAAAAAATGGAGCCATTTTTACAAAATTAAGAAAATGTTGAGATCTCACGTAAAGTACTCCGCTCCAAAAAACATTAATTCTGACTACTCAACGTGTAAGAGGAACTAATTTACTATATATAGGAACAAGATTTATCCACTTTTTCGTTACCAGGGCCCTGCAATAAGAGTTTTTCTGTCGAAAATTCGACATTTTCCGGCCTACGATTACACTACTTTCTCTTAATCACCTTTTTATGGATCCCCTTTTCATGGATTCGTCCTTACACTCAAAACGCGCGCGTAAACAATTATGGTTTGCCAGCTGATGCAAAGGCAACGCTCCCTATAAAGGATTTCTCCCGAAAGAACTAAAACTCTACACAATTTAACCAAGACTTAAAGCCCTGAAGCGGAGTGTGAGATGGTGTGCGCTCGCCAGGTCCTCCCGGTGCGGCGTTTCTTGACCAGATCAGAGTGCATGGGTTTTGGAGAGGTTATGGAGCTGTAAAATTTCTGCTACAAATAAGTTATTTGGTGTTAAGTGGGCGAATCTAAAAGAGCGTGCCTGGTTTGAAACGTTATCACATTCCAATTTATAGGACAGTATCGCACTTACAATGTCTCTGTTGAGAAGTTGTAGATTTGTACCCTGCCTGACGACGATCGCTAGGATTAGATGTTCTTTAAAGGGACAAACTTATTCGTATAGACGCAGAACTGTATCGGAAATTCGTAACTTTGTGAGGTATGTTGGTGTATCGATTGAGATTTTTGACATTCTTCCTAATTTCTCTTGTGAATAAAAAATAGAAAAAGGTTGTAAATAGATTATTTACTGTTATTGTTCTGAAATGTGAACTTATTCTGAATTTCTTTTGAATCCTCCTTTCAGCTTTTAAAACCTTACATTTTTTGTGTGTATTTACATGAATTGATTTGCCTTCAAGTAAGTTTTTAGGCCACCTTACTTTATCAATGCGTAGAATACATAAAAATACAGTAACATTTCTAAAATCATGTACTAAATTATAAATTGCCAAAAATTTGCATCCCAACACTTTGTCTTGTCCCAGTCATTTTGTATCATCAAGGTGATTAAGAACATGTGCGTTTCATTGTGTGTGTTTGTCACAAAAGCAGAGTTTATTAATTTGGAGAATTTAAAAACATTGGAGGTCCAGAGGGGTTGGGATGACATGTAAGAACTTAAGACCATTATTGTCGATAGATTGTTGCACTTCGATGGCTCTCATATTTGGGGAAAGTTTCCCCTTTTTAAAATCTACTCCCAAAGTGATGCATTATAGAAATGCATTGATTATATATTTCAGTATATATGGCATAAGTAATTTACTAACTAGGTTTTCTGCTCGTACATTGTCCAAAAACCAATGTTTTTTTTCTTTCTTGTTATTACTTTCAGACTCTAAATTTAAATTAAGTAGTAGTGTCCAGTGTGAATCAAATGACCCCCCCATAGAAACTCATTTAACACATTATAAATAAATGGCTGCACCTTTTTTTATTGAGTTGGAAGTGTGTTTGTTCTTGTTATTTTTTTTTTTTTAAATATTAACTATTCCGGTCAGTGATTTAAATTCTTAGAAATGTTTTTAATTTAATTGTCATTTCTGTAGTTGTTCATCTAAATCTCAATTTATATAAATTAAATAAACTATGTCCCTTTTTTTCCAGAAATTTTTCATCAGATGCACAGAATACTAAATTGGATCGAACTTTGAGAAGATTAGATCAGGATGTTCGCCGAGCTGGAAGAATATCCAGAAGAGAACTGGAAGAAGCATTAGAAGAATTGAAAGTTTCTAGTATGCATTGTGAACTTTCTTATTTTTTATTGGCCAAAGTGTGTGAAGATTTTTTGAAATAAGTTTCCACCAGTGACGAAAAACTGGACTCTGGTTAATGTCACATTAGATGATTTGAAGTAAAGTCGTTTACCTTTAAATTTCTTATTGACAATTATGTGAAAATAAAAAATTAGTAACAACATTTTTAAAATAAATATTGTTTTCTAAGGGTTAATTAAGAGTTTGGATTTTAAAAGATAAAATTGTCAATTAAGAGACAATAAATGTTTGTTGTACAAATCTGATCATAAGTAAAAATGAAGAGCATTGTCAATTGTGCAATTGTGATTGAGAAGTTTTGTGTGCTATGCAATTCAACTTTTGGAACAACAAATGTAAGAAGTGAAAAGATCGTAAAGAATGGAATGAGGCAAAGAATGTGAAATTTTTTAAAAGGAGTGCATTTGTTTTATTTGAAAGTTGCTTTCATGTTGGATAACAGAAAATAATGTATTAATTTAAGTTCATAGATATTAACTGCCCTTTTATTAAAATTGCTCTGCAACTACATGGTCGTAGTAGGGAACGGATTTCCAAGTATGTACATGATTTTACTCAAACAAGATACTAGCATTCAATTATATTTTTTAGAGTTTACAAGACATTATGATTTTTTTTTAATCAATATAATTTTAATTTTAATATATTTATATGTCCAAACGGAACATTTCAGATGCGCGTTTGCAATATATGTTGCAGGATTATCTTTGTTATAAATCAAATGTAATGCTGCTACAGTACTATGACCACCACATCTTCGCCAAGAATTGTCAAACTTACCTCCCCCCGCTTACTGATTACTCAAAGTAAAGGATAGTGTTTTTTTGTGAACATAAGTGATTTCAACTACGTTCTTGCTTATGTTTCTAACAGCACATTTGTTACTCGATTAAAAATTAACAAATTTTTTTTTTTACAGTAAATTGTCTTTATTGCTTTGTTCGATTTAGAGGGATGGGTGTATACCCTTGAACCCCTTCCCCTGGGATCCGTCACTTGATCCTGGGATCCGTCACAGTTCTACTATTCACTCGTACACCGGCTCCTCATAAATATTGTAATATACACTATGAAAGTATTTTATATTTAGAATAAAATTCTTATATGTGGTGAAGTCTAGTGTACAATTACTTCCGTAGAGATAGAACCTACTTTCAGCTTCTCCAAATCCTTGTTAAGGATGGATCAGCGACGTTTTATGGTCGGACAATGGTTGTAGAAAACAATTTTAAACACAATAATGAATTTTTATTTTACATATTTTCAATTTTTACCTACATGTATTGGAAAAAACTAAGCACATATTTATGTACGTATATTGTATTTTTTATTACAATAAAATACGTTCCCTAGTCATAAGCAATCAAAACATGTTCTACAATTTTTCATTATATGAAAATATTCTCATTTAATTATATAACAATATTTCATGACATTGTCTTATAACAATTTAAGACATTCACAAATACACATTTAATATAACAATATATATTTGTGTGTGTGTGTGTATATATAATATGTGTGTGTGTGTGTGTATATAGACACACACATATTTCTAATTTTGCAGCCCATAGAAATTTAATAGATTAACTGCCCTTACAAGAATATAGTTGCAATTAAAAATACCATTTTTACAGTTTCAAGAATTATTTACCAGTTAGAAATTTTTGTTGAATGTTTTCAGAATCTGCTACAGGAACACAGTCTCTACTTCTTATCCGTTGTTGTGGTAGTCTACTTCCAGAAGAACCTTCAGAGATGAGAACTCAGTTGGTTGACAATATTTGGACAATGCTGCATAATTTGGGTATGTAATAAAAATAAGTTTTCCCAAATATTTGTATGTATGTAAAAAGGAAGATTTTAGGAAGTTTCCTCAAAATCAGTAATGACATATTTTTCTTTTCTTCCTTTTTATTTTTTAAAATGGCATGTATGTACCTCTATATCAATATAATGATCCAGTTTCAGGTAATAAAATATGTCCATGTTGATGTGGATCCTTTTTTTTTGTTGACAAAACATTTCGATTTTCAAACTGATTCAAACGACTTGCATACTTTTTTATTTAAACATATGTTGTCATTCTTTCATTAATTGTTTGAAAAATGTAATGGGAGCTGTTGACTTACTCAGCAGTTTGTTAAAAACTACAAAAATTATTAATCTTCAGAATTTCAGATAACGAGGGTAGAAAATATTTTTGGACTTACTGAAAACCTATCAGGAAACTCAATATCATCTTTGATTTATTACTTTGTTTGAATTTAATGTAAAAAAGTGTGTAAATTAAATTTGCTCAGTTTCTGCAGAAATTTGGAGAGATAAGTTATAAAAGTTAAAATGAAAAAAGTCCCTTTGTTGTCTGGGGCATCCATTAAAACAAAAGAGAAAATGGTCAAAGTAGGGAACACTGTACACACTTAGAGAAGCGAGGCGGGGGAGGGGGGCAAAGGAGGGAAGTCTTCTTAAGCCCTCCCTCAAATTATGCTAAGCACTCTGATAGAAGGGACTAAAACTTACCGATAGGCAATATTCATAGCTTTCTCTTAATACACTTTGTCCCCACCACATTTTAATGCCAAATTACTTCCAAAGGCAAGTTTTCTCGCTTCGCTCGCCCTGATCCAAGTCACGGCGAGGCAAGGGTCTAAGGCCCTTGTTATCGCTATAAACATCCTTGAGTACTATCTACCGCATAATTATCAATTCACTTCTACATGAAAGCACTTCAGTAAGCAATTTGTAAGAAAGCCTCAATAATTGACACTGCGTAGTTGCAAACACGTGAAAAAATAACACTACAAGCTTTATCACAGAGGCATACGACCACGATTGAAGCACTATTTAGCAATAGAGCTCCGACAAGATACTAGAGTGAAATTATCTCCCCTTATAATCGGCTAACCCTCGTCCCCTCCACCGTAGATTTCCCCCTCGCCAGAATGGCACAAAGTGCTGGTTTAAACAACTTCCTTAGGTTGTACCGTGTTCCAGACTTCAGCTGAGAATATTTTATCTTGAATTATTATTAATTTTGTTTTTTAAATATATATTGAAACATGTGAAAACTCAAACATATATTGTTTCACATTATGCTTTGCTTCTAGAAATATTAATCCAGCACTGTTGCTGGGTAGCGTTTCATTCAGTTATAATTTCAGTAGTATATTTTGCTATTGGCAATTGGTTTTGGTCTTGCTATTTAAATATTTTTTTATGGATTTTATTTAATGTCTTGCTTTATTTCTATAAAAATAAAAAGAAATACTTCAATAGTTTATGGTAATAAGGGATTCATAGATTGACTGCAAAAGTATGTAATGTGTGTATTGAATTATATTATAATACATGTTCATAATGTTAATAGAATAGATTTTAAAGAATTTGCATTTCCTATTTCTTTAATACGTGAAATTTTTTAACTTGATTCCAAAAATAAGTTCTGTATAAAATAGCAAGTACAGTTCAGTCTGGATATTGTACAGCAAGCAAGTAGTCTGGATATTGTGCACTTAGATATCATGAATTTTCAGTTATATAGCTTTTATAGTGAACTAAAGTCGCTGGTCAAAATTCACAAACAATACAAATTCACAAACATTCAACGTTTTGGTGATAGTGATCTCTCCACATCGACTGTAGTTGACATAAGACTTACTATTTCCTGGACAAATTCTTTGCCACAGTGCTGTGAATTCCAATAACACTTGCTGATGGATGGTATCTTGAGTTATTTTTGTAGCATTTGCAGTGAATGAAAGATAATGAATTGAATTGAAGCCTTATTTTACATGGCGGGACTCAGGCCATGAGGACTGCTCTTCCGTCTAACCACGCAAATTTTGCTACACTTGTTTCACCAACTAGGGTAGAAAGAAGGTATTACTTGGGCGATGATACAGGCAATTTGAATTAAGCTCAGAGGCTTCATTTAAGCTTGAGGATCGTTTACATGCAGTAAATCTATTAACATGAGACAACCGGCTTTACTTCCCCTCCGAAGGAAGGCGTACAAAGGATTTTTCCACCCTTAAAAATTCACAACAATGATCGGGTTTGAACCTACGAACTTGACTATAACAGTCCGTTACACCATCAACGACCACAGACTGAAGACCTGACCACTAAGCCACTGAGGGAACGTTTTGATAAGAAAATTACAGCTCACCTTTTGGTCAGACTGTCTGATTTGAAGTCTTAATCTACCCAGACTGCAAGATAAAAACAAATTAATTTCATCTGGCTAGGACATTGTTAATGCTATGGATTATCTAGAACAAAAGAAAAGGTGTATTAGACCTGTAGAAAGGATACCAATGAAGAGTGTGTTCCAACAGGGCAAAAGTTATTGAAGGAGAATAAGACACGAGACAGTACAGTGGAATCTCAGTATAAAGTACATATTAAAATTATTTTATTTATACTTTATACTGAAAAGTACTTTAATTTGACAACAATTTTAACAAATTTATTTTAAATAGTTTGCCCAATAAACAAAAGTAATGGAATAAAGTACATATCACTCATTAAAATAGTCTCTTGTGGAATTTTGTTTAGTCATTTTGAGCAATTTGCTTACCACAAACTGTTCTACCTCAAATAAGGACTTGAAAACTGTCTCTGGAACTCTGTCGTCGTCGTCTCGTCGTCCCTCATTATTTTCTTGTGATGTAGTCAAAGATTCCACAATGTCACTCATTGTGAGGCAGTAACTTGTTTCAGTCCCAGCATCAATGTTGACATACTCATCAAATGCAACAGTTGATGGAAGTTCTAACTCCTTTGCAACTACATCTCATACCTCTCAACTATCTTCACAAGCTTCAAACTCGGACGAAGCACTGTCGTGGAAATCTAAAATTCCTGACTTTCTCCAACAATTGGCAATTGTTGTTGCTTCCACATCCACCAACGCCCTGCTAAAATTTGTATCCCTTGCAGGGTGTGGTTTTTGGTTGCACTTTTCAATCTAAGGTGATTAGAATCCACTGAACCAGTCTTTTACGAAAGAAGATCTTTGCATTATGAATAATTCAATGATTTAGTGACTGCAGTACAGAAGTTCAGTTGGGAGGGAGGAATTCAATATTGGTATTTTCCAACCTTCGGTTTATTTTATGAGCAGAGCAATTATCTATACTCTATGGAACATCGACGTCGCGACAATGACCTCCAGTACCCCGCATAGAGTTCTCGCAGACGAATGTGTATTCCTAGCCTTCGTTTTCCTGTTCCGTAGGCGACGTGAACGCATGCCACACTCCCAAAGCCCTGAGATAATTCTTGAAATCATTTCTGGATGAAATTGGCGGTGGGATGGAAAAATTTATGTTTGTATGACATTTTCTCTTGTGTTGTAGTAGCAGCTATGCGTAAACATTAAATGCATTTCTTTTTCTTTTTCAATTGATCAGTATGCGGCGACAGGTTCAAATTCTGTCTATCCCTCGATACAAATCTCGACTCGACCAAGCAATTTATTTATTTATTTTACGTCAAAAAAACAGCTAAAAACTGCGTATGACGTGCTATGGGGAAAAGTGAATTGTGTGCACACTTTCAAAATTCTGTGATCCCTACACTAAGTCATATACTACTTAAATTTTGAATTTTTGAAAGGGAAAAAACAACAACAAAAACTCCCGTGAAATAAAATCTATTTTCACGTATAAATAAGCAATAAATTTTGAATTTTGAAAGGGAGAAAAAAACAAAATCTCCCATGTAATAAAATCTATTTTCAAAGATAAATAAGCAATAAATTTTGGCTCTTATTACTTCCTGCCGCGACAACATGGAAACGATAATTTGAATAATTGTATTTCCCACTAAATTCTAGAAGACGTGCACAGAAAATGAAGTTACATTTATGTCCAGAAGCAAAACAAGGAGCCATCTCAGCATTTGCTCAATGGCAAGCAACAGACTAATGTGTATGAAACATACATTTTCCCTATTTTTACTCGTTTGCACCAATTATTAGTCGTCACATGATGCATATGCCATTTTCTCACTGTTAATTATGGACGCCGCGTAGGACGACAGGGGACTATCATTTATCGTATCTCTATAGCACAAGACGAATTCCAGGCATTTTGTTAATTTACATAAGGCTTAGTATTCAGCGTTCATTGTTAATTCGCTGCTTACCGTAGTTATAATACAGGAAAAATGAATTTTAGTAGATTTAAGCGATTAATGAATAGTACACATAAAACTTGATTCTATTATGGAACTTAAATGCGCAGGAAGCGATGTTTGTCTCACTCAACAGATTCGCTGAAAACTGAAAGAAACATCGCTATGCGTCCCCTTCGGCAAAAGCCGCACCCATGTCTGCTATGACGGGGCAGCCGCACACACACCGCCGCACGCACACACGCCGCACGCACACACGCCGCACGCACACACACGCCGCACGCCCACACACGCCGCACGCACGCACACGCCGCACGCCCCACACGCCGCACGCCCACACGCCCACACGCCGCACCCCGCCGCACACACGCCGCACGCACACGCCGCACGCACACACGCCGCACGCACACACACGCCGCACGCACACACACGCCGCACGCACACACCCAGCACACACACGCCGCACACACCACACACACCGCCGCACCACACACACACGCGCACAACACGCCGACGCACACACGCACACACGCGCACGCACACACACGCCGCACGCACACCACACAGCCGCACGCACACACGACCCGCACACACAGCACACACGCCGCACACACACACACACGCCGCACACACACACACACACCGAACACACACACGCCGGACACACACACACACACGACAACACACACGACACCCGACACACACACACACACGACAGACACACACACACGACACGACACACACACACACAGACAGCACACACACACGACAGACACGACACACACACGACAGACACACACACACGACAAGACACACACACACACGACAACACACCAGACACGACGACACACACACACACACACACACAGCAGCGCGACAGCACACACACACACACACCCACGACAGACACACACACACGCAGCGACAGACACACACGCAGCCACACGCGACAGACACACACCGACAGACAACACACACACGACAGACACACACGACAGACAACACACACGACAGACACACACACACGACAGAACACACACACACACGACAACAACCACACACACGACGACAGACACACACACACACGACAGACCACACAGCACACACGACAGACACACACACACACGACAGACACACAGCACACAGACACACACACCGACAGACACACACACGACAGACACACACACACGACAGACACACACACACGACAGACACACACAACACGACAGAACACACACACACGACAGACACACACACACACGACAGACACACACACACACGACAGACACACACACACACACACGACCGACACACACACGACGACACACACACGACAGACACACACACCCGCACACACACACACACACGACAGACACACACACACACAGACAGACACACACACACGACAGAACACACACACACGACAGACACACACACACACACGCAACAGACACACACACACACACACACACACAACACAACACACACACGACAGACACACACACACACACACACACACACGACAGACACACACACTCACACACACACAGACAGACACACACACACACACACACACGACGACACACACACACACACACGACACACACACACACGACAACACACACAACACACACACACACACACACACACACACACACACACACACCGACACACACACACACACACACACACACGACAGACACACACACGGTGGGAACCCTCCAGGGAAGGCCTAGGCTAAGCACTTATCAGCTGTTGAAAGAAGATGACTTGGGGCTTAGGAAAGTTTACTGCCAAAAGCAGATGCTGTATCATCCAATGAATGAAATCATATTTTATCTACATAAATCTGGGCCTTTTTACACACATACTTAAGCGCTTACCAGAAATCTGAAATGCATTTCTGAGTAAAGATGTAAATATGCTTCAGTAATTCTGTGAATAAAGTTCAGCCAGAGTTTTGATATAAAACTGCTATCAGTGCATCACTGATGTCGACTCTATTACACCTGGCCCTTCACACTTCCAACTTCCAACACCCCCTCTATATTGGCCGGTGGTGTGTGAGCACACAATCCGATTACGAGTCCCCTAGTTGGGATAATAAAAATTAGTGTTAAATTTTCAAATTTGAGTTTCAAAAAATATCATTACTAGGGAATTATTTCGATTTATCCAATATTTCAATGACCAGCAGATTAAGGAGGAAGCATTGAGGACATATCTTTCCTCCCAAAATGTTTTTTATATTGCTTGTCATTATTGTACTGTTTTTCTAATCTTGATTCTAGAAATGCCAATGGATGTAAGTCATTATAATGCACTTCTACGAGTTTACTTGGAAAATGAACATCCTTTTTCTCCAACGGAATTTTTGAGAGATATGGAAAAGAAAGGAATAGAACCAAATCGTGTTACATACCAACGCTTAGTGGAAAGATACTGTCAAAGAGGAGATATGGAAGGTGCTACCCACATTTTAGAGTTCATGAGAGCAAAGCAATTACCTGTAAATGAATATATATTCAATTCTTTAATCCTAGGGCATTCAGAAGCAGGGTGAGTTTAATTGTAAATGAAATGTGGTCTGTCTAATAATTATATTATTTTTATATTCATCCTGATTTTATTTATGTTATATACATAATCTTTGTGAAGACTTGTTTGCTAAAACTGCTTTCTTATTAATTTTTCTGTTACTGCTGATTTCTGAAGGTGTAAAAATATAACATCATTAATTTCTTTTCAACCTCTTCTCTTTTATTTTCTAGAGACATGAAAAGTGCATCAGACATATTGAATGTCATGAAACATGCTGGATTAGAACCTAGTTCAGAAACATACACTACTCTATTGTGCGGTTATGCTAAACAGGGTGACATAGAGTCGATAAGAACCACATTGGAACAATGCAAGAAAGAAGATATACCTTTGCTTGATCAGGACTATATGGAAATAATATACACATTGTCCATTAATGACCACAATCAACATGTTGATGAAGTATGATGTAGAGATTTTTTGAAACATTCATACAGATACATTCATATTTTTAAATTTTTCATTTTTATAACTTTCTTTCTTTTGTATGAT
>CAXIVR010000001.1:151992197-152112197 GCA_964035755.1 Teleogryllus oceanicus
CCCCTATCTGGGAACCCGGGTCCATTGGACCCTGAAGCAAAATTTTCAGTATTTTACATGAAAAGTATGGAAGGGATAGTTTTTTGTGACTTTGTTTGCAATGGTGTTTTTTTAATTGTACCTACAACCATTTTACGAATGCATTTCTGAATAATAAGTAAACTAATCCTTATCTTTTTTCAACCACAACCGGGCAAGCAGGGTCCATTGGACCCAGGTCTCTTAATCTACATGTAATATTATATTTTCTGTTTTTGTTTGGTTGATTACTTGATGACTATGTTGTGTCCAAGGGATGGACGCATTTTGGGTTGTGCAACGCCATTTCATTGGGATGTTATCTTTGTGTGAGCAATTCTAAGAATTACGCCTTCATAGACAGTGTTGTTGCGGGTTGGTAAGGGTCAGGAGAGGTAGTTTTTCAACTCGTGTGCGGTCCAGGTTTTGCGGGAAAACTGCACAGCATCAGGTATGTTTGTGACTCTTACTGAATATTAGAAAACATGAGATCATACGATTATTTTTTGTTGATATTGCAAAGGATTTGATGCATACAAAATGTAAGGAGATAGTCAAACAGGACTGAATAACATGTTTCGCCTGTCAATCGCACACATTATCAGGGAAGAAGCAGCTCCCACAACTCAGAAAATTTATAACAATGCCAAAAAAAGATGTCATTTGTGCCTTTGGGAATGAAGTAGGAAACAAAGAGAATGTAGTCTGTTCAAAGCTTGTCTGTAATGAACATACCCTGGTTAATAAAAGAAAAAATATTTAAAAAACCAATGTAAAGTATGCATTGGAATGTTCTGTTTCTAATGAAACATCTGAAAAGTACATCTGTGAGCATAATCCCATCGCAGACACTCCTTGGCCCTCTGGATCCCGCTTGCCCGGTAGTGTCATTAAAATTAACCCCACTCGCACATTCATACCCCCACATCCCCACTCGCACATTCATACCCCCACACCCCATTCATACCCCCACACCCCCACTCCACTCATACCCCCACACCCCCATTCATACCCCCACACCCCCACTCCACGTTCATACCCCCACCCCCCATGTTCATACCCCCACACCCCCACTCGCACGTTCACACCCCCACTGGCACGTTCATACCCCCACACCCCCACTGGCATGTTCATACCCCCACACCCCCACTGGCATGTTCATACCCCTACACCCCCACCCGCACACCCATACCCCCACCCCCACCCGCACACCCATACCCCCACACCCCCACCCGCACACCCATACCCCCACCCCCCCACCCGCACACCCATACCCCCACACCCCCACCCGCACACCCATACCCCTACACCCCCACCCGCACACTCATACCCCTACACCCCCACCCGCACACTCATACCCCCACCCACACACCCCTACTCACACACCCATACCCCCACCCCCACACCCCTATCCCCACTCGCACGCCCACACCGACACTTGTGAACCCACTCTCCCATCCACTCAAACCCACACACTCGCTCACTCCTGCACCCAAACTCGCAGATTGAAGCCAAGCCTCTGTTGTTGGATAAGTTTTTTTTCCTGAGAGTATTATTTCACTCAGAGTGTCAGTTATCCATTTCATAATTCTTTTCACCTGTTGGGATACCTTCTAACTCTGTTTGGCTGCCAGCTATCAATTTTCTTGGCTAGCCTCAAAATTACGAGATGTCCAGATATCCAGTTGCATACATGATGTAATTGATTTCAGTAAAATTGCTACCTGGGGGCTGTACCACCTCATTTATGACAGACTTTGCTGCTTCTATGAGTCTCTTAGCTCTAGCATTTTCATATATTCTCCTCAACAATGCACGAGATTTGAATGGAAGTTGACAAACTCTTTCTATCTCACTTTGAAGGAAGTTTCGCATCATGTCCTTCTCTTCTGATTCATTGCCATATGAATTTTCATCATTGACCGATGTTTAATTTGGGAAGAGATGAACCTTTAACAGGACCATCATTTTCTGGATATTATATGGTTCTAAAGGTTCATCATGTGTATACTTCGATCAAAGAACTTATTGCGCATTTCCCTGAAGGTCAGCAAGTTGTTCTTTTGTTAATTTTTCACTGCTAAGTATGTATCATCGTTGACTCGCAAGCTTTTTTGAATCTAGGGTAGGTCTTACATCTGGGATAGAGCTCTCGCTATATCTTCTTTTCAAAACTTCTATTTCTGAGCCCTTGTTTTTCACTTTTGTTACCAGCATTCCTTTGTTGTATCTGCAGTGTCAGCGAAAAGTCCCCTACTATTAAAGTTAACACAGTTGTGTAAAATCAGGATTTTGTAATAAATCAATGAATTTTTGCAAAGTGTACTTCAATGTTGGTATCTTCTCAGTATTACAAACCCAGTGTGATTACTATCATCAGTAATGAAATGTATTGTGAGTTGACGAATTGTTCACTGGTTTGCTGAAGACTTTATGAATCATGTATGTTGCCAACTTATTTCTGAATGATTTGTAATATTGTTTTAGAATTTTTATAACCAATATTTAGGAGATTTTGAAATAAAAAGAGGGGAATTCTTCAGATAGTGGTTTTATTTAAGAAAAAGAAACAAAATTAATACAGAAACAATTATACCAGGAAAACTAAGAAAGATTAATATGGGGCAACAAAGCAATACTGGTAGTGGAATGAGGCCTGACCTGGGTCAGGAGGTGTGATAGGTGGAGGGAAAGGGGGGACTGAGGAAAGAGGGCTTTTTAAATGACATTAAAGCAAATAAACTTTTTCCTTTAACTAATTAAATTGTCTTTAACTGATAAGATCACATCTCATCTTTAATACTGACTTCAATCAATCATAGATGCTACTTATACCATCTTTATTTGAATATCTTACTACGTTAACAAAATTAAATATATTACAGTAAAATCTCTAAAACAGAACCTGTACAAGTCGAAACTCGCCTTAACTGGAAAATTTCTCTGGCCCGTGAAATTAAATGGCATTTTATACAGTATAAAACAGAACCTCTCCAATGCAGGAACGGAATGGTTTTTCATGTCCTGCAAGGGAAAAAAATCTGTATTAAACAGAATTTCTGTGAATTTAATGCAACTGGCAGAGACATGAGAAATGTTCTTGATGAAATTAATGCATCTGCAAGCTAGTTTTAAATTCTCTTACCCTGTGACATGCGAACTAACCCTGTGGCAGCTGGACATTGGAGACAGGCTTCAGCTGTCAACATAGAATTCAACCTTGAGGTCACTTATGTTTCAAGGCATAGGCTGTAGGGGAATTTTGTCTTTCCCGACTTTCTGAGCGTGGGTAGGTGTAAGGCATGGCTTTTATTCACGTGTCTCCTTGCCTTGCATTGAAAATCATAATCCCTCGACCAGGTGTACATTGCTCAAGGCCATACGAAGGTATCAGAAAGTCAAAGTTCTGGGTTGTCACACATTGTGCGTTGAAAGAGTCGTCATGCAGTCCCAATATATCCAGTAAGATGTGTATTTTCAACTCTCTCAGAAGCTGTCAATGAATAGTGTTTAATATTCATTTAATGATGATTTCCTCCATAAATACTTATAATAAAGTCATGTATTCTAGTACTTTTTGGACTGAAACGTTAATATCACAACAGTTATAAAATGGGCAAACTTGTATAAAACAGAAGCCTCCCTAAACCGGAATTCTTTTGTGTCCCATTCGATTCCACCTTACACAGATTTTACTGAACAATAATACCTGAAAATTTCAACAGCAACATTTCACAGCAATCAAACAAAAAATTGTTCTGGAATCATTTTGTGGATAAGAAGAGCTGTAAGATAACTGAGAAAATAGCATTTAAAGATTTCAGAGAGTGCTCTTCATAATTCTTCTGCTCTGTATGTTCTGCCTTCATACTTCTTTCTTTTTTCTTCAGACTTTCTTCTTTTTGACTTTGAAGGTGGCTCTATCACATTGTCAGCAAATGATCAATGATGATACTGTCACTGGTGAGATTCTCACATTTTTTACAGACCCCTTCTTTACAGACATTAGTTATCTCCCATTTCTTTACAGACCCTGTATTAAAGTCAGCAACTATTCTCAGAACACACAATTGGAAACAAAAAGGCATGATTTGCATTTAAACTCTTTACAGACCATAGTGAAACTAGTGAAATGGTTAAAATTTAAAAAATGTGGTAATCTTAAGGTTCAAAGAAGTTTTATTCCCAAAATAAAAAAGTTTTAATAATTTAGCAATTTTGCAGTTACAAGCCCACTTAAATTTAAAAGTAAAAATATATATTCCTGTTATTACTTAATCTTTGATATGTTATTTATTACACTTGGATTACGAACTACTTGTGGTAGCATTTTAGTAACTATGTATCATTTATGAAGCAAGTACAACTCTCCTGGCATTTTAGACAGTGTGTGGTAAAAACCAGGTGTTGGAAATTTTGTTTAGAAAAGGTTTAAAAAGAATTGTGAAGTGATTTAATAAATAAACATGTTCTTACAGACATGATTCTTGTTCAGACTGCTTGAGGTGTGTGTGTTAGTGGGTGGGGTGTGTGTGTGTGTGTGTGTGTGTGTTCATTCATTCTCTTCTTTATAGTGTTATACTTTTCATTGCGATATTTTGCATTTGCAGGAATATTGGATATCTTGAGAAGCATGTCAGAAAAATTCAATCTCGTTGTGCAAGAAGAAACCCTGAGAGAATATGCTATACCATGGCTTTATAAACTTTATTTAAAGAATTCTAAAGATGTCATTTCCAAGTTGAGATCTGCTGGTATACCTTTAGAATCTTCTGTTGTATCTCTTGTGCATTATCTTTTGTCAGAAAATAACATAGAAGATGCAGTTAAAGTTGGTATGTAGAACTGTATTCTTTGTGTTTGTGAGCCCCAAGTTGCAGTATACTGACTGATGTTTTATTCCTTGCAGTGAAAAAATATCGTATAAATTACATGCCCAACTCACTGAGAAAACCATTGCTTCAAGCTTACCGACATACAGGAGATGCTGCATCTTTTACTGGGATGATGCATGCAATGTACATTGCCACTGAAAATATAGGAATGAGGAATGTAAATTCGAACTCCATTGATGAAGCTTTCCCAGTTCTTGATCGTTTTGAACTGGTTGGACAGCTACTGCTCGACACTGTGTCTGGTGTAAGAAATGTCAAAGTGTCTGAAGTGAAGAAGTTATTGGAGGTCAGTGGTATGTCAGTATTTTGTTATGAATAAGCTACAATATCAATTTCGGTAACTTTCCCTTCAGAAACCCTAATAGAAGGAAACACAGTGATAATGAATTCAATAGATGGTGTATAGTATTTAATAATTAGGGCCCGGATTTTAATGACCCAAAAATCAGCGAAATATGCAAGCATTTATGACCTAAAACCTATATAAATACGACCATAAAAACTAAAATATCGTTACAGAAGTTTATTTTTCAAAAAATCCTGTTGATTTTTTAGATATAACCTAAACATAAAATTCACTCAAGAAAATATTGTGAGTATGGTACATACAGTTTGCAATCTTTGGAACTAACTAGCATTAAAAAAATTGCTTGTGTTTGTAAAACAAATCAAGTACAGTGCAATAAAACCCCATCAAACAAAATGTCTTGCTCTACTACTGCATACTTCTTGTTTAATGTTTTCTAATTTCCTCTCAGTCTTCAGTTTCTAGAGAGTTGCATTGGATCACAAGGTGTATTTTTAGGTTTTCCATCTTAAAAGACCTACGGTTGTCGCTGAGGATATGTTTGCATCTGAGAAAGCTCCTCTCCACATCACATGACATCACGGGAGCGTATTTGAAGGCAGCTATGTGACTGTAGTGCAGATTTGGGTCATTGTTTTCAATCGTTGCGGCATTTTCAGAAATTATATCGCTAATTTTGCACATTGTAGAATATCCAGAATTTCCCTGAAGAACACTCAGCAATTTGTTGTATACTTTTTCAGCCACATGACGTGCTCAACCCAATTCACTCCGTTCAAATTCGCTTACATTTCAAATAATCTTTTGTGGCATAATTGTTGAGTTTACTTGTGACAAAATAACCTGACACATTGTCATTCGAGAAACATTTTCAAGCTTTTTATTCTTGTCCTTAAAAATATGCCATATGTATGCAGTTTGGGCAAAATTTTGCCAAAATATGACCTTTTACTAAAAATTGTATAAATATGACTTTATATGCACAATAAAAATACATTTTTCTAATTGACAATACCTGGATTCATGCATAAATTGTTTTAAAATTCACACGAAGGTTCAGAAAAAATAAATGACTTGTCATTAAAATCCAGGTCCTATTAATAATACATAGATAGTACTTATTAATTTCATAATTGTAGTTGAATGTGCTGTTGCAGATTTTTTTATGAAACTGTTCGAAACAAGCAATAAGAGTACTCTACAAGCACCAGTATTAGAAAAACTCCCATATCGTATCACAAGAGTTCATGATTTCAAAGAAACAAAATGTTGGTTTTTGCGAGTTTTTTTACCACATATTCCTACTGTTGCTTTATATTTCACAGTTTTTGCAGCAGAATCTTATTGCACATCATGCAGATTTTCTTAGTAAGAGTAGAATGGATGTTAGTGGCCACAAGACAATGCAAACATGTTTGTTCTTTAGATTGTTCTTCTGTTGTGTCTTTTCTTTTTATGAGAGTAGAGGAAGTTTTCAAATGGCACTGAACAGATTACCTAGTTTCTGAGATTCTCACTGAAACTAATTCCCTTCTCTATCCTCCCCACAGAATCATCATTAGGTAGTTTGCTAGAAAGTTTTTAAATACTGGTACAGATCATATGCAGAACGGGAGGGCTTCAAATGAACCTTCAGTTACAGTCTCCAACACACCAAAAATGAACACCCAGACCCACAAAAATTCATTCTTGGAAGTACAAGAAAGGAAGAATAAACTGTTGATAGATATTGAGAAGATAAATGCCATAGAGAAGGAAAGAGATTCAAATACCCAAAGAAATTAAGGAATAATTGGTACAAAAGATTGTCAAGTCGTGCCAGATGGAAGCTGGACAAAAGAATGGATGGATGTTTGTGGGAAGATTAGCACAACAAATGAGGGAAGAAGAACTTCTACGCCACAAAGGAATAAGTGGAGAAATATTTGCATAGAAATTGAGACAAAATTTAATATTAATAAAGCTTTTAAAATAGGAATCAAATTAGAAGAACTAGACACAATCAAACAACCTGACTTTTGGGAGCTATAATGCGACCCTTTCATTTTCAAAAATACAGATGATGTAGTACCCGAAGTGAGAGATCACCTAGAAATTATAATCACTAGAATGAAAAATACCCAAGAAAAAACATCAGATACTGAACATTGGAATATGGAACAAAGGGTCTGACAAACAAAGGAGAAAACTTAGAACTGGAACTAATAGAAAGAAATATAGATATAGCAGTACTGTCAGAAACTAAAAAGAAAGGAAATGGGACACAAGAGCTAAAGTAACACCTAATATTTTCAGGAGTATGGAGAGAAGAGACAGCAACTGCTGGTGTGGCAGTAATTATGAAAAATTCATGAAAACATAATGTTCAAGATTGCAGATTCATTTCTCCATTAGACACTGATCATTACCTCTTTGCAAGCAAAATTATAATCGATCCCCACTACTGCAAAAAGAAAGAGAAGAAAGGCTTAGTGAGACTGAAATTAAAGGTTAATCTATTAGAAGAAGATATTTATATGAAAAAAGACTTAAGGATTAACTATAAAAATTAAACAAATAATAGAAATATTCTGGACAACTCTAAAACAAGCAATAATGGATGCCGCGAAGGAAAGTATAGGAGTTACCAAAGACCAAAAACAGGAAGGAAGGACATTAAATAATTCTAAACAAGAAGAAAACCTATAAGAATCACCAGTAGAACTATAATCTAACATTGGGGGCATTTTGAAATAAGTCGTGCTGTAAAACTCACGAGAGCCCGTCGAGGTGGATTGGGCCACATCCCGACGGGGGGATGCAGAGAAGGCTCTCTAGTGTTCCTTTCTCCATTTTTCATCTTCTTGCTTCTTATTTAATGTCACCCGTATTCTTTTTCACGCTTTCTTCTTCCTCACTGGCCTTCTCTGTATGCTGAACGCCCACCCATGCGTTTGCCGTCCATGGCGACCCGTGTCGAAGAGAATGGGTGACCTGGGAGTTGAGGGGTCCACGGCGGTGCAGCGCTGTGACATCCCCCCTTTATACCTCCGTGTCAACCCTGGCACCCCAGTGGTGTCCTCTTGATCGACTCCATAGTGGGTTGGGAAAACTGAGACGAACCAACATCGACTCTATGAAGCATAAGACTAACCCCTGCGAACAGATAGAAAAGTTATAAAAAAACTAAGCAGACCTCTAAGTGGAAGTGACCACTCATCCTACTCTTAATCTATATAAGGGAGTGGTCAACCACGATGATTTCGCGTCTGAAACCGAAGACGAACTTTTTTCTTTAAGAGTCAGGGCGTCAGGTGTTTAGGATCAAGAGGAAGGAAATGGGAGAGAGATCCCCACTCCTACCTCGATCCTGGCTTTCAATCTCCCTTCTCTCCCAAGGAGGATTAGTTGTGTTTTTATGTTCCAAATCCTCCGCGCTGCTTCAAATGTCAGAGGTTTGGTTATACCCAATAACGAGGCATGGGCGAAGGCCCAGTTTGCGCAAAGTGCGGAAAATCCACGCACGATATGGATCCCTGCACATCTTCACTTCGCTGTGTTAACTGTGAAGGAGGCAATACGGCCAATTCCAACAGGTGCCCTACCTATCTCAGGAAGAGGGAGATCCAAAAGAATAGTGACCGAGAAAGTGTCCTTTCCTGAGGCGAAACGGCGGTACCTTGTAAAGAACCCTGTAGTTTTTAGGCCAGACTTCACCTGTTATTCGCCCAGTTTCTCACTTCAGTTGACAGGTGCCTCCCATAGATTTCCCTGAAGAGACATCGCCCCTGCAAAGTGTGAAAACTATAATTCTCTCCAAATTCAAAACTCAAGAAAGCTATTCAGTTGAAGCCTCAAGAATCCACTCAGCCCCGCGTGAAGAATGATGTCACTCGGTCCTCTGGCCCGGACCCGCTTAAAATTGACCGATCCTCCAAACCCAGACAATGTGCCTCGACTCCTAAGACTCGCTCTGAGCTATCTCCTAGCCTGTCGAGCAGTGCTTAGGAGAGTCTGCCTCGGAAACTTCAGCCGGGTTGGACTCTTGCCCCTTCGGGCTGCGGAGGCGGAAACGGAAAAAGGAAAAGAAAGTCATCTTAACTACCTCTTAAACTCTTAACTACGGCTCTCTTATCCTGGAATCTCAATGGATTCCCCTCTCTTCGGCGGAACGAACTAAAACTCTCGTCCTATACGCTTCCCATTTTTTGGTTACAATAAACACATCTTGTCCCACCACGCCCCTTGTCCTATCGCGGTTTTATCCATATAAGGTTGATGTCGATGACGGCCTCCGTGCTCACGGCAGAGTCGCTACTATGGTTCACGTCGCGCTGCTTTCTGCAGAATTCCCTGTTCAGACGGGCCTTCAAACAGGTGTATGTAGATCAATCGACGCAACGCGTCTCTTCGCCTCGTGTCGAGCGTTGAGCGCGGATTAATCGTCCATTAATATCTCTCGTCTGTAAGCAGAGTATGTAAGTCTCGTCTGTCGGTTGTCAAGAGGACCGCCAGCGAGAATCTCCGCGTACGTGCCTCCTACTACGCGCTCCTGCGTCACTACCCAGGGGCTACAAATGAGAAGTAATTAGGAAAGGGGTAGGGTTTAACACTTCACAGGGGTTGGACTGGCCCTTGTGAAGCAGCCAAACTCGTTTTTTTTTTGGAACAAATTTCACACGAGATTCGACGGGAATCGAACGCGGACCTCAGTGGTGAAGGGCTAGCGACTTCCTATTTGCCACGAGCGAGCCTCTCTCTTACTGGCTACGTTGGTAAAGTGCTGGAACGGATGGTAAATCAGGTGAAATGACGGTAAATAACAATGCTAGGGTTTTTTTCGGGCGAACTCTTTATTTTGTAAAATTCCAAGAAAGTTAATTGTAATAAACTCTGAAAGTTGTGTCCCACTGTATTGCGTCTCGACGTATATCTTTTTAGCTTATATTCATAAAGCCATTTAACAGATTTCTTAGTTATAACGAAGGTATGATAACCTCACTCTGAAAAGTAAGGTACCTCGAGACCAAAGAAAATCGTCTGAGGATGAGCTCTCAAAAAGAGTTCGGCTTGTATTCATCTAGATGTGAGCATGTGCTCTACTGAGACCCTGGAAAGTGAGTATTTTCGCAAGTTTGAGAATATTCTCGAAACATTTATTCCTACCACCCAATGAGCCACACCAGCAACCGCAAGATTCCCGCCATGCGTAAATTTTAATATTTCGATTTGGGGAAAGTGATGCTTATCTTGCAACCTATGGATGTGGTTACGCCACATCAGGGATCTATTAAAAATGTGTCGCAGGAATGTTGACTACAGAAAGAAGCTGGAGACTCCCTGGATGAAATTTCGTGTTGTTATGGAATTAGTAAATTCTGAAAAAGTGCGCGCAGCACTGTTTTGTCAAGGCGAAGTTAAAACTTGTAGACATGCAATCTGTTTGGGACAAGTTAGAGCTGCATTTCGATGAATTTAGGCTTCTGGATTAATGTAAAATAGGAAGTTCGTTAAATACCGAATAACAAATTCCCACGCTTTGACTAGTTAACGGGCAACTGATCCGATGGACTGATGACAATGGCAAATTGATTGATTCCTGAGGAACACTCCTGAGGAACACAGTATGACTGCAGGACTCCTTGTCTTCTTGGTGTACTTGCGATGATCTGTTAGGCAAAATTTTTTTGGGGAGCACAGGGGAGCAGCCACTTAAAATCCCATGAGTGTAATGCACACAGAATGCCATTCCTTCAGGTGGTGTAATAGGTTTTTTATGAAGTTAGCTACCAAACGCATCAGAGATGTGTTGCTGAGGTGACCAAGTCTTCTAGGGTTAATTGTTGCTTCCTGAATCCACATTGGATTGGAGTTATGAAGCTTCTAGACTCTAGGGACAAGATCAAACGGTTTACCATACATTCAAAAACTTTACCGACAGATCGTTAGATGTGGCTATAATTTGACGGTAGACGTAGATTCTTTCCTTAGGAATCGGGATGATGGTTGCTTCCCACCAGTTTTTTAGAATCGTATACGTACCAGATTCGGTTGAAAATGTTGAGGAGAAATTGTCTATCTTTTCCTGGCAGCTGTTTCAATATCACGTTTTGTTTTTGGTCTGGTTCAGAGGTGTTTCACTTTAGTGCGATGGCGGAGGGAACCTCATCCATAGAGGAAGCAGTATTTTAGCTTTCCACGCCACGAAAAATTAAGGAAAGAGATGTCTTCTTTTGATAGAGGAAAGATGATGTAGGTGTAGCAAGATGAGCCGGAAACCTCGTCGGAGGCAAGTTCCTCAGTTATTGTGTGTCGAGCGATGTATGTAGTTGTGCATTTACTAAAACCTCGGCAACTGCATGTGAGATCGGGTTCCTTTAATTTTTCTTGTTTTCATCCAGACTTATTTGGCGGGATGAGGCACGTAAGAGAAGTTATAGATGTTCTCTAGGAAGCTAATTTGCTTTCCCGCATTATTCTTCTCCTTCGGTCTCATCGCTTATATTCTAAGAGGTTTTCAGCAGGGGGATAGTATTTCCGCCGTGCTGATGCCTTGAGTAAGTACCTTGAGCTTCGGAGCCTTGACTGTACTTGCGCTGTCTGGGTACCAACATGGTACTGGGTTACGTCCCAGTCTGTCAGTAGATCTAGGAATGGCAGCGGCAATTATGCATCAGTGAAATGCGACGCAATTGTATCGATGTTCACGAAAAGCACATCCCTTTGGTAGAGATACGCCCAAACTCCGGCGGTTCGCTTGAATATCCAATGAGGGAATCCAGTGGGTGCTGGAATGAGGGTATGAATATGTAGGACTTGATAATGATTACTCCCAAATATACATTGTTTGTTTTTACTTTTTTTTTAATTTGTTACGTCAACTCACGACGCAATGCGTCTTTTAATCCCTTGTTGGGTGTTGAGCGCTTTTTGGAGTAATCCTCCGTTACTTTTGTATTTCTAATATTTGGAGTAATCCTCCGTTACTGTATATTTATGGTCACGGACAGTCCAGTCCAGTCCAGTACAGTACAGATAAGTGCAGGGTTGGGCCGAGTGATTGGCTACAGGCTAAATATATACATTGAAAGGTTCCACAGACATCTTAAACATGGAAGTCCAGTGATGAGTTTCTACCCTACCGCGCTTCTACCCTAGAACTGTTCGGATTTCAGACATGTCCTTCGAGCGATGTCGGGTCGGCCGCCATGGAACGGCAGTTTTCATTGCACCTCCCGTTGAGGTAGGTCGGTCCACGTCCTGACAGAGGAATGCAGAGAAGGCTCTCATGTGTTCCTTTCTCCATCTTTCGTCGTCTTGCTTTTCACATGTCACCTACATTATTTTTCTTCCTCACTGGCCTCTTCTATATACTGAACGCCACCAATGTGTTTACCGTGCATGGCGACCCATGTCGAAGGGAATAAGAGACCTGGAAGTTGGGTTTGTGCATGTTTTCTTAACTGCCGCCTTGACGCCGTTTGTAACTAGACCTGATCTAGCCATGTTCACTTCGAACACCAGTGAGCACTGGTGACTGAGGGGAGGTCTCTGTACCTTATAGGTCCTAATACATTTTCCTGGCTTCGGCCGCTTCTAAACGGGCGGTCGGGAGCTAACCCACTTCCGATCAATTGGGTGGGACTAGGTTTTGAACTCCAGGCTGAGCGGGGAGATCCACGACGGAGCAGTGCTGTCATCCCCCTACTATATCTCCGTGCCAACCCTGGCATCCCAGTGGGGAGTCCCTTGTTGGACTCCATGGTGGGTGGGGAGCACGGAGACGAAACCGCTTCAGTCTTGTGGAGCATAAACCCAACCCTATGCCCTCTCTCGGAAGGATGAGGCGATGTTTTGATAGAACTGTCAATCTGAATAGTTTCTTTCTCAAAGACATCAGACCAAAGAAGCCAAGTTTCTTTCTTATGACATGCGCCGAGAAAGGTAAAGTATTTAAGTGTCAGTGCAGTCCTTACCCAATCAGTAAGCTTCAAGCGGTCGTGAGACAAAGGAATGGCAGCGCGCATCGACGATCAAATAGAGAAAATCCTGAATACTAAGCATATTGGTGGCCTCCAGGTGGAAGTGGCCACTCACTTCACCCACACCTTTGTAAGGGAGCGGTCAGTCATGATTTTTCTTCTGAAAGTGAGGAACTTCTTTCTTTAAGAGCCAAGGTGTCATCGAGGTGTTCAGGGCAAGAGGAAGGGGCATGACAGAGATCCCCACTCCTCTGATCTTGACGTTCAATCTTCAATAAGGGTTAAGTTGTTGATTCTACTATCTTCGCGTGCGGCATTATGTGCCGAACCCATTGCGCTGGTTCAAATGCCTAAGGTTCGGCCATACGCAACGTTGCATGGCGGAAAGCCCTGCATGCGTTAAGTTTGGCAGGTCAGAACACGAAGTAGAACCCTGCGCCACAACACTGCACTGTATGAACTGCGAAGGAGACCATGGGGCAAACAAGTTTTCCTACCTTTGTAAAGGAGGGCGAGATTAAGACGATCTGAGTCAGCTAGGTGCCCTTTTCCGGAGCCAAACGCCGTTACTTGGCGAGAAATCCTGTGGATTTCTCTTTCTTCAGTACTGAGATCAAGACCGTGAAGGCATCATTGAGCTACCAAAACGAAAAAAATTCTATGTGCGACACAGCTTGTCAGGTCTCCATTTAAGATTTGACTGAAGTCACCAACTGTTTCGTGGGTAATCAAGCACGACAAGAAAATATATAATGCAACACCATGACAGCATGATTGCCAAATCTGTGTACAAACGAAGTCTGGACCAAAAGCTCATATCTCTAGATCACGCTCGTCCATCTCAAAGGATCACGATTCTCCTTCAACGCTGGCCGCTCTCTTCAGCAGTAGTCAAGAAATTGTTGGACAAGGACCTGCCTGCGAATGCTCAAAGCACATTTCAGTAGGTGAGGAAAAATATAAAGAAGAAACCCACCCAAATTTCCACCATGGCTCTCGTGGAAATGTAAACAGTTTCCAGTCAAATATAGAAGAATTAAGGTTAATAATCTCTTCATAACCCGTTTATTATTAGAGATAATAAAACTCGACTTGTACCCCAACATTCCCTCTCCCTTCGCAGTTTTCACTCTTAACGTTTCTACCAAGATGTCGGATTTCTCTCTCATGGCACTGTCGCGGTATTTATTCCTTGTTCTCTGAGGAATACATCATTTATTTATTTATTTATTTTACGTCAAAAAACAGTTAAAAACTGCGTATGACGTGCTATGGGGAAAAGTGAATTGTGTGCACATTTTCAAAATTCTGTGATCCCTACACTAAGTCATATACTACTTAAATTTTGAATTTTGAAAGGGAGAAAAAAAAACAAAAACTCCCATGTAGTAAAATCTATTTTCAAGGATAAATAAGCAATGAATTTTGAAAGGGAGAAAAAAACAACAAAAAAACTCCCATGTAATAAAATCTATTTTCAAGGATAAATAAGCAATACATTTTGGCTCTTATTACTTCCTGCCACGACAACATGGAAACGATAATTTGAAGAATTGTGTTTCCCACTGAATTCTAGAAGACGTGCACAGAAAATGAAGTTACATTTATGTCCAGAAGAAAACAAGGGGCCATCTCAGCATTTGCTCAATGGATCAGGGAAACTGGACGAAAAACCTGATCGAGATGGGGGTCATTGACCCGGAAGCTGTAGTACAATAGTTGTTACAGGTTGTTTATACTCATTTATACAGTCCAAATGGTAAATAATGCATTATGTATCATTGTTAAAATTAATGTTACTTTTCTTGTGATGCTCAGTATAGTCTCTAATTGTATAGAAACAGTTATGCAGCAGAAACGATTTCACTTGGGATTTAAACTTTTTTTATTGAAGTTAATCGTTTAATGTCATCTGGCAAAGTGTTGTAAAATAATGTACATGTATTCTATGTGAATTTTTTGTAATGAGCTGTTGATACTGTCACCCGGTGAATATGATTTCTACGTCGAGTGTTATAGTAATAGACTTCGGCATTTTCTGAAAATATATACCCGCCCTTGAGCAAGTCATTTTTTACAAAAACCACTGATTCGTAAATAAAAAGACTCGGTAATGGTAGAATTCCTAGATTAATGAAGAGAGGCTTACATGAATCACGTGGGTGGGATTTGGTTATTATTCGTACAATCTGTTTTTGTAATCTAAAAGTCTGGGAGCTATAAGATGTATTTCCCAGAATATTATGCCATATCTCAGGCGGGAATGAACATTCGCGAAGTATACACAACGAGCAGTATGAAGGCTGACTAAATTTGCAAGAATTCTGAACGCGTAGCATAATGAACTTAATTTTGTGTTCAATTCATTTAAATGGACGTTCCATTTAAGGTTTGACTGAATTGAGAACCTAAAAATTTTGTTGCCTTAACATCAGTCAATGGTACACCGTTCATTTTCAATGGAGCACAGAATTGTTTATTTGAAATGGAAAATTGCATTAAAACCGTTTTCTTTTCGTTTACTATTAATTTGTTATTTCGGAACCAATTTGAAACATCTGATATTGCACTATTTACTGTTTCTTTATTGCAAAGGATGTTCGTATCATCCGCAAAGAGAACCGTTTTTCCGTTTCGAATCGTCGAGGGCATATCGTTTACGTAAAGTAGGAACAGAATAGGGCCTAAAATCGATCCTTGAGGAACTCCACATGCAACGTGCAAGGAGTCGGAAAGGTGCGTACGTAATGTTCCATCATTCCAGTAAGGTATTTCAACTCTCTGAGATCGTTGTTTGAGGTACGAACATAACCAATCTAGAGCAATACCACGAATTCCATATGAAGGTAATTTGGAAAGTAAAATGTCATGATCAATGACGTCAAAAGCTTTTGAATGATCTAAAAATAATCCAATAGGTGCCTCGTTTTGATCCAATGATGAGGCGACATCTTTAAGAAAAGAAAATATAGCTGTTTCCGTTGATTTTGATTTTCTAAATCCATGTTGGCAATCTGAAAGCGCGTTGTGTTTACTGAGAAAGGTTTCCATTCGTACGTAAAAAAGTCTCTCTAATATTTTTGAAAAACTGATAGAAGAGAAATGGGCCGATAATTTTGAATTTCATTTTTGTTGCCTTTTTTGAAAAGCGGCTTAATTTTAGCTGTTTTGAAAATATCTGGAAACGTTCCAGTGCATAAAGATACATTAAATATGTGAGTTAACGGGTGTATAATGGCATACGCACAAGTCTTTAACAAAGAATCCGGGAATTCATCTCAACCGGACGAATATTTATTTTTTAGTTTACCGATTATTTTGAGAATTTCATAGCAAGAAGTTTCGGAAACGAACATTGTGTCTAAAATTTTGGGTGAACTGTCTGTTTTTGAATTTTGTGCCTGAAGACCCTTAGTGAGATCTGCAGCAATTCTCGAAAAGTATTGGTTAAAGAGATTAGCCACTGTTGCCGGATCGTTCACATTTATATCGTTATATTTTAAAACAACATTCTCTACGGGTTTTCTAGTTGATTTGGTAGTATGTTTTATTATATTCCACATTGCTTTTGTTTTATTATTTGAGTTCAAAATATCCTGATCGTTTTTTCATGATTTTGGCCTGCCTTATGACTTTTCGTAACAATGTTTTGTATTTTTTAAAGTAGATAAGGAAGTCTTGAGATACGTCATACGTTTAGAAATAAAAGAAAGAATTCGCTTGTTTTTACAAGATGTCCTAATCCCTTGTGTTATCCAGAATTGCTTTTCCGTGAAATATTTAATTTTCGTTTTTGAAGAGGAAAGCAAGTGTTAAAATGAAATGAAAGGGTTGAAAAAAAAGAATTATATTTGTCGTTTGTATCAGCAGTATTATAAACCGTTTCCCATGACTCCTGCATCAAGTAATCAATGAATAATTTAATTTTACTTTTAGTAAACAATCTAGTCATATGTGTATTTATTGTGTCAGTGATCGCATTTCTTATAATGGTAAGAATTTGTGCATCGTGATCACTGTATCCTAAATCTTTTGTTTCAACTTCATATCGAGTAGTAGTTTTGTTAATTATAATTTGATCAATTGCCTTCATCGAATGTTGTGTGATCCGTGTAGGTACTTTAATTGTAATATCTAAATTAAAGGAATTAATTAAATTGAGAAACTTTTCTTTCTCGCAATCTCATCTAACCGATCTCCAGACAGTGCGTATGGCCGAATTTTCCTTCACAGGGTGGTCAGCGAACCTGGAATCCTTAAAAACCGGGAATTTGAAATAGCCTGGAAGAACCGGGAAAAAACGGGAATTTGATTTGAAAACCGGGAATTTTCGTTATTTTCAGATTTTTTCGAACATTTAGCACATTCACATACGACATCGTGTTCAGTAAAGTGCAGAATTCAACTCAGTACATGATAATGGCGAGTGTTTAAATCGAAGAATATATGAGAAGTGTCACATGTTTGCTTGAGGATCGCGAAGTTCTTGACTCACGCATAACACTACTTCAAACACTGCCCCTTGTATAGGTGCAACATTGGTGGAGTACATTCCTATTCTTCCGATCGAAACCACCATGTTATAACGCCTATGATATTCAAAGGGAATTTTAACTTATTTTCTAGAAGAGCACAGTCAAAGCTATCTTTGCTTATAGCCTACTTATACGGAGATTAAGAGTGACAGTGCCCGAATTGACAGGGAGCAAGAAGAAAATGAACATCCGGTGATCTTGACGAGGTTGCACCCCAGTTGTAGAACCTATTTCCTTCACTGCATTGTTCTTCAAGGCAGCGCAGGTAGTAATATGAAATTAAAGCTCAAATGTTGCTACAAATTTATGGTACTCAATTTTTTCAATTTTTCTTTCATGTAAAGTTTTTAGAAATAATGCTAATATAATTCGAACCCGATCAATTCAAACTAAGCGCCTGTGGTGCCCGGCAGCATTTTGATAGCCAGGAACAGTAGTCATGTCAAATGTTTACAAATGAAACATACCCTTATTAGCGATCAAAATTTCTTGAAGTAAAGTAATTTGTTAGTTTGAAGTTAATTTTATGACCTTTCATCAATCTACTTTCTTTTAAAAGAATAGCAATAGTTTCCAAAAGCCTTTCATTATGTTTACGAAGCCCAGGAAATTCGAAACGTGCGACTATGTTTGATGCCAAATTACACAAAAAATCCTCGTATTTTCGAAAAATTCATCATAACCTTATTTGAAGATCTGTTTTCGATGAACATATTTGACTAAGAAAAAAACTTATCTTCACAATTGAAGTTATAAGAAGACCCAGAAAAAAAATTTAATTTTATCATTTTTCGAAAAATCGAGCATATCAACGAACGTGAGACCTGCATCATTCTCTTAAGCGCCCTTTACGCTATTTAAGGTAAAAACTTAATCAAAAAAATTTACCGTTTTTTTAAAGAACAATTGTTTAAAAATGTCAAAATTTGACACAAGATTTTTCATAAAATACTCATATTTTCGAAAACTAGAACTTGACATAAAGATGATTTTGATGAACACATTTTACCAAGAAATCTAGTGGTTCTAAAACAGCTCGGACTTCCCGCAATTAGTAATGGAAATTAAATAGTTTCAATGACCACTCATCTATTCGTTTTCATATTTATCACAAAGGACACAATTTAAAATGGAATAACACAAATATAAATATAATAAAAAGGCCAACAATCAATATTTCATATTTATTTCGAATAGGTTTTTAATAATTTCTAAAAGAATAATTTGTAAACATATAGCAAAAACTCGATATATAAAATAACATACACATTCTTACTTACGTCGCATCTAACAGCTTCAGAACATATCCAAAATTACGATCACGAGACGCAAGATTTTCGTGCGTCCGATTAAGTGTGATGCTTATTTACTAAAAAAAAATATTTATATTTTTGAACCTGGCCTAATTTGAAGATCTGTTTTTAATGAACAAATTTCGTTAAGAAAAAATTGTATCTTCATAATTGTAGTTGTAGAAGATGTCGAAACATTTTGAATTTTTTCAATTTTTGAAAAATCAGGGTTTTCAACCAACATGGAGACCTGCGACATTCCCCTAAAAGTTCTTTAGGCTATCCAACAACAAAATTTGTTGAAAATCGATGGCGCTATTTTTTTTTAATTGTGAAAATGTCCGAGGGGCTTCATGTACAGTACCCTCCAAAATTAAAATATCGGTTTCAGACTCAAGGAGCCGCGACATCAGCCAGATCGATTGGGGAATATTAACTTTGGAGAAAATCGGTTGAACGGTTTAGCCGCTAGCGTTGTTCAGACAGATATTTTGCTGTCAATCGATTTTTTCTTCGTTTTATGGGTATCAAGGACCCATAAAACATGGATTCTGATCACATTTTCGTCACTAGGGCCTTGTAATAAGAGTTTTTCTGCCGAAAATTCACCATTCTTTGCGCAACATTACATAACTTTCTCTTCTTGATTAGTTCCTTCTTAAGCGCGACAAAGTAAAATTCATCATAATTGTAAGTGTTGAAAGACGACGAAACAATTTTGAATTTTTCCAATTTTCAAAAACCAAAATTTCGAACATGAGCTCTGCACTCTTGAACGTTCTACACGCTATCCGAAGTGAAAATTGAATCAAAATTGCTTATGCCGTTTTTCGAAAAAAAAATTGTTTAAAAACAATAAAAATTGCCTATATTTACACAAAATTACGCGAAAACCACTCAAATTTTCGAAAGATTGTACATGAGCTTATTTCAAAATCTAGCTTTAAGGAACAGATTTCATTAAAGGAAAAATCTGTAGGAAGACCCAAAAAAAGTTGTTTGCAATTTTCGAAAAATCATAGTTGATTGAATTGATAAAAAGAGATCTACACCATTCTCATGAACGGTTTCCATACCATTGAAAAACAAAATTTAATCAAAACGGAGCAATTTCTTTGAAAATGTCCCAGGAGGTTCAAGTACCCCCAAAATTAAAGTAAGTGTGAAATTTAAGGGACCGCGACATCGCCAGGTCGATTAAGGAATACACATTTTGAAGAAATCGGGTGAACGGTTTAGCGCTAGCTTTTCACTGGACACCCACGGACGGACGTTTTGCCGTCAACCGAGTTCTGGTATCAAGGACCCAAAAACATGGATTCTAACACATGTAGAAGATTTTGTTCCTAAATTTAGCAACTGGAATTATCCACTTTTTCGTTTCCATGGCCTGCAATAGGTGTTTTTCGGCCGAAAATTTGCCGCTTTTCCCCGAAATATTACATAACTTTCTGTTTAGTAGTGCGTAAGCGGTAGAAGGTAAGAACATGTTGTAATGTGCGAAAAAGAACCTGGAAAATTTGTATTCTCAGACCTCGAAAGCCTGGAACAAACTTTGAATTCCAAAAAGCCAGATCGCTGGCCACCCTACTTCAGCTCTGCTCACTGAGTTCCATAAGTATATTCCACCTGCACAAACCATAACACAGAAACAACTTGAAGATGTAATCTGTTGCCTCGACTTTTCCTTATCAACTTCCTTATCCAAATATTTACTTTATATAAATAATGTTTGCTTATGAATTGTCTAGAAGAAACTATAAATGAATCTCATAGTTTTGTGTAAACTTACGGTGCACTTTTCTCAAGAACAATGAAAGTTTCATCTTTGATATTTTACAGCAGTTTTGTTTGATGATTTTTCAATATGGTAGACAATTTTTTCATGCATTAACACTTTTCATTTAAAAGTTATGATTTTTTTGTCACACGTAAATTTTTTATTATAAAAAGAAATTTCTAATTTTTTTTATTTCCTCATATTCAGCACACTTTTAAGATACAAAAATTGAAAGAAAAAACTTTTCGTCAAAATCCCAGTACATACTCCCCTTAACATTTATGTAGTGGGAATGTTATGATGCCAGTGAAATGGTTTGAGCAAAAACATCACAACATTCTTTGTCAATCGGTAATTGCAGTCATGGAAGAAATTGATTGACATTAATGTAGTTTCCTTCTGAGTTAATTACCCTTCCACTTATACTGAAACTAAAGTGTCTCGAGATTTCTGATACAAGATAATTTTTAACTTCATGTGAAAATTGATTTGATATTATTTGATATTAATTTGTCTTTGTACTCTTCATGTGTTCTCACTTAATTTCAAATGTTTTCTTTTGTCTTAAACATAAGTTTCTATTCTTACAATTTGTTATTGTTGGTATTTTTCAGGAAATGTGCTCCCAAGGCTTGGTTATTAGCACTAGTACTGCTGAAAGATTTGTGGAACAATTGGGAAATGCAAATATAACACCTGAAATATCAAACTTATTAGAAAAGCTGACAAGTGGAGTAGTTGTTTCACAAGTACAACGGACATCGCAAGGAATAGCATTAGGGGTATGATCTTTCTTATGTGAATTTCTCTAAGCTATTACATTCATGAAGTTTCTACCAATTGCTAGAGCACGATCCTATCAGACACTTGAGTAGCTTTCTCTAAATTGTCACTATGTTAATTAATTGCTTTTTTGCAACCTTAATGAGAAGTGTTTGGAATGTGTTTGGCAGCTGGATGGACAGGCAGGTGGACATTAACAATGACATATGCCCAGCCAAACAACTCTGCATCAGATGTGTGACTTTCTCATGGAAAATTGAATTTAATGGAATGTATTAATTTTTCATTAACAATTCATTCATACATCTGAAATATCTGTGTATAAATTTCTGCTGTTTGTCATTTGCCCTGTCACATGCACATATTTACTTTTGATAAATAATGTTTTCATATAAATTGTGTAGAAGAAACTAAAAATCAATCTCTTAGCTACGAATTTTGGGTGTTTGATGATATACAAAAGTGCAGGTACCTTTCTTGTACCTCTTCAAAATTAGAGTTCGCAATAAGTTTACATTTTCTGCTCCTCCCGCTATATTAACATAACTTCGATATTTTATTTTAATATTCTCTATCTATTTAGTTTCTTTAACAGTGGCCATTATGAAATTTCATTCATGGCCAATTTTAATTAAAAATAATTTAATCCAGCTTTTAAATGCTAATATCACATTTCATTCAACAGTAATTATGTAAAGCTTTCTAACACTTCTTTCAAATTAACAATATTGATTTAGTTCATACAAGGAATTTTTATATCAAAAAATTTAAATTATAAAAACGTCTTATTAAAAAATGATTATGATAATGATATGAAAATTATGATGAATGATCATGATGGTAATAATAATAATAATAATATTTATTATTATTATTATTATTGTCTTATGGAATAATTGCTTGGCAAATTACAAGTTGGAATGACCGTAGGATCAAGACACAAATTAATTGATAACACCAGATGCTCTAATACAAACATTGTGCAAACCACAGTAAGCAGTCCCCCATGACGTTGAAATATCTTAGGACTAAAAATTTAACTATTAAAACTGACTACCAGAATTCTTTCCAAGTTCTTTTAGTTGTATAATTATTTACTAGTGTTTTGGAAAAGAAGGTAGGCATTGCATTGTATTCCAGTATTTTAGAAAAGTGATTTGCAAGTTGTTATATTGGTAAGTACTATCATGATAAGAGTTCTAAAAATGTTCAATTTTTCATTTTGTAGAGTGAAAGCCACATGACAAATTTAGTAAAAAATTTGAAGGCTAAAGGTGAACCAGCTCATACTGCAATGAAGAGGCTACTTAATTTACATTGCAGGAATCAAAATCTGGAAAAAGCAAATGCTGTATGGCAGGTATTTAGATAGCTCTTTTTCATTTTATTATTTCCATAAATTGACTTTTATTTTGAAAGTGTTAGATGTCTTAATTTTGTCTATCATGTGGGGTGTTTCAGTAAGTCAAAAGTAGCTGCTTTCAAGAAGAGAAAGATAAAGTTTCCAGTTCAGTTCATGTCTTTTCTTGTTCACTTTGGTTCAACCTGATCTAGCAAATACAGGAAAACATGTTCAAAGCAGAACATATATAGTCCAGAATTCTGTTCAATATAAACTGCTGTTCTGGAAAATGTAAATTCTACTGTATTATATTGTATAAAGTAGAACATAAAACAGGTCCCTTGAGATACTGCATTGAGCAAGTTTTACTGTATTTGAATCACACTTATACTTTTAGATCCACATTATGTAAAATGCACATGAGCAAAATTATAATTAATTTGAAACTCAAGACTAATTTTCTTCTTATGGTTGTAAATTAGATTCATATCGCAGATATTCTCTAATCTATTTGAGTAACCAGAAATCAAAAACATTATGTCACAGTACAGGATTAGGTGTTTTTTCGCAACTATTACCATTATAATTAGTACATTAATTATCTTTGAATAGACCCCAGTTTTTAGATAGTCCTTGAATTCATAAAATCCATAAAAAGTGTCTTTAATGGAAAAATTCCATACAAATATTACGTTATTTAGTAAGTATGCAGGAAGTACTACACTTTTCAAGTTGAACAAGGATGAATAAACATAAAAAAGATGATTTCATGACGTACAAGATGACTTACAAATTCTTAGGTAATTAAATTGGAGCGATGGAAATGAGGAAATTAATTTGCATACAACTATCGTAAGTTTTTGTGAGCGAATTTAATTCCATGCGTCCGCATACGCGAATGATCAATGTATTTAAACTGGGCTGAATCGCGGATTATCTCGCCGCCGTCCGTAGCTGGTGCATGTTAGGCAGTAGAAACGTGGGGAAGTGGGGCTACTGTGAGTGGTGGGGCAGCGTGTTTTGTTCGGAAGAGTCTGTGTCTATTAACTAAGCCAAGAAAATCAACCCTTTCATCTGATTTCATAAATTAGTTGGGTTTGCAGTCAGTAT
This sequence comes from Teleogryllus oceanicus, assembly GCA_964035755.1. NCBI lineage: Eukaryota > Metazoa > Arthropoda > Insecta > Orthoptera > Gryllidae > Teleogryllus > Teleogryllus oceanicus. Next base: position 152,016,221 of record CAXIVR010000001.1, read on the forward strand.
TTAAAAAAAATTATTTTCTTGAGCACAATTATCTTCCGTCATCAACGTAAATATTGACGTAGATAAGGATTAAAATCTCGTTGCTTGAAAAACGACCGTACACGACGTGCTGTAACAGTGGTCGCCGAACTTAGAAGATGGTGAGCAATCATGCCGTTTTCAATCCTCCTGGGAGCTACCAAGGAACCAAGGTAGAACATTTTTTTCTTCAAATTTTAACATTTGTTTATAAACATGCATTTCTATTAAATATTAAACAAATTTTAGTAACTGCATACGAGAAAAATGAATTGAAATAGAATTGCTCATTTATAAAAATTCAAATGTAGTTAGTAACATATTATAAATGTAAGAACAGATTTTTCATTTGACTTGTTAACCATCTTTGAGCTGACTGCAATCTGCCGAAAATTGTCCCGCGACCATGGCGGCTCGTGGTCATGCCATTAGGGTGTGCAACGTTTTTCTTCTCTCTCTCACACACTCCCACTCTCACACTCTCACTCCCACACACTCACTCTCACTCTCACACACACGTTACATGAATGCATTTACACACATTAACATTAACAATGACAATTAAACACAAATCATCTTATGAAGTCTGATAGCATGCCGAATAATTCCATTCCATTGTTTCTTTTCAGCAATTTTTTTTATCTGTGGCTTTTTCATTGAAATCATTGATTTCTTACGTTTCATATTTTCAACGCTATTCATTGTTAGTAGCACACCCGTGACAGAAAAAAACTCTCTGATTTCGGTTTCTCAAAACACATTGAAAAGTAGCCTAATACATACGTTTACAAAATACATTTTGGGTTTGAATATTTCGGAATGGTTTTGTAATTGCAACTTACTTTAAAACACAAGAGAATACACATATTATATACAATTAACATTTTCATGAATGCAACACTGCATAGCAATGCGTTCGCGTTTCGCGCGCTAGTGCGGAAGCTCATTTAAGTGGAGAGATATCTCACACTTTCTTCGTTCAATGTCATTCTTACTTTTGTTAAAAACTTGTGCTACTCGAGTGTTATATCTTCGAGACACGTCAAGGCATTTCCCGAGATCGCCACTGAGCAGGCGCCATAGAGGGAGCACCGCGGCGGGATTGCTCCAGTCCTCCATAAGCCACCGTTGTTCCCCCTCCTTCCCCGCGGCAGCCTAGGACGCAGTTTCCTCGGTCGCATTCTCCCGAGTGTGCTCCCGCAGGCTTTCACGAAAGAAAGGCGGACGGACCGGCAATCGCAGCTTCCGAACGGCGCGTGTTTTGAAATACCATGTTTCGTAAATGCTCTGAGAGGACTTGTATTCCCCTCTTGTTAAGAGATGTTTAAGAGAAATGCCACCGAATTAATTTGGGTGTGCACATGCGAACGTGCGTATACCCACGAGCCGCCACTGTCCCGTGAACTACTAGTAGCTCGCGATCGACCGTTTGGCGATCACTGTGCTATAGAGAATACCCTCGTTCAAGAAATTTTCCAAGAGACAAAATGTATGCGATTGTCTGGACACACATGCTGCCCCCCTCCCTAATTCGCGACCCACCGGCCGCCACTTCATGATCGACTGATGCCTTTCAACGGCACGAATAAAAGAGTGAGGTTTTCCGGACGTCCCCCGAAAATTTCAGAAAAGGTGGGATCGACATGTGTGCAAATCCTCTACCTAGTCCTGGCACAAACTTCGCCTCTTTCAAATGTTTGTCTTTCTTCAAAGCACCACCTTCTGCTCACACACCTTTATTTCTCCTTCTAGTTTTCTTCTCTAATTCGTCACGATATGACTTCGATTCCACCCTCACTTTCTGCATCCCCATCTCTGCTTTTCTCCCGCATTCCGCGATTTCGTTCTTCGCCGTTTGCTTTATCTCCATTACTTCACTCTGCACTCCATCGATTCTGACATATTGTTTCTGAATCTTCGTGTTATATTGATTTACTAGATTTCGACTTAATATTTGTCCTAATTGATCCACTTGCCCGTCTAACCTACGCCCTTGTGCCGCAAATCCTTCGGCTGTTACATTATTCCGCGCAATTATTTTCTCATTCATGGCCTCATATTGCTTCCGATGCTGTTCCTTTATTTCCGTTAACTGCTCACTGATCTGCTTGCCTACCTCCACCTGATCCTCTCTAATTTGGGTCGCGAAAACTTGCTGCATTTCGCCGAACATCCGATATTTCTCGTCCGTCGTTTTCATAAAGTTGTCCATTGCCCTCTTCCATCATCTGACGTCGTAGCATTCACTAGTCGTCGGACCGCACAAGGCGTGGACCGGTGCGTGGGAGGGGGGTGGTCCAGGCGTCGCGCTGGCGATGCAACCGGAGCGGTCGTTTCGAGGGTGCAAGCCGGCGGGGGCGTGTCTGGTAACATCCAGGGGTCAACTAGCTCAGAATGATGTGTGAGGACAGATCGTCTGCAGCTGGTCGGCGGGCCCCATTGTGCGACCGGCCCAAAACTCTGTAATGAGGTGACGCGGTCTGCGGGTCTTCAGCGTGGAAGGTCTGTCACGTGACTCCTCGCTATAGACGCCGGTGGAGTGTTGGTGATTGGCATTCGAGTTTGGCCCAAAACGCGGTGCGGAGGCATTTGCTGATCCGTGAGGGGTGGTCGCAGGTTTGCGAGGGTGGCTACAGCAGATGCCGGGAGCGGTGCTACAGGTTAGCACGCTGGGTTAGGCTGAGGCGGCTTGCCTCAGAAATGGTGGTGCTGTGGAGTGCAGCGGTAGTTTCCGAAGGAGGATGTAAATATTGTAATATACAGCAATATTAAATAAACCTGTACAAAGAACTCCGTGTCTGTGTTGTTTTTCACATCACGACGTCACAGTATCATCATCCATCCTATATGTGTGTGTGTGTTACACACACACTAGTCTTCACACACACACACACACACACACACACACACACACAGACTTGACATATGTTTCTGTATGCATGTCGATGTGCTGAATCCGAAACTGAAGTCAGAATTGTCCCACCACACTCCACTTTTTTAAATCGCGAAAAAATTGTGTTTTTTTTTCCTCTCAGGACATGTTGTCAGGCCCCACTTGCTTATCTATGTTATGTCAACGAGCTGTATCCAAATTTGAAGCCAGAATTGCGCTACCACCTTATTAGAATGACGACTCCTTTTTATTTTTTTAAATTGCAAAATTACACCCTCAAATTTACAATTTCAGTTGTTGTTTTTCGCGATTTAAAAAAATGGAAGGTGGTGGCGCAATTCTGGCTTCAGAGGGTTTTTTTTAAAAAAAAATTCTGGCTTAGATTCGGATTCAGCACGTAAAATACTTAGAGAAACATGCGTCAAGTCTTTTGGTCTGCCTTTTTTCCTTTTTTGTGTGCACGTGCACCTGTGTTATTTGTATAGATAGTTCTTGCCTTGTGTTATGAAATGAACTAGGGATGAAAATGTTGTAGTTTATGGCATGTTAGTGTTACAGTTTAATTCTGTAGCTGGATTTGTAGCTACCTGCTTATATTTCATTTCCTTCAATTTTGTTTGTTACAGGAATTGCTAAATGAAGGTGTTGGTATTGGTCCTGGACTAACTGCCCAGCTCATAGATTTGAATACCTCTAATGAGAATTTAGCAACTGCATTGGAAGTTCTAAAATGGTTTGAAAATCTGTCAAATGATTTTATTCTTAATAGATCCAAGATTGTGAAGTTAGCTACACTTTTGGTTAAAAATAATGATTTAGAAGGTACATTTGTTAGCTGTAAATGCTTCAATTAATCAATCTTCAATTTCTTTACTATTTAAGGCTGCTTTTAAGTACATACTAAATAAGTAACAAGGCAATAAAATGCTTTAATTGCAGGTGCACTGACTCTTCTATGTGACCAGGCTCAAAAACGTACTGCAACCACCGAAGAAAAGACCTATGCACTTAGTTCTGCTTGTCGATCCTTGTTAAATTACTTGGCTGATCAGGCTGACGTAGACAGTTTACAGAAAACATTTGATACTCTTCTGCAGAATAATTACATAGATAATTAAAGTGCATATTGTCAGGTGAGTGTAACAAAAAAAATTAAAAATTTTGATTGATTGTGGTGATTAACAACAAAAAATTTGAGTTGCCGGTAGAACATGTTGATTCAACTTCACATTTCCTCTAATTTTTATTCTTCAGAAATGATTTGGATAGTGCAATGAGAGAGTTTGAAAAGTTATGTAATAAGTATCGTTGTACACCAATGAAGAATGACCTCACATGTAAACTTATTGAAGCAGAAGATGCTGTCTCATTGCAAAAAATTACAGATTTAAGTACAAAAGTCCACGGAGAAGTAAATAGTTTGTATGACTTGGTGTTTGCATTTGTTGAATGTGGCCGTGTCCGACAAGCAAGAAAAATTCTAGAGGTAAGTGTTTCTTTAATTTGGACTATTAAAGTTTTTCCATAAAAATGTCCCAAGTGACAGCAACAATTTTCTGTGCATCAATACTATTAAAAGTGAATTCAACGATCTGTCACCTAAATCGATATCACATAGTATATGAGTTGATATGAAATGTTTACAGGCTGTTCTTCAGTATTTTCATAGTGCCCTTGCAAACTTTGATAAACAGTACTACTACACAAATGCAGAAAATAAATAATTTGCATAATGGTAGATGCACCACGATCATTATTTTTCGTCTATCACCAACATCAGATTGGTTTATAATGTATTCCACCAGAGACCAGTAAGCAGAACTGGTACTTAATACAGTGCAAACATGCTTTTATTTTTTCCCGCAGTTTACACCGATTTTTTCTGGTCTCTTCAATTGTCCTATGTTAACAATGTTAAATTATCCCCTCTTTTACACTTTCGAAATTAAATTTTTCCCGCCGTTTACACATTTGAAGCCATCGCGGATCTGTGGACACCATTTTTTCTCGAGTTTTTTGCTTTCACTTGCAATGTTCTCTGTTGAAACGAGATTTATCTCGTCAGCCACGAGTCCCGGTTATGCTTGGAGTTCATTCATAGTGGAAAGATCTCTTTTCTCTCGTTCATTTACTTTAGTACAGTTGCAGTGTAGTGTGCTCCTCCTCGCTATAGTGTCGGGACGAGTATCGAAGCTGAGTTTAATAACGTATTGGATATCGTAGTTTTGTGCTTTTAAAAAGTTTTGATTTAAATAGTATTAATTTTGCCCAGAAATGAATTTAAAAAGAAAGAGAATGAGTCTATTAAAGGAAAATTCAAAATTTTAGAGAAAGTTGAAATTCATAAAGGATCACGTGTTGCGCTAGTTAAAAATTGGAGATATCGGCATCCACTCTTAACACGATAGTAAGAAATAAGTACTCAATTATTAGAAGTGTAAATGGAAGTGGAAATTTTTCTAAGAAGAGGAAGTATGTAGAGCTTGAGGAAATTCTGAAGAACTGGTTGCAGACGGCACGTGCTTTGAACAACCCCGTGAGTGGTGTGTTGTTACGTGAAAATGCCTTGAACATGGTGGAAAAGCTTTTCCATGGAGAATTTTTGCGCATCTAATGACTGGCTTGGTCAGTTCAAAAAGTGTTACAATAGTGTTTATGAGGTTGTGGGTGGAGAAATTCCGTGCCAGAAGAAAGTGTTTGGGAATGGGAAGAGGGGAAACCGAATGAATCACCCAAGGACACTTTCAACATAGATGAAACTGGACTATCTTTTGTGTTCTTCCGAACAAAACTTTCACTTTTAAGGGCGAAAATTGTCATAGAGGCTAAAACAGTAACCTTAGGCTTACTGTAATGTTGGGACTGAATGTTGACGGGTCTGAAGAGCTTTGCCCATTTGTTGTTTGAAAGTCCAAGAAACCTCGATGCCTCAAGAATGTGCAAACATTGCCCACAAAATACGAGGCCAATAAAAAAGCTTGGTTGACTTCCGGCCTTTTTGAGAGGCAAATGTATGCTCTTGATGCAAAGATGAGAGCGCAAAACAGAAGAATTATTTTATTTGTTGATCAGTGCTCTGCACATCCAAAACAATTCAACTTGCGAAATAATATAATTAAATTCTTGCCAGCAAACTGCACAAGCAAGTTACAGCTAATGGATTTAGGAATAATGCATGCTTTCAAGACTTACCACAGAAAAAAACGTTGTGCAGAGATTATTAGGTTTGATGGACACAATGACATTTAAAATGTCTATCCTGCATGCACTGCATTATATTGCAAAAGCATGGAAGGATGCGAGACAATCCACCATAAGCAACAGCTTCAGAAAAGCTAGCTTCTTCCAAACCCATGGGGAAGAAGTAAGTGAAGAAGAAGATAGTGATATTATTTCTGCATGGAAGAAATTCAAAATAGATTATGAAGTTAAAGACTTCCTCCATTTTGATGATGAACTTGCAACTGTGCAAACAGTGTTGGTAGAAAGTTTGATAATTTCAGTTCAGGAAGACAGTAATAGTTTTAATGACTGTGCAATTTTTTGATGTTTATATATATAAAAATATTTAATAAAAGTGGATTGTAAATATTCAGTATTCCATTACATGTGCAAAAGGGTTTTCCCTCGGTTAACACTTTCCCGCGATTGACACAATTTTTTAGTGGTCCTGTGAAAAGTGTAAAAGAGGCTTTTACTGTAGTTCGCTAGAGGCCTGTAACAGTGCGTAAAATAAAATGTTTAATTTGATAGCAATGTACTGTAAAATAAAATGAAAGAAAATTATAGTATTTTATTAAAATTTGAACCAATTTCAATAAAAATAATAATCTTAAAGACCTTGGTTTGTATCAAATTAATCCTTTTTCTTTCTCACAAGAATTGGACGTGAAGAAAGCCCAGGCAATGTTGGATATTTTGCTATATATACTTGGAGATAACAGTATTATACTTTGTGTTGCCTTCAATAGTCAATTGGGACTTTGTGTGAATGTAGTCCTCGTGACCTAGATGTAAATGCTTTTAATTTAGTTAATTTGAGAATTGATACTTTGGTATAGTTGAGGCAGGCATTGTCCCGATATCTAATCAATGACAATCTAAATGAAATAGGGGTATTCAATATCACAAGTGCATAAGTAAACTTGATCAACATACCTAGTAGCTATTGGGTGAAAAAACTAACTCTTTGGTTTCTGCAAAGCAAGAGCTCTTTAAATGCACACTGCAATCATCGGGGCCAAAGTGGATATGGGGCCTGACTGGGGAAAGGAGGAAGAGGGGGTGAGCCAGTGAAAGATGGTCTTCAGAGTTGGAGTCTGGTAAGAGTAAATATTTAGGGTTGAAGTTTTTATTACGGCTTTATTGACTCGTCTCATAGCCCTTTCAGGGCGTTGAGCGCTTGCCCTTTGGAGTAATCCTCCGTTAACATTGTATTTTACGTCTGTTAAGTCTCGTCGCAGTCAATTGTCAAGAGAACCGCCAGGTAGCATCTCCGCGTACGCACCTCCCACCACGCACTCCTGCGTCACTACCCAGCGGCCAGAATTGGGAAGGAATACGGATAATAGGGGTAGGGTTTAGGACACTTCACAGGGGGTTGGACTGGCCCTTCTGAAGCAGCCACACTCGTTTTGTTGGAACAAATTTCACATGGTATCCACGGGAATCGAACCCGGACCTCAGTGGAGAAAGGCTAGCGACTTCGCTATGAGCCACGAGCGAATCAAAGGGTTAATTTTAGTAGGGACATCGAGAGTTTGTGGATTTGCTGGTTAACCCTTAACTGGTACGATGGGATCTACGAGACCCTGGCGATTGTTTTCTTTCGCAGAACTTTCGTTAATTTTGAAACTGATATGAGCCTTCACGTGTACCTTTTAGGTTGTTTGGTCATTAGTGTTCACGGGAAGTGGCTTATCAGAGGCTATTTCGCACGGCAGCCATTTATACTTCTGGGAAGCTCTCAGAGACTAATCGTACCAGTTGCGTTTGTTTTCTTGCTTTCGGTGATTCATGAACTAAACAAATTTCTCTTTTCCTTTAGATGTCAATTTTTCTCCAGTGTGTGTGAATTCGAATCTTGGGAAAAAATAACAGGATTTAATGATTGATAGACTTCGTGATGAAGCCAACCCATCATTGATTATAAACAAGTTATTCTGTATATGAATATCAATAAAATCGCGAGGAAAACATATGCTAAAAATTCTTATAACTTTAGAAAATAACTAAAATTAACTTTTTACTTTCTTGCCCTTTGTAAGAAGAGAAGTATTGTAATCGTACGCCAGAAAATGGAGAATTTTTAACAGAAAAACTTATTGCCTGGCCTAGGGGACGAAATATTTAAATGCTGCTCTTAAAAATTGGAGACGTAAATTTCGGAATATGGGGATGGAAGTTGCCAGTGATAAATTTTTTACCCTTCACTTTGCTGACGACTATGTTATTCTTGCTTAGGATGAACAAGATATAGATTATATACTGGGGAAACTAAATGAAGAGTATACATCTTTGGGTTTAATTATGAATCCATCGAAAACTGAGTATGCTGTTGAGGTGTCACAAGAAACAAAATAATTGGGAGCAGGTGTATTAAAAATACAACCGCTTACAAGTACCTTGTTTTGTGTGTATAACAAAGGAAGATGGATGTGCTGAAGAAGTGAAACTTATGATCTCTGAATGGAGAGTAGTGACAAGACAATTGAGTAATGTTTTGCATAACCAAAAAATAACAAACGAGACAAAGATAATATACAAATGGCAGGTTGAAAGCATATGTACATACGGTTCAGACGTTTGGATTCTAACACAGCGAAAAAAAAATTAAAATCAATGGAAATCAACTATTGGAGACGCTGTTGTGGCCTTACATTGCTGGATAAAGTACCCAATATCGACATAAAAATCAAATGGGTATTGGTTTTGATATAATGGATGTAATGATGCAAAAAGATTGAGATAGTATGGTGGTATTCAAAGGACGACAGAAAGTCGGTGACGAAAGAACATTTTAAAATGGTTACCTCAAAGAAACAGGAAGCGTTGCAGCCCAAGAAAAACATGGGAAAATTAGATAGAAAAGGCAATGAAGGAACGAGATCTTCAAGAAGAAGATTGGGATGATCGAAGGACGTGACGACTGGGATGCGAGAAGCGGCGTCAGCTGTAAAGAACCTTGCTGCTGCTGCTAATATTACTATTATTACTACTTGTCTTTTCTTTGGCGGGGAAAAATCTTCAAAAGACCCCACTTTTTGTGGGACTTGGGTTTTTACTGAGTAAAAACCCCGTATGTAACATCTATATCCATTTGGGAACTGCTTTGTGCTTGATATCAGAATGGCCTTGTCTTTAATTTTTCTATTTTGTTTGCATTATTTTTTGGGCTAGCATGGTTACTATCTTCCAGTTGTCGGACTTCTTTGCAATTGTATTCAGGAGGTTTTCCACATTTAAATTTATATTAATTTGAGATTTGCTTTATGCCTTTGTCTTTCTCAGTGGTTGCAGCAAAAGAAAGTGTGATGCACAGTGTCAGTCTTACCACGATAAATACATTTATCACTCTCTTCCCTATTCTTGCGTAGCTGCCGAATTGACCATGTCCTGTCAATATGTGTCAGGTAATAATTAAGTTTCATGTGTTTGCACTCGAACCGTATGTTCATTCTCGAAATAATTTTTTTGTCCATTGTGCTACATTGTCGCATCTCATATTTCTTGCCACTTTTACACGATGTAAGCTTTGGCTTGCTGCTGCTCTTCACCTTTTGTGGACATGATTTTCCTTTCTTCCGCCCTCAGGTCTGTTGTCAGGTCTGTCGCTGCTAATACCTGCAGAGCTGCTGTAGATATAGTTCGGTACCCACAGACCACCCTCTGTAGGACCTTTGTACTCTTTCTAGAATTTGGACGTTTTTCTTCCGTGTTAAGGCCGTTTACCACACTGGTATCGCATAAAGGATTGTTGCATTTACTGTTGCGGCGGTGTTCACCACACCAAAACGCGCGCCGCGGAGTCGGCACGCCGTGACGCCAGCGAGCATGAACTGGGTAGCCGAGCAAAGAAGGAGCCGGCCAATGAGGACGGAACGGCCGGCGCGCGAAGCCTCTACGAAGAGACGAGTCTTCGACGCGCAGGAAGATATAACGGGTAGCGGCAGAAGTGTGTACCAAGTGTAAGTTGAGCTTCGATTGTGTTGAGTATTGTGATTGCGACCCGGCAGTGTACTAGGTGATTTCTTCTGATTAACTGTGGTGAACTCGACTTTGGACTTAGACTTCTACCGAACATTTGGTGACTCGGCTATGTTATATAGGTTACTCTCTTTTGGATTTTGGTACACCATTTTGTGAAGACAGCGAAACTGTAATAAAAATCTTGTTATTGTTAATTTGCTGATTTCCATACATAACATTTACCACGCATGTTAGGATCTCGCGTTTTCGGGTATTCGGACTTCCAATATTGGGCATCAGTTTTGCCAGCATTACTGCCTTTCTTTCTGCTATCTTCGCTATCTATTGCACGTGTGCGTTGAAGTTGCAGTCGTAAATCCAGACACCCAGGTATCGCACTGCTCGCATTGGAGTGATGTAGGTTCCTTTTAGGAAGAAGCGAATTAGATCGCCTTCTCGGTCCTTTCAGCAACATAGCTTCTGACTTATGTGGGGCCAATGACAATGTGTGGTTTTCCATCCATACACCAATGAGTAGCAGGGATTCATTGCAACGAAAGACTAGCTCGTCGGCATCCCCTGCAGTAACGACGAGAGCTAAGCCATCCGCGTACCCTACGAGTGTTCCTCCTCTGGGTAGATCTATCTGGAGTACACCATTGTACAATATGTTCCATGGGGTCGGCCCCAGTACCGATCTCTGTGGAACACCTGCATTTACATCTATGTATTCCTGTCCATGTACCTTTGTCTTATTCCTGAAGTACTGGACGATCACGTTAGCCAAGTCACAGGAAATATTCCTCTTTATCGATTCTTTAATAATGAGGCTCCATGTAACAGAGGCGAAGGCGTTCTTCACGTCGAGTGTGACAAGCGCGACCTACTTGTCCGAGGTATTATCCCGGATTTGCGTTACTTTCCTAACTGCCTGCATTGTTGACCTTCCTCTAATGAAGCCAAAGTTGTTACTTGATAGTCCCTCCCCGCTGTTAATCTCCTGTTCAAGTCGAACTTTGATCACGCGTTCCGTTTACAGTTTGCTGAGTGTACTTAGAATGTAAATAGGTTTGTATGCCGAAGGGTCATCGGGTGGCCTGGATCCCTTCAGGAGCAGCACCAACTTTGCTACTTTCCATTCTGTTTTCAGTCTTGCTAAAGAAGCAAGACTTTCCAAGTATTCGGAACTAGTTCCGGGGCTTACTCTGTAACTATCTTTATCTCCTCTGGCGGTATGCCGTCCAGTCCAACAGCGTTGCCCAGTTTCATGCTGTGTACTGAATCTTTCAACTCCTCTATGGTAAATAGCTCCACGTCTTTGCATACGGGATGGTGTGTTAGCACTTATGATCTGCAGAGGAACAATTCCAGGGCTATAGCCCTCTTCTGCTCCGCCGATAAATTTGTAAGGAATGCAGTTAGTGAGCTTTTTGGTAACAATTTTGCACCTCGTTCCCCAAATATCCTTATCGAGCTCTTCACATAGTTTTCTCCAGTGGGCCCGTTTAGACTAGGTTACAAGTACCGGAGCGTTTCGATCCGTCTGGAGTGACTTCTGTAGGATCTAGTCAGTAGTCGTTTCTGAATGCATTCTTCACTACTACTGCTGGTGCTTCTTCTTCCTCAAACACGTTTTGTAGTCTGAATCCATGTTTTGGTTTGTTGGTCCTTGATAACGAAACATCGATTGACGGCAAAACGTTTGTGGTCAAAATTAGCTCCAAAACCGTTCAGCCTATTTTCTCCAAAATTAATATTCGTCTACCAGTTTAAATGGACTCGATGCTCTCTGAGTTTGAAACGGATATTTTGATTTTGGAGGATTCTTTACGTGAAGATTTAACATTATCAATTCTTTTTACAAAAATAGCTTAAAATTTATTAAAACTTCTTCCTCGGATTGTTAAAAGTACGCTTAAGAGTATGATGCAGGTGTCATTTGCGTTGAAATCCCTGATATTAAAATTTGAAGAAATTTAAAACATCTTGAATTATGGTCATGTATAATTTTTCGAAAATATGAGTAGTATTCGTAAAATTTGTTTGAAGTTTTCAGTTTTTTAACATTTTTTCTCCAAAATGACCCAAAAAATTTCTTAAGTTTTCTCCTCGTATGTATCAAAGGATGGTAAAAAATTGTGCTAGTCTCATTTTCGTTGAAATAGGAATTTTTGATTATTGCAAAAAATTAACCTAGCAAAACCACGGCATTGAAGATGAAGATTTTTATCTAAAATAAAATCCGTTCTAAAAGATCATATCCAAAAAAGGCCATGTTCAATATTTTCAATTATAGTTTTTGCTTAATTAGTGCGTGAAATTTACGTAATTAAAAAACGTTTTCTCTAATTCCGCTCTAAATTTTGTCATTAAATTTTTTCCTCGTTTGTAGCAAAAGTTGGTAAAAATATGGTCTTATTCTGAGCGAACTCCGTATTTTGCGTGAAATATAGGCATTTTTGGAACAAGTTTTTTCTTTAAATATTTTTGTATGTTTCAAGGGACGGTAAAAAACACGTAAAATTTTTTATACGAGTAGTTTTCGCCTAATCTTCTTGAAATTGATGCAAACTATAAAAAAACATTTTCTCAAAAACGTTTTTTTTACGTATAAAACAAAAGAGACTTCAAAGAATGACGTAGGTTTCGATTTCAATAAACTCTTTGAATTTTCGAAAATTGCAAATTTAGAAATATTTCGTGAAAATGTTTGCTCTTATAGCACCATTAGTTTTTATTAAACTTATTGGTAAAGGACGCTTTAAAAAAATGTGCAATTCTCATTTTCGTTGAAATCTCTTCATTTTCGAAAAATTTCCACACTGAAAAAAATTTGCCGTCTTCCTACAACTATAATATTGAAGACAGATTTTGTCCTTAATGATATCTGTTGTTTAAAAGTAGATCTTGTAATACGCTCACGTGCACCTTTTTCGAAAATCTGGGTAGTGTTTGCGTTTTTTAAATATAGGCAATTGCTGAACAATTAATTCCTTATAAACGGTTCAAAATGTTTTCATTAAAGTTTTTGCTAGTTTGCGTGTGTACTTTCGAAAAATACCCCATCGAGGTGGGTTGGTCCACGTCCTGACGGGGGATGTAGAAAGGGCTCTCAACTATTCCTTTCTTTCACCAGTCATTTTTCTTTGTTCGTTCTCATTCTTTTATAACATCCTGTTTCTTTTCTTCTTCCTCTTCTATTTCACTGGCCCCATCTGTGTGCTGAACGCCCACTCATGTGTTTGCCGTTTATGGCGACCCGTGTCAAAGGGAATGTGTGTCCTGGCGGTTGAGGGTCTGTTTGTTTCCCCACTACTCACCTGTGCTACGTTCCGCTTTGCACTTAGGGAACGTTGTTTACGTTTTTTTGGGAACATTCCTTGTAGGCTTCAATACACTTGCTTGGGCCTCGGGCTCTTCTAGACGGGCGGTTGGGAGCTAACCCACTCCCGATCAATTGGCTTAGACTAGGTCTTGTCCGGAACTGCAGGGTGAGCGGGGGGATACATGGTGGTGCAGCGCTGTGGTAACCCCCCACTATATCCCCGTGGCAACCCTGGCACTCCGATGGAGTGTCCCCTTGTTGGGTTCCGTGGTGGGTGGGGACCATCTTCATGATATCCATCTTCATGGATACCATCTGATATTCATCTTCATAGAGACTAAACCTTCCCCCTGCCCTCTTCCACAAGGAAGAGATGTCCGGAACGAACTATTGATCTCAATACTTTCTTTTTGAATGAAGAAGATAGGCCAAAGAAGCCTAGAATCCTCATGCCATGCGCTGAGGAAGGAAAATCGTTTAAAATGGTTAGTGCTGGCCGTTTGGCGCGCGATATAGAAGAAACCTATGGGAAACTGCAAGTTGTAGTGCGACAAAGGAATGGTACCATTGGTTTTGAAGCATGATCGGATGGTCAGGACGACATAATTATGAAAACCATGCAGATTGCCGGCGTCTAAGTGGAAGTGATTTCGTGCGGTTTCTATAACCTTCACGTACGGCAATATGTTCCCAACCCATTGCGGTGTTTTAAGTGCCAGAGGTTCGGGCATACACAGCAGCGGTGCATGGCAGATAACCCTGTGTGCCGTAAGTGCGGGAGAACGATGAACGAACCTGAATCCTGCGCCAGTACACTGCATTGTGATAATTGCGAAGGTGACCACCAGGCCAGCTATAAGCAAGCCCTACTTTTCTGAGGAACGAGCAATCCAGAAGAGCAGCTGAGAAAGTGTCCTTTCCTGAGGCCAAATGTCGGTTCCAAGCGAAAAGCTTGCGGGCTGCCAAACGGATCGAGCTACCCCCCAAGTGGTAATCTTTGCATGTCAGGTGTCTCCAGTGGACATCCCTGTGGGTACCTCACCCCTGTAAGGTGGAAGTTCGGTCATCCCAACGAAATATAAGAAAATTGAGAGAAAACCTCAGCCGTCGCAGACGACAGATCAATAGAAGTCGATGTCAAACGCACATCTGCCTCAGACTCGGTCACTAAAAGTTCGGGAATAATTACACCTTCCGAAACTCGCATTGAGCAAGCATCCAGCCCCTCCCCCTGGCAATGCCCAGGAGGTCTCGGCTTCGGAGGAAACTGTCGTTGGGGAGGAGTCTCGCGCATCAGGTTCCCAACGTCGGAGGAAAAAAGAACATACTTGATTACACCATGGCTCTCATATCATGGAACATTAGTGTTTTCTTCTCGCGACGGGACGATCTTAAACTGTTGTTGTCCCGTCACAATTGTTTGATAATCTGTCTCCAAAAGACTCACCTCGCCCCACGCCGTTCCTTGTCTCTTCGTGGTTTTTCTCCTTACTGGTTCGATGTGGATGGTGGTCTCCGTCCACATGGAGTTGCTTCACTGGTACACGATTCGCTGCTGTCTACATACGTATCTCTTCAGACCGACTTCCAAGAAGTGTGTGTGCAGGTGCACCTCCCAACCCTCACACTCTCTATGCAACATTTACATCCCTCAAGGACTGAGTGTATCTGCTCATGAACTTCTGGGCTTGATAAACTAACTGCCCTCTCCGTTCGTGATAGTTGGGGATGTAAATGCCCACAGTCCTCTCTGGGGCTCTTCCCGAACTTGTCCGAGAGGCAGTGTATTGGAATCGGTTTTTATAAAGCTGTTGACGCCAATCCAAAGCGGGTTTAGAAGAAACCGTTCAACTTTGGACAACCTCGTTTCGCTGGCAACAGCTGTCTCTACATCGCCTTGAGACATCTTGTGGCCATATTATTCGATATAGAAAAGACGTACGACAGCACTTCAAGGCACGGCAGCCGTGTTTGCGTGAGTGATAGGCTTTCTCGTAGTCACCCTCTTGGAAATGGAATCCCCCAAGGATCAGTCATGAGTGTCTCTGTGTTTGCCATCGACATCAATGGTATAGCGTCGACTGTGCGAGAACCTGTAAAGGCATCGTTGTTAGTGGATGATCTTCTGTTCATCTAGCAGCATCAGTGTGATCCAGAGGCAACTCCAAATGGTTCTCAACAATCTCCATGAATGGAGCATGTCAGCTGTAATTTTTCTGTTACTAAATGTATCGGTTTGCATTTCTGTAGGATATACCATTTGCATAGCAATCCAGTCCTTTACGTGGAAGGAGAACAACGAAATATAAGAAAATTGAGAGAAAAGATCCTTTCGCTGAATCTGCCAGGTCCCTGGGGCTCACATTTGACAAGTCACTCACGTGGCGTGCTCATATCCGTGGACTACAAACCAGATTTCTCCCCCTTAATCTTCGAATGCTGAATGGTGCATCATGGGGTTCCCACCGCACTACCGTGTTGCGGTTATATAGATCACTCATCCGCTCAGTTTTGGATTACGGCAGTGAAGTGAATGGCTCGGCAGCTCCCTCCACTTTGCGACCCATTAATAGTATACACCACGCTGATATCCATCTATCAATAGGTGCGTACCGCACTAGCCGAATTGTGTGCCTTGTAGCCGAGGCTGGTGAGCCCTCCTTAGAAAGAAGGCGGGATATTTTATTAGCATCTTACGGTGCTAAAGTATCCGGACTCTAATCATCCTTGTCGCCAATTCACTATCCATCCTGAATATGAAACATCATATCTTCTTTGAATATCGCTGCCTCAGTCTCCAAGTATTCGATTGCGAAATCGTTTGCGGGACCTTAATGTTGATCTTCCCACCCCTGTGGAACCCCCAAGTCACCCCATTCCGCCTTGGAAACTCCTCCGCCCGAATATTTTGTCCTCAGACTGTCCAATCTTCCCAAACAAACGACTAGTGCTCTTATTTACCAGATTCATATTCAGGAAATGAGGGTGGCCTACCCAGATCATGTATTCTTATACACGGATGGTTCATCGTGCAACGACACAGTGGCGTGTAGTTATTATTTTATCAGAGGCACCAAATCACATCAGCTACATTCTTTGTGCAGTACCTTCACTGCTGAAATGTATGCAATTCTTGAAGCCCTAAAATACATCAAGTCGGCAACTTTGCGCCGAGCAGTTCTCTGTTCTGATTCTCTCAGCTCACTACAAGCGTCTCTCGTTCATCCTCAGACTACCTGATGGAATCGATTCAAAACCTCATTCGTCGCCTTGTGTCTCGATACTATGATCTGGTACTGAGTTGGGTCCCAGGCCATGTGTTAATCGAGGAACGAGCTGGCTGGCCGGGCGGTGAAATCGGCCACGGAGAATATTCGTTTTGACATTCCTTTTGTACCATCGTCCGATGTTAAAGCTTCTTTTAAACGATCCATCTTTAGATCGTGGCACAATACCACATATATGCAACTAAGTGTAATAAAGGATTCTGTTAATTCCTGGCGTTCTTCATCCCGACCTTCTATGCGTAAAGAAGTTATTTTAACCCGTAACCCCCAGTTTTCTTATTCGAGGTGAATCTCATCCTACCTGTGATTCGTGCAGGGCGGTTCTTTCTGTGGAACACGTCCTCCTGCATTGTTTGAAATTTGTTGGCAGCGGACGAAGACGTGGTCTGGGCAACTCTCTAAGAGAGGTACTCGGGAATGAAGATTCCGCGCTCTCAAAACTTTCTTGTGTTTGAGAGAAAGCAAAATATATAATTTTATCTGACATATAAGCGCAATAATGTTTTTATGTTTTCCTTGCCCCAGATTTACGTTCTTCAGCTTCGTCTTATCTACTTGTATCTTTTATGTGTAATTGAAGCTTTCCTTTTTAGGATATGTATGCGCTTTTAAATTAGCTGGTAAGTTGCATCAGCAACAAGTTTACTAGAATTTTAATTTAATTATATTAGATATACCTTAACATATGCGCCAATGACCTTAGCACCCTTTCACCCAATCAATACAAAAAATTAACATTGAAAAATACAATGTTGATCATAGACATTTTGGTGTTAAGTATCATTGTTCTAAACAATAGATCTACTAGGAAGGTCATGTGCATTTTTTTAACTAATGGTTTTTTGCATAATATCTGCTTCGAGATAATGCAATGTATGTAAAAAAACTGTTTAATTTTTTTCTTTATTTTTTTCCAGTGAAGAACAATCGACGATTTAAAAAAAGCACAAGTCTAATTTTCGTTGAACACTGAATTTTCGAAAATTGCGAAAGTTAGAAATTATGCGAAAAGCATATGCTGTTGTAACATTGGTTTGTATCTGACTTGAATGTTCTAAACCTGTAGAAATTAATACTATGACTAATTTTCTAATGATTTTTGAAGCCATATCAATTAGTTATGCTTCGATCATAAATTTCTAGTAGCTATGTAAATATCCACGCTATTTGCGTATGATCCATTCAGTGTTGGTATATTCTTTTTCTGTAGTACCGTAATTAATTTCAACAGTGTTCAGTTGTCTACCCAAGTACAGGACTGGATGTTCCGACTCTTTTTCATTCCCTTGAACCAAAATTACACCGACTAGTGAGAACCCGTCAAAATTTGACGGTGAGATATGAGATAAATGTTAACTACTGTACCCAGACTAATGTTCACAATATATTGCATTGTTTGGATCTTGAGGGTATAACGAAGATGTACTGTAATGAGTTCCCAAAATTTTGAACACGTGTGGCCCATGACCAGATGAAAATGCAATATCGGCACAAAATATTTAGCACTATTATACTGAAGGATATTATTTCTAAAGTTGTTTGATGTGTCATCATCTCCTATCAACAACTGATATCTTCTGGCATATTGCTCGAAGGTATAATTATTTGCCTATTTAAGCAACACAGTAAATCGTTTGCAGAATTTCTCTCACATGGAAAGTACAAAGCAGAACAAAACTGACATTTCATAGACAATGACCCAATAGAAAACGAAATGACCTCACTATCACGACACCTACGCTGACTTTCTCTTTCCCCGCGTTCTGTTAATGCACGTTTGCATCTTTTGGGGCGCGTGGACAACGATTCGGAATTCGACATAACCTGTAAACAACTTCACTAAAGTATTACAACCGAGCAAAACCCACTGTGCGAATGTTCTCTACAAAATACACCACAGAAGCAAATACATGCAAACTGTCAACACCACAATGCGATTATTACACTGAAACAAAACCTTGACGAATTGTAAACAAATCTCAACAATCAAACAAAACCTCAAACAGCGTGGACTCACAACTATGGACTCATGTATATCGATTTTGAAACTACCACCCTTTGAAAGAAAACAATTAACTATTGATAAGCGTACTATTAAATAATGATTTAATTAATTAATTTACACCGTAAACGTTGGTGAATCAACACAAACAATATCTGATAATACATCTAGCGATCATATTCTTTCATTTAAAAAAAAAAAACAACAACAATCGGTTCAGTAGAAGCTCTAAACGAAGCCATGGCAGAATACCTTATGTGTTTAAATATATAGATACCTCGTTCTAAAGTACAGTGGTACCCCTATTTAACATCACCTAAGGAGGGGGGCGTAAAATTCTTACGATAAATGGGGGTTTCGGGTATTCTTTGAAGAAACAAGTTCAATTAGCCAGGAATTATCGATTTTATTTTTAAAACTCTGTATTTTTATCATACGGGTTGTCACGCTTAAGACGGGAAAGGGAGGTCGTGGTTTAGTGTTACATAATGCTGATATTCATTTTTAAAAATTTTCAACATTGCTGAAATAATTCCTTTTATTCAGTATTCTACTAAATCATTAAAACATTACCAAATTAAATTTAAAAAATGAGTAAATTAAGACGTTACAATGTATTGTGAAATTGTTACAATAAACGAAAATATTTTTTACATTCAGTTAAATATTCACAGTAGACTCAGCCCATGCGCCATCCATGACAGCGACGTGTGCACGTCATATTTTCAGAAATTTTCTCGTCCTTCCATCAAAAATTGTCCCCAAATCGTATAGTAAGATGCAGTCCGTATCGCCAAATAATTCTGACTTTATTATAAGTTTTAGTATAAAACACAGTTTTTTTCAACTCGTTTCTACTTTATATTTTTTTAAATTATTGTAAATTGAGGGAGAGGCGGGTCTTGTCACAAGCATTTCGTAATTGTTTTGGTATGATTCAAGTGCGCGTAACAGATGTATTGTGGGGGAGATAGGGTTTTGAAAATGCTGTAAAGGGTACCCCCAGATAAGATAGTCAAAGGTTCCCCTAAATCAAATAACGTATGAATGATTACATTATAATCCTAACATAAAATTTTTGAAAGTTTCTTAGCCCCCGTCACACCACCCCTCTACAGCCAAAAACGTGTTTTTCTATTTTAATTTTGTTGGCAACTTACCCGTCGATGTGGGTTGGTCCACGTCCTGACGGGGGGATACAGAGAGGGCTCTCAAGTATTTTTCTTTCACAAGTCACTTTTCTTCTCCCCATTGTACATTCCCATTCTTCTATACCACCCTGTCTCTTTTCTTCTCCCTCTTCTATTTCACTGGCTCCCTCTGTATGCTGAACGCCCACCCGTGTTTGCCGTGCATGGCGACCCGTGCCGGAGGGAATGTATGTCCTGGCGGTTAAGGGACCTGTCTGTTTCCCATTTACTCTCCTCGTGCTACTTTTTTCTTGGCATCCTGGGATACGTGCTTTTACACATTTTGGGGAACATTCCTTGTAGGTCTCAATACACTTGCTTTGGCTACGGACTCTTCTAGACGGGCGGTCAGGAGCTAACCCACTCCCGAACAACCGGCTTGGACTAGGTCTTCCCCGGGTGGGGGGGAACCCGGCGGGCCCCTGGACCCCCGCCCGACTATATCCCCGTGGCAACCCGGGCACTCCGATGGAGTGTCCTCTTGTTGGGCTCCGTGGTGGGTGGGGTCCACGGGGATGACTCTGATGTCCTCTTAATGGATGAAAAGCCCCCGCCCTCTTCCATGAGGAAGAGGAGATTTGTTGGTGAAACAGTAAATCTTGAGGTTTTTTTGTAAATCTTGAGGCCCCGCTTTCTCGACATGTCATGTAAAAGAGATAATGAAACTATGAAGAGTGTCAGCCCGATCAAACTTGCCAGAGAAATCGAAAAGTTTGGTAAATTTCAGTCGGTGGTTCGTCAAAGAAACGGCAAAATCCTTTTTGAATGTCGCTGACGAACAGATCGGCAAAATCACTGACCTAAAAGAAATAGCCGGCCTCCAGGTGCATGTGTCCACCCACCTGACCTTAAACATCTGCAAGGGTGTGGTAAATCACGAAGACTTCTCTACCGAATCGGAAAACAATTTGAAAGCTTTTTTCGAACCATATAGTGTGTCCGAGATTTACAGGATTCAGTGGAGAGTAAATAGGGTACTCACTCCTACCTCAACTTTGATACTGACCATCGACCGACCATCTCTATCAGAAATGATATCTTGTAGTTTCTACAATCTCTGTGTCAGTCAGTATGTTCCAAACCCTCTCCGCTGCTTTAAATGCCAGAGGTTTGGCCATACCCAACCTCGCTGCATGAGCGCCGCAGTCTACTGCACTATGGAAGGGAGGCCTGTAATGACACTAACTGCTCCGCAGAGGCAAAGTGCGTGAACTGTTGTCAAAAACATACATCAAGATCTACCCAGTGCCCCATTTTCTTAACAGAAAGAGAGATCCAGAAGATCAGGGTCTCTGAGAAAGTTTCCTTTCCGGAGGCACGACACCGTTACCACACGCGAAACCCCGTGGATATGGCCCGAAGTTTCGCTTACCATGGGTCAACAGAAGAAAGTAAATTCTGAAACCCAAACGCCTAAAGCCTCCTCTTTACGCGATGCTGCCGGTCAGGTGTCCTTTGATGACATCGGCGGAGATGCCTACCCCAAATCTCTTGTCCTGTCTGAAACAAAACTGAAATCAAAAGCATAAATATTTCAACAAACATTCAAACGCAACCAGAGAAGCCAAGGTCGACAGGCCCTATTGCTAGATCTAGGTCGCCTCTCTCAACGGACCGTGGTCTCCCAATACATGCGACTCTTTCTAGCTGTAGTCAAGATGACTCCGCAGGGAACGAAGAACTCCGCATGAACCAACCCATTAGTCTCCAACAGAGAAGGAAAAAGAAGAAAAAGAAACCTGATACATAACCCACCCTACAATTTAAAAAAAAACTAAGAACTAGAAACAATGGCTCTCCTCTCATGGAACTTAAATGGCTTGCGTTCCCGTTTGGACGAATTAAAGTTAATAATGTCTGTGCATAGACCCGTGGTTATCTGCCTGCAGGAAACTGCATCTCCGACCTGAGCACGTCTCTCTACGCGGATTTTGTTACTACAGGCAAGACGTAGACGATGGCCTCCGCACTCATGGCGGAGTCGCCACTTTTATCACAGACTCTCTGGTATGTAAAGAAATAGACATACGAACCACTCTCCAGATATCTTGCGTTCGTGTGAATTTCCCAACTATTTCTGTTACCATTTGCAACGTTTATATCCCGCCTGGACAAGTTGTGTCATTGAAAGAACTGGAAGATGTGCTCTCTCAGGTGCCTGCACCTTTTCTTATTGTGGGGGATTTCAACGCCCACAACTCTGCCTGGGGTGGATCAAAGTCGTGCACGAGAGGCAGGTTACTTGAAAATATTATAGATAGCCAAAATGTAATTCTCCTAAATTCTGGCGAAAACACTTTTCCGTAGCTTCTAACACTTTCTCGTCCGTGGATCTAGCTCTCTGTTGTCCCTATGTTTCTACAATCTTAGATTGGACTGTCCTTGGAGACCTGCATGGCAGTGACCATTTTCCCATTCGGGTCAACCTCGATATTCCCGAACTGAACGTTACATGCCCTCTTCGCTGGCTAATCCACCGAGCTGAATGGGAAACCTTCAAGAAAGAATTAAGAATATCGGAAAACTGCTTTAACGACATCAATGCAATGGTTGCCCATTTTAATAAAGCGTCCGTCATGCGGCCTCATTTGCCATCCCGAAGTCGTCGGGCCATGCACGACATCCCCCTGTGCCATGGTGGAACGCTGATTGTGCCACCGCGGTCCGTGATCGGAAGAGGGCATTGGCAAAACTTAGTAGGTTCCCAACCATGGAAAACCTAATAAATTATAAAAGATCCCGAGCCAGAGCTAGATTAACGATCCGGGAATGTAAGGCTGCGTCCTGGAGAGCCTACATCTCGTCACTCTCATGCCGTTCATCCCCATAACTAGTGTGGAGAAAGGTCCGGCAGATCGGTGGAAGACTCCCTTCGCCATCTATTTCATGGCTTGTGGTAAATGGCAATCTTCTAACCCCTCCACATGAAATTGCTGAAGAAATGACTTCTCACTACGAACTCTCCTGTGCCCTCGCTTGTGCGAAAGATTCTGCTCCAGGACCAGACCAGATATATAACCAAAAGTTGAAACACCTACCGGAAAACGCTCGTTTCTTCCTCCTCGGCATTTTCAACAAGATTTGGGCATGACCTTGCTAACTCCCTAGCGGAGATTCTTAGAAAAGACGAATCTTATCTCTGCAAGCTTGTTGGCTTTTTGCGAGAGACTGGCTTGTACAGCCTTATCTGAGAGAAGATGATAATCCCAATAATTGGCTTTTTGCCCGAGATTTTAAAAAAAGCTCATTTTTCTGCCAAGCCCTTTTATTCGGATATGTTCCTTTTTAGTTTTAGTTTGCTTTCTATTTAAAGATTTTGATTTTTTTTGTTAGCTTGGCACTGCAATATTGTGCATTGATCTTAAAATAATTTGACACGGGCGCAAATGCCCTTGGCCGTTGAAGCGCCCTTAAACTCACTCAATCAATCAATCATTCGGCAACTTAACACTATTTTATAGTATGACTGAAAAATTATGATAAATAAAACAATTTATACTATCAGAAAAATAGTTTTTGATATTTTCTCATACCCAATTCAAACAAAAAATATTTTTGAAAAAACTAACCAAAAATATTTTTTATTGTGTCTTAGAATCACGGAACAGACTCGAAAAAAGTCTCACACGTTCCTCTTGAAACACAAACTGTTGTGAATTTTTTTCAGATTTTTTTCTATTGCTGGGCTACAGTTAAAAAAATAAAAATCATTTTCCCGCTTTAAATCACCTTGACCTTAAATATATTTTGAAAATGACTGCAACACTTATATGTATTTATTTTAGTGTTATTATACATTTGTATACATTGTAGCACCCAATAATTTTTTGGTTTTGGAATTTAGTTACAAATTATCATTTTTTTAATATTTCTATTCCTTTGGGTAAGTATAGCATACGCTAAGGAAAGACTATTAATATTTAGTTATAATAGTTATAATATTTAGCAGTAAAAGATGTGTTTAACAACCAGTTTTAATTGGTTAATTGAATTTTCTCTTTAAATGAAAATGAACAAGAAATAAACTTTTGTAGAAGATCCTTACTTGTATAAAAATAAAAATTTGAAACAAGGAACTATGAGGGATATTTTGAAAGAACTGAAATAATTTATTTGCTTAATTTGTATTTATTATTTATGAATGAATTTATTAATTGTGAATTTTATTCTAAATTAGTTGCGCTCACAATTTATTCTTAATTCAACTAATAAACACATTAAAACAGAGGGAGGAGAGAGTGATTATGGAGATCAAGAAAATATGTACAGATTGAACTTCTCCCTTAAACGTCACTTGCGTTCCACTTTTTTACATTAAATAATGGTTTGTATGCGATGCAGTAATATATTTCTGTTTTGGCAATTCGAACTCGTTAAATAGATGATTAAGGCAACAAAACAAGGATTTCACGGGTTAAAATTACACCAGAGCATAAAACTAGAAATGGCACTCGCAACTGATCTCGCAGCTAACTGCTATCACTACTCGGATTCGCTGGTATAACTGGCGGATTCGGTGGTATAACTGTCAGCGTACCGGATTGTTGTACCTGAGTTTGTGGATTCAAACCCGATCGAAGCCGTGGATTTTTAAGGGCGAAAAAATCCCTCGTACGCCTTCCTTCGGAAGGGAAGTAAAGCCGGCTGTGCCATGTAGTAGATTTACTGCATGTAAAAGATCCTCACGCCTAAAAGAAGCCTCTGAGCAAAATTGAGATCCGCCAGTTTCGTCGCCCAAGATAATGCCTCCTTTCTCCGCTAGGTGGTGAAAGGAGCGTTTCGAAATTTGCGTGGTTAGACGGAAGAGCGGGCCTGATGGCCGGAGTCTCGCCACGTAAAATAAGGCATTAACTAAACTAAACTAAACTAAACTACTCTCTGCTTGCGGCGCATAAATGCATTTCGAGACATCGAATAACCTATTTCTAGTGTGTGGACGCATTTTCACCGGCCTCTTTCATTTCTCGTCGCACATTTCTCGCAACGCATCTCTCGGTGTAGTGTGTTGCGGGCCTAATGCAGATGTCATTTCATCTTAAACGGTTTTCAGATACTACAGTTGGCTGCTGTGCATAACGGATGGCGTTTTTGGATATGGTTCCCAATTCGTGAAAGAAAAAAGAAAAAATAAGAAAAATCCAAAATGTTGAACGTTAATTGCTGGTCGTGCATCAAGGCTAATGTCGTTAAATCGAAAATATGTCATTAATTACATATAGGCATCGGAACTTTCAGAAATTAACTTGAAAAACGTTAAATCGAAGTCAGGTTAAATCGGGTTTCTACTGTACTTGTAAAATAACAGTTTACGACAAAAAAAATAGGTGCGACAAGCACCGGGCTTTCCATCGAAGCTGTCTTTATCTTTTGAAATGCCTCTTTAGTCGCTACTCCATTCTAACCGTGTCGTGACTATCCTCTTGACAAGTCGCTTAGCAGAGATGTAATAACTGCGCTCACAAGAAAGAATTTGCGGTAATAACCGGTGAGGCCGTATGCTTGTGGCATGTAAGAGAACCCTGCCAGGGGCCCGGCAAAATTAGATACCTCCTGCAATTTCCCGTTCTCCCAACCAGTTAACTCGGATAACTTGAGACCATCATCTGGCGGCGTAAGTGAGAGTCAAAATATCCATGTTCTCGCAGAAATAACCCATACGATAAATAATTCAAGAGAGTAATAATTAAATAAATAAAATAAAAGTGATTTCTAAATATTTATCTTTTATAATATCATGTGCTCATTTAGATTTATAACTCAATTCAATTGTTTCTACTGTTTTTGTCTGTGCGGGATAACTTCTGGTACGGGTGAATCGATTTCGATGCGGTTTTCACTAAAAGGTAGTGTTTTGTCAGGATTAACTTGGGATACTTTTAATAAAATTAATCTTTTCTCTTATATATAAAAAAGGTTTATTTATTTTTATAGAAATCAAGTTTCATTCGTGTCTTAATGTACTTTTGCAAAGGTGACATTTAAAGCAAGAGAAAAGTTACTATCGGATTTTGTAAAAAATTATTTGTATCCCCTCTTTCTTACCCCTTAGAGGAAAATTTAAGTGTGCACTCGTACCGTTTTTCTCAAATATCTCGAAATCAGTAAATTCTAAACGTCCATTAAATTTCCTACTAAATGCATTTTGATTTATTCCAATGGCGCAATTATGTTCAGTCATTGACGGTCAAAATTGTTACGTTTTCCGGAATTGGACGTTTTCCGGGAGCATCTCTACTACTGGTCGTTTCAACTACGAGGTAGCAAACAGTGTGGCTGGCTTGGTGAAGCGGAGCGGGGCAGGGTTAGGAGGGAGAGAGAGGAGCTGGCCGAGAGGGACGGGAAAAGGTAAGAATCATTGGACGGAGAAGGTTGAAGCGGGGTGGGCGACGGTGTGTCGGGGCGGGGCGGACAGGGCAGAAATACACTGAACAAAAATTCATCCCTTTTCCTGTTTTTTAGATTATTATGGTTAATAAATTCCCGGGAACGCTAGGTCCCTCAGCTAATAATTAAGCAAAATTGTTTACGTACGAAGATGTATCATTATCCTTCTATCTTGAAGGCAATTTTGTATCAGTGAAAAGCAAAATATAAAATACTAGAAACAATACAAAAAACAAAATATTTTAAGGTACATTTACACCGGCTGCTCTGATCGGTAGTTTTTCGTGGTTTCTCCGATCAACACCAGGCAAATGCCGGAGCAGTACCCTAACAAACGGGCCACAGACTGCACGCGATCGTCCCTTCCTCTTCCTTGTCCTATCCTCTCCGCTTACACACACTCACTCACTCACCCACACATGCACTACACTACCACATAGTCCGATAGACCGGTCGGGAGCTTAGAGCTTGTCCCGGCTGGGGCGGTGCCTCGCTGGAGGGAAAGTCCTGGTTAGGGGGAAACCTCGCTAGCCGACGGTAGGTCAACACCGGATCTCGTCATCCAGCGGGGGCAGATCACCGCAATTTCCCGAAAAGAAACACGCACTACACTTGCGGGACTAATGACCTACGCTGTTGACGCGCCCGGAATCACTAACCAAGTAATACGTTTTAAGATATCTTCTCCTTCTGTGTTCAAGACTTGCCAAACTACATGAATAAATTGTGTGTCATATTTACGTTTTGAATAATTTGTATTTGATAACGGTGGTTATGTGTGTGCTGTTCCAGTCCAGAATTGACCCAAACCACTTCTATTCCAAAATTAGAAAAAAATTGGGAGTAGGCATTTTTGTTTCGTGGGTTCCCTTGTCATAACCATTACACCCAAACTTCATTACACCCAAACTTCATAAGTATGTTATAGTTTTATATTCAAAGTATTGCCAGTTGTGTCTGGAATAGTACTGATTGTATTTCTTTTCAGACTCCTGGTTTACTTGTTCGTCCTGAACGTGTACATTTAGCTTGCAGCCGATACAGCCAAGAAGGAATGGTATCAAGTTTAGAAGGTTTAGTGGAGGCTACGAAATCTTTATCTCATATAGATCCTTCTAAGATTTACTTGCATTTACTGATGACGTATTGTGAGTATTTGTTTTATTCTTTTTTTCGTTTCTTGTAATTTAATTATTATTATGTAAGTTTGAAGAGTAATGTAATTTTACATTGAATTTGAAGACAACCCATGTAAAGAATCATACAAACCCAAAACACTCTTACATTGTTACAGTTTTTATGTTTGGCAGTTGCTGCTTTTTCCCAAATATTTGAGTTATGCCATTTGTTAGAAGCCGTTTAAATATGTTTACATTGAGCTAAACACAACACCTTCGTAATATATTAAACGACATTTATGAAAAATACTCATTTTTATATTAGCAACACCCCAAACAAATGTATAGATTTTGTGAAGTAAAAGAAATTTCAATTTTGCCGAAATACTACCCTCGTGCTATGTGTATTTATGAAATTACTCGCGGATTTTTATCTTATTTCTTAAATGAGGGCCCCTTGGAGTTGGGACGGCGCATGATCTGACGGGGGATGCAGACAGGTCTCTCGGCTCTCAATAATTCACGCTCACGCATGTGTTTGCCGTGCAAGGAGACTAGTGTCGGAGGGAATTGGTGACCTGGAATCTGAGGGGCTGTTCATCCTTAATCGATGGCGCCTTGACGTTGGAATCTTGGAGGTAGACTACATTTAACTCCGCTCGTTGTGCTAACACTCAGTCCTGGAGAAGACGGGAAGGTCAGTAGATTTCGCGCGGAATCTCTGTACTTGGGGTCAAGGAGGAAGATGGCTACACAGAATGCCGTCTCAAAAACATTGCCTTCCTAGCTTTTTGATAGGCAGCCTCGGCTCCAAAAAATTGCGTTTATATTTCATGTAAGAAAACAAACTAGACATCCAATGAAACAAGTGCACAACACGCATCAGGTCACCTGCCTCTCTCACAAAGCATATGCACAAATATGTTATGTGAACTATTGCGAGCCCCAGTACTCTACCTTAGGCCTTTGCCTTTTCTAGACGGACGGCTCGAAGTCAACCCACTCCTAATCAGTCAGCTTGGATTAGGTCTCGAACCGAACTCCAGAGTGAGCGGGAGGCAGTCATGGCGAGGCAGAGTATTGGTACCCCCCCTCCGTGTCAACCCTGGCACCCCAGGGGCGAAACCCCTTGTTGCATTCCGTGGTGGGTGAAAAGCACGACACGAAATTAACAACGATATGGATACAAAATTCCTTACGTTTTTATCGCCTTGAACATTTTAGGCGGTTCTAATTAGTTCATTATGCACTGATTCGGCCCGACCAACGGTGCATCTATTGCCCCTGGTGAAATGAGCCAATAAAGAAACTGGTGGTGCAACAACAGCACATAATTATTTGCTGGACTTATTTGTACATTTTGCAATTTACGAAAATTTACAGAGATCAACAAAAATCAGACCTGCCCTTTTTTTACCTCTGCTCTATTCGAGGGGGAAATAAAATATGGAGCCATTTTTGAGAACCCTTTTTATAAATTACCTTTACTTCAAGCAAAAATTACCTGACAACCGTTCGTATTTTCAAAAATTATACATGACCTTATTTAAAGATCTATATCCTTCGACCAGATTTCATTCAAGAAAAAATCTCTATTGTATTATAAATAGGGAACGGAATTTATTGTAATAAAAAATACAAAATATATAAAATAAAAATTCATTATTTTTAAAATTGTTCTCTACAAGCATTTTCCTACAATAGAATGTCGCCGATCAGTTCTTAAGGATGTTTATTTATTTATTTATTTAGTTAGTTAGTTAGTCAAAAACTGTATGCGACGTATGGGGGAGAAAATCATCTGCGCACGCTTTCTTGAGTTTCAGAATCCCTTCCCAACAATTTAACTATTAATAGTTTAAAGATGAAAACTAATAATAATAATAATAATAATAATAATAATAACAACAAATTTAATAAAGCGAGGGATTAACATTTCAAATACTAGATATTTTCGTTGCCAAATTATAGAAAACTTATTTTTAACGGTAAAGGAACAAACAGATTTGATTTTTCTGTATTGTTAACAAAATAGAAACTCACCCTAAGCTCTACTACCACTACAAGCAAAAGGAAAGTTCAACAAAACGTGCGCATAGTGAAGCTACATTTACGTCCAGAAGCAAATCAAGGGGCCATCTCAGCATTTGCTCAATGGATCAGGAAATGGACAAAAACCCGATCAATGGGGTCATTGACCCGGAAGTACATTATTTGTTACAGGCATATTGAGTCTTATTTTAAATTATATAATGCAAATGTAGACTAATTCATTATACTATATCTTGTTTTTGTTAAAGTAAACATTATTTTTCTTTTTGACGATCAGTATAGTCTCTAATTGTATAGAAACAGTTTTGCAGCAGAAAAGATTTTACTTTTAACTTAAATTTGTGTACCAATTTTAATTGTTTAATTTCATCTGGCAATGCGTTGTAAAGTAACGTACATGTATTGTATGTGGATTTCTTGTAGTGAGCTGTTGATACTGACACTTGATGAACATGATTTCTACGTCGAGTGTTGTAACTATAAATATCAGTATTACATGAAAATAAGTTCCCACCGTTAAGTAAGTCAGTTTTGACAAATACTACAGACTCATAAATAAATAGGTAAGGCCAAGGCAAGGCATAGGCAAAGTAAGATTCCAAGCTCAATGAAAAGAGGCTTGCACGGATCACGTGGATGGGATTTTTTCATTATTCGGATAATTTTCTTTTGCAATCTAAATGTCTGGGAACTAAAGGATGAGCTTCCCCAGAATATTATGCCATATCTCAGGCGGGAATGTACATTTGCAAAATACACGCAACGAGCTGCATGAAGGCTGACAGAATTAGAAAGAATTTTGAATGCATAACATAATGAGCTTAATTTAGTGTTTAATTCTGTTATATGTACATTCCATTTGAGGTTTGATTGAATTGATTTTCCTTAAAGCCGAAAATTTTGATAATTATTAAAAGCAATTAAAAGTTTAATATTGTACTATTTATTGTTTCTTTTTGCAAAGAATATTCATGTCATCGGCAAACAACTGTTCTTCCATTTTTAATAGATGAGGGCATATCGTTTACGTACAACAGAAAGAGGATAGGACCCAAGATCGAACCTTGTGGGACCCCATGTTCAATCGGCAAAGAATTGGAGAGATAAGTAAATAATGTCCTTTCGTGCCAGTACGGTATTTCTACTCTTTGAGATCGATGTTTAAGGTACGAGGTTATCCAATCTAGGGCAATACCACGAATTCCATAAGAAGGTAATTTTGAGAGCAAGATGTTATGGTTAATAACGTCAAAAGCTTTCGAAAGATCTAAAAATATCCCAATGGGTTCTTCATTTTAGTCCATTGATGAAGCAACATCTTTAAGGAAAGAAAAATGGAAGTTTCCGTAGATTTTGGTTTCCTGAAACCGTGTTGTGAGTCTGAAAACGCTTCGTTTTTCCTAAGAAAGGTTTCCATTCGCGTATAGAACAGCCTCTCTAATAGTTTTGAGAAAACTGACAAAAGAGAAATTGGCCGGTAATTTTGAATTTCATTTTTGTTCCCTTTTTTAAAAAGTTGCTTAATTTTTGCTGTTTTGAAAATATCTGGAAATATTCCTGTGCACAAGAAAGCATTGAAAATGTGAGTTAATGGGTGTATAATGGCAGGTGCACACGTTTTTAATAAACATCCGGAAATTCATCTAAACCGATGAATATTTTATTATTTTTTTATTTGTTTATACTATTCTGAGGATTTCGTTAGAAGTTTCGTAAATAAAAATCGTGCCGAATTTTTTTTCGGAAGCATATGATGTTGAATTTTGTGATTTTAGTACCTTCGTGAGATCAACCGCAATTCTAGAAAAGTGTTGGTTGAATAGATTCGCAATTTTTTCTGCTTTTTTTTTTTTTTTTTTTTTTTTTTTTTTCTTTCATTATCCTTTAAAACAACATTTTCTACGAAATGTGATGACGTGGACGAATTTTTAACGATGTTCCACATTGCTTTAGTTTTGTTTTTAGCGTTCAAAATATCCTCATTATTTTTCATTATTTTTGCCTGAACTATTATTTTCCTTAAAATTCTTTTATATTCTCGGAAGTAGACGTGGAAACTGGGTGATACGTTATGATGTTTAGAAATAAAGTAGAGAGTACGTTTATTTTTACACGATGTTCTAATTCCTTGTGTGATCCAAGTATTACTTTTTCGTGAATTTTTTTTTTTTAAATTTTTTTTCCCTATTTATTTCTACTAATTTTTTTACACTATGTGTCAATAGCGTTATAAACTGCCTCCCATGATTCTTTCAGCTGAAATTGTTGAGTGGCTGAAAGTAGATTCTATCTCTACTGAAGTTATTGTACACTAGTCTTTCACCACATATACGAATTTTCTTCGAAATATAAAATACTTTCATAGTATATATTACAATATTGACGAGGAGCCGTTGTACATGTGAATGTACCGTAGTAGTATCGTGTAGCGAGTGACGTATCCCAGGGGAGGTGGTTAAAGGGTATATATCCCACTCTCCAAATTGAACAACGCAGTAAGACAATTTTCTGTAAAAAAAAATATTGTTAGTTTTTCGATCGAGTAACGAATTTGCAGTTTGAAACAAGAGCAAGCACATCGTTGAAATTACTTTTGTTCATAAAACTCCGCTCATTCTTTACTCGCAAGTACGCAGACAGCGGAGGGGGAGGGGTAAGTTTGACAATTCATGGCGTGGTGGTTAATTGATTGCTTTTTCGTGTTTCCGGGCGCGTCAAGTGCTTTGGTCATTAGTCCCGTTAGTGTAGTGCATGTTTTTCTCGGGAGATGGCAGTGATCTTCCCCCGCTGGATGGCGAGATCCGGCACCGACCTACCGTCGGCTAGTGGAGGTTTCCCCCCTAACCAGGACTCTCCCACCAGCGGGGCACCGCCCCAGCCGGGACAAACTCTAAGCTCCCGAAAGGTCTCCCGGAATATGTGGTAGTGTAATGCGTGTTAGTGTAAGTGTGTGTGTGTAAGGGCAGAGGATAGGACAAGGAAGAGCATGGACAGATCGCGCGCAGTTCGTGGCCCGTTTGGTAGGGTACTGCTCCGGCATTCGCCTGGTGTTAATGGGAGAAACCACGGAAAACTACCGATCAAAGCACCCGGCCGCTAGAATTCTCCTCCAGACAGTGACTGAATTCGACCTAGCTGAAAAGCTAGTGTCGGAAATCCTCCCGCTATCAGGATTCGAACCTAGGACATCCCGGTCAGAGGCACTGCAGTGACATCAGTTGATAGATAAGGTGGTAATAGAAGCGCAACAGCATTACATTTGATTTGTAAGGAAGATGATTCCGGAACAAATATTGCAAACGCGCATCTGAAATGTTCCGTTTTGACGTATAAATATATTGAAATGTAACGAAACATGTAAAAAATGTGCCGTAATAGGTAAAATATGTAAAATAAAAATAGTTCTAATTCATTCAGAATGTCTTGTAAACTCTAGAAAATATAATTGAATGTGAGTATCGAGTTCCTGTAAAAATATGTAATTACATGGAAATCCTTTCCCTTGTGATTATACTCACACTTGCTAACACGTTGACTACGTCTCAGTCACATGCGTACAAATCTTGGGGATGTACAACAGTACCTACCTGAACAGTGCATACCTACTAGAATTTAATAATGAAATGTTTCAAAATAGCGTTTTACAAAACCACGACATTCCTTAATGTTCACAGTTGAAACTACGTTTATATAATTCTCGAAAATTCAAACTTAACGTTGTCTAGATGCACGAAGAAAAAGTTGTACTAATTATGTTTGAGGAACTGCTATACAAGTAACTCACCGTAGTGAAGAAAATTTGAACTGCTTCCACCAAGTCCATATGCTACTACCACGCCTGGGGGCCAATGGATGATATTGGAGTTGACCTTAATAATACCAGATTCGTTTGTAGAATCGCACCAGTAACGTGATTTGTAAGTCCATATCCCCAGCAAGCAACCTCCTCGACGATCATTGGCTTTGCCATGACTTGAACATAGGTAACGGATGCGACTCTTTTATACGAAACTAGTACTACAAAACCAGGTATAACCGATAAAATGGTTTAAAGCGACCAGAGAAAGAATAATACATTTTTGCATAGAGAAAATGAGAAACATGTTCAGTAAAGAATAGTAGTCAAAAATCCAACCGAACCACGAAGGGATGCGACGAATCACTCGCATCCACTGACACCGCGCCACCCAGAAGCTGGCAGGAAGATGTAGAATGCGTCATGGGGGCAAGAGGTCTACCAGAAAGAGACTGATAGACAGAAATGAAGTTGAGAAGCGAAAATCTGAGTCAGGCGAAAACAACTCGCACGATTTGTTTTTCCAAATAGACGACCTAAAACAATTGCTCTCTTGGTATTCTCCACTAATTGTCTGCCTGCAACAAAGACACCTTCTTATACTCAACTCTTTACCATCTCATGGTCTTCGTACAGAATTAATGCTGACGTTCGCCAGATCCATGGCGGAATTGCCTCTCTGCCACACGACGCTATCTAAAGATGTTTCAGTTCAAGCAATTTTCTGGGGTGAGGAGTGAAAAACCTGTGTTCTAGAATTTCACTTAGCGTTGGTAGTTCTTAATAATTTTTGGATGCTAGTTCAGTAAATCACCTCTTTGTTTTGTCGGGTCTTGTTTCTTAATGTTCCATACGAACGAATTAACTCCGTACAGTGCAAAGCGAATTGCCACAAGATGGAAGAATATAGTATTTGAGTATAAAATGCGAAATGAAAATGCGTTGCACAGACTGTTGTTTCGTATTAATAGCGGAGGCCCAAGGCCAGTGCCTCGCCCCCAAATTGGACATGCGTAGAAAGTGTCAACTGACTCCCAGAAGTATTAGTATAGACGACGCCGTTTCTTTATCTTGGTGTAATGAGTAGATTCGTACGCAAAGGGTTTCATTAGCAACAGAATTTCTTCCACAGTTATTTTGGTAAGGTTCAGAAATTAGGTCATGCACTTCTCTCCGTAGTACATTATCCACAGTTTGTAAGTTTCTTCACTTGCAATAAATTTTAAAAAAATAGGATTGCTTAAATGCGAATTTAAATGTATTATACATGTGAGTCACGTAACTTTAGCACATCCTGCAATTTTTGAACGGTTGAAGTTATTGTGAATGCAATTTTCAGATAAATGCATGAGGGAATGGGGCTAATTGATACAAGTATTCATTTCTATTTTATCACTTGTATTTTAAGCCATATTGAGGTAACTTTGTTTTTTCAAATGGAATTATAGAAGAAGAATCCAATGATATACATATTGTCATATGTTATGTAAGTTGTTGTTTTGTAGTAATTTTGATCTTTAATGCTCACTTTCCTTGCCCGAGCGCGCGTTAGGAGGGGGAGGGGGGCGCTGTATGACCTTGTGAGGCGATTAAAAATGTCCGTTAAACACAAGTCGCGAAAGAATCAAAATTACCCCCCAAAAATGCTTATCTAGCGTATGACAACGTTTCACTGGATTCTTTTTACGCTCGTCATGATAGACTGAAAAAATATCTATAGTTTCTTTTGAGAAAAACCGTTATCTTAATATCTCGTATAATACCAGTAATAAAATAGAAATGAATACATGTATTCATTCGCTAATGATATAGTTACGTGACTCACCTGTATATGAAGTGTTTTTTCGGGATTTTTTTTCTGTTAAATGCGAGCACACATTAAATAAGGATATTGTGGGGATATTTGAATTATGTTATGTCAGAATTTATTTTCAATTTCTTGTAATTCCATATTTTTATTTCCCAAAAGTACTTAGTGGAACAAAAGAGTAAAATAAGATTTTATTCACGAGTCAAAAAATTAAGCACCTGAGGCAACACTAGGAGCCAATGGTGTTATTTTCATGGAATGAATATGAACTACTTTTGCGCGGCAAACAAACTTTGATTCATTAACACTCCACACATAAAAAACAAAGGACTTCTAATTGAAATCTCGGGGATACTAGCGCTGATCTGGTTGCAAGTGCAGAGCTCATTTGTTCGCCGGCAACATGAGCTCTGCACACGTATGGCCAACCTTAGCGCAAAAGTATGAAACTTATGACAGGCTTATTCTTTTTATTAATATTTATATTAATTATCGTGACTAACGTGGAGAAATAGGCTCACTGCCGCGAGAACATGCCTAACAAACTAATGCATCCGCGAGCGGAATGGCGTCGTGATTATAACAAAACTTTTAAGGCGAAATGACGCGTCGCTACACGTGTACAATTTCATGACGAGGCGCATCCCTTCGCCTGTTGCGATTAACACGGAACATCTTTCAATGTTTCCAATGTATATTTTCCAACTCGTTTTATTCCAAAGTACTTTTCTGCCGAACCCTTAAAGTCATACTTGACGTTTCGCTACGCAAGTCGAAGTTCATATCAAGACTCCAGCCTTGGCGATTACCAAAAATTGTCCCTGAACCTGCCCAACGCATGTTCCGTCAAATATTTTTTTTAATAAATTAAAATGCACCATTCTCATTTGTGCAACGAAATAAAATGTCCTTATTCCGCTCTATGTTCATTTTCGTTCATCGATCTAGCGACATCAGAGTCGATTCTTTACGGTAAGAGGTACCACCCCCAAAACCTATTTCAAAACCCATAATAAGAAAGCAAGAAGCGAAAAACATTTAAGTACGGACTGCACCAGTCTGAACTTAAATATTGCAACACAGTGTAAGTTGGAAACTCTGCGTTACAACGTTGTTTTGATAGAAAAATGAACATGCACTACGTGTAACAGATTTGAGCTAGAATGCCTGAATTTTGTTTATTTTTGTTTTTGCTGAGTCAGAATATAATCTGAAAATGCGTTGTCACATTTTATGAGATTGTTGTCAAATAGATGTCAGTAAGTTGAAATATCGATTTTGTAACAGAAAAAACCATATTGTGTTCCAAATTAGTTCCTCTAACACATTTTGTGGGCTTGATACCGAAAAATTGATTGACGGTAAAACGACTGTCTGTGGTCAACGCTGACGGCTAAACTGTTCTGACGATTTTCTCCAAAATTGATGATATAATAATAATAATAATAATAATAATAATAATAATAATAATAATAATAATAAAAAAATTGTCTTTATTAGTGGCGAGGCTCAGGCCATTAGGTCTGCTCTTCCTCCTAACCACATGAAATATTTACAATATTTCTTATACTATGAAGAAGATCGGGAGGAACTTTAGATTTACAGGAACACATTATTTAGGAACAGAAGAAGGAGGGCAGGAACTTTAGATTTACTTCTGGGAGAGCGAACTAGGGACCATCCCGGCATATGCCTTAAGCTATTGTGTAAAGAAGAGATAAGAAGTGACACAGAGGCTGCAACAGTGGGGTAACATAATCAGATTGAAATACAAAGATTACAATATTTTCAATTTCCATATCAGTTTCAATACATAAACATTATAATATAAACTGTCAAGCGGAATAAAATTTGAAGTTTACAGATATCACAGACAAAAGAAATACAGTTAACTCGACAATAAGTAAATAACATATAAACATTACACAATTTATAATAATTAAAAACAACCATTGATTTCTTGGTAATGAGAGTTCAAGTGACTGAGTCAAAACCGTTAAATAGAAATTAAATTAAAAATATAGTTTTTGTAAAAGGCCTTCAAAGTTTAATGATCACAAATCAATATAGGTGTTTGTTTAGATGCCAAATAATTACTTGACATGTAAGTACGTGTTCAAATATTGTTAGTATGTAATATTATTCTGATTGTCATTTAATTTACCTCATTATCCAATAAAAGCGGACTTGAGCACCCTTTACTTAGAAACCAACAAAAATATAAAAGTGACTGTAAAAGAAAAATTAATTACTAATACATCTAGATAAAATAACTTTTATCAGTAATTTGGAATGATATCACATTAGAAGTTTAAGAGTAAGCAGAATTAGAAGCAGAGTAAGTTTGAGTTTTGTGAACAGTATGGAAAAAATATTACAAGTGAAACTTATACGCCTTGGATAATAATAGAGCTTTTAATTACTTTTTAAAAGAATTGACAGAAAGACTGTGTTTAATGTTCTTTGGGAGGCTGTTCCAAGCTCTCGTTACTCTTACGGTAAATGACTTGTTATAATAATTAGAATTATGTTTAGGTATTTGTATAATAGTGATTTGTCGAGTCTAGCGGATACAAGAGGCCTGAACCGATTTGTTATATGCGGGAGATGTTTTGTTTTTAGTAATTTGAACAGAAGGGAAAGACAATGCAACATCCGTCTGTCGCTTAACCGCAAGATTTTATTACTTTCAAAAATATTCGATATGTGGTCGTATTTTTTTAAAATTGTAAATAAAACGAATACACGCGTTTTGAGCTCTTTGTAACCGTGTCTTCCGTTGATATAAATTTGTAAATCATCAGCGTATATATGATGTTTACAGAATCTGATGGAATTAGGCAAGTCATTAACGTATATTACGAAAAACAATGGCCCAAGGATGGATCCCTGGGGGACACCCTTTGCCATTGTTTCGGTAAATGAGTAATCCTCCCCGACACTAACAAATTGCTGACGGTTCTTTAGGTAATCTTCTATCCACTGCGTCGTGGCTAATGAAAATTTTAAGTTTCTGCATTTAGCGAGTAGGAGGTCATGGTCGACAGAATCAAAGGCTTTGCTGAAATCTAGTAGCTTTAATATTGTAATTTCCCGTAATAATTACTGTAATAATTTATAATGTGTGTAATAACTGGAAGAGCTATATCTGCAATAATTTTCCAATGTCTGGCATTAATTCCGTGAGAACCGTTTGCGTTTGATTTTAAACTCCTCAAAACGCTACGAACCTCTGCATTGTCAACACATTTACAGTACAGTTGGTCTCTGAGTTCATCTGTATTGATGTTCGTGTACTCTGATAACGCTTTTGTTTTAAGCACTGGGTCAAATCAAGGAGCCGCGTTTAAGAAATGTTTGTTCAATTTGTCCAAGGGTATGTCTATGACTGAAGTAGTTGATCTGTCATTGCCCACCCTAAGATTTCTAAGACTGTTCCAGATTTGTTTTGAATCAGTTTGTGCTTTAAACAAAGCGTTGTAGTATCGCAATTTAGCATTTCGTATTTTTTGGTTAACTGTATTACGCAATTTTGTGTATTCAAGTTTGAGAATGGTCGTTTTTTTCTCGTCGGTAACTTTTCTGAACTAAGTCACGATGCTTCATGCTAGCCCTAATTTCATCATTTAACCATGGTGCTGGGGGTCGCGTAACTCGGGATGTTTTTAGCGGAGCATGTTTAGCGAATAAATCACTTACGATATTATTCAACGCGTGAACTTTGTCGTGAATAGAAGTCTGTTGGTACACTAATTGCCATGGCGCACAGATGCTGTCAGAAAGAAAATTCGAGGCCCTGCGAATTTGAAACATATATTTTGATTTTTAGGGGTGCATGAAGCCTCAACATTTTCAAAATGTTGTCTAAAATAGCGCGATCACATTTTCCTTCAACACCCTGAATTTTCGTGTATTGCAAAAGTTCAAAAAATGTTCGGCGTCTTCCTACAAGATTTAAGATTTTTTCGTATCTAAAGGCAGCTCTTTAAATATGGTTATGTGCAATTTTTCGAAAATACAAGTCGTTTTCGCCTAATTCGCGTGAAATATATTAATTTTCCAGAAAGTATCAAAAACGGTTCTATTTTTTTTAGGAATGGAACAAAATCCTGTTATAAAAAAGCGCAGTATCAATTTTCGGTGAACTGTTTTCTCGAAATTTACGAAAAATTAACATCGCAAAACTTACATTGTTGATAATATAAATTTGTTACCTTGTGAAATCTGTTCTTTAAAATTATATCTTGAAAAGTGACCACATACAAATTGTTTGAAAATGTGAGTAGTGTCACGTCATTTTTGCCATCTTCAAAATTGCAAATTCGAATTTCCCATGCTGTTTTTGCTAGACCTTGTGGGCGTACTTCTGCTGTTTCTTCATTTCAGTTAACCGTCTAATTTCAAAACGGGAGACGATTACAAGACAAGCATGTAATCCAATATATCAATCGTCAAGTAAGGATACAACTGTAATTTCTTTTTAAATGTGCATTTGTAAACCAGATGTCTGAAGAAAAAAAAAACAATTTAAAAAAATATAGATGCAAAAATAAAAAAAGTTTATGAAAAATCATATGTTAAACATTCGATAATTAATATCACTATTAATAGTTGAATTACCTCTGGTAGCTAACAAGCCTACCTTTTCTGTTTCCTGTTGCTCGTGATCATTCAGTTATTACACTTTATTAGCATTTATTATAATGGGTGATATGTCATTTTGTGAAATGGTTTGTGGTTTTTTCTTGTAGGTCAGAAAAATGATACTGAAAATGCTCTGGGACTTTGGGTGAAAATGCAAGAAGAAAACTTGCAGCCTACAGATGAATTTCTTACTTTTCTTGGCAATTTTCTGAAGGAACAAGGTTTACCAGTTCCTTTTGTCTTGCCAGAAGTACCCATCCAGAGCCAAACAAATGAAAATGAAGTTACTGAGAACGAAACTCTCAGTAACTTCACAACTGCTTTGCAAGAAAGGAAATATTCAACAGCATTTGAAATTTTGGAAAGGTTAGTTTATTTATATGACTTTCATAAAACATCATTTATTTGGTGATTGGTGAAATGGTAATTGTAAATCTTAAAACTTTCAGCATGGATGAGAAGTTAAAATGTCAGGTTTCCAAAGGAAATTTATCATCTTTACTGAAATCTTTGACTTCATCTGGAAAATTAGAAGAAGTATCCAAGTTGTTGTTGTATATGTTGCAATTAAACAAGAAACCACCAACACACATATTTAAAAATGTGATTTCTCAAATAGTGTCTGCTGGTGATATTCACACTTTAAAACTTATTAATGGGTATCTTGATGAAGTATGTACTATCAAATTAAATTTTACATACAGTTATAAAGTTAACACAAAATTATATAATATCAGCAAGTGCATATTGCTTTTCAAAACTGTTTTGATGTACTCCAGTGTAGAAATATATTGCTTTGTTTTTAGTCTGCAAAGAAGTCCATTGCCTATGATAATAATTTGTGTCGTGCATATGAGATTGCTGGTGCAGCATCTGAATATCTCCACACTTTAGATGATGAAGTAAATAATGCAG
This sequence comes from Teleogryllus oceanicus, assembly GCA_964035755.1. Taxonomy (NCBI): domain Eukaryota; kingdom Metazoa; phylum Arthropoda; class Insecta; order Orthoptera; family Gryllidae; genus Teleogryllus; species Teleogryllus oceanicus. The sequence goes on from CAXIVR010000001.1 coordinate 152,056,843, forward strand.
GTCCCAGTGATGTTGAAGCATTAGCTGGAAAATTTCCGAAAACTTCAATGTTGCTCCTTTTGAAAAATCATCCAGAGTTACATTCACAATGTGAGTATTATTAACATTTTCTTTGTTATTTTCTAATAAAATGGAGAGGAATGAAGTGGTGAAAAAAAAAAGGTAAAACTGAGTTTTTCTAGGTCTCAAATGTTGGTTCACAGTTGGTTCAAAACGTTTGGGGGGCATTTTTTAACATTCTTATTACGACATAAGCCTGTATGGAAATTCTTCAAAAATGGGATATTTATCCATTTTGACTTTTGTACCATACTTTCGATCATCAGAATTCAGTTGCAGATAAAGTGTAGATAAAAAATGTATGAGGTATCAAATTAATAAGCTTGTTTTCCTAATTCAAGTAAAATAATTAAAATGTTTTTGTCAATTTGCAGTTCAGAATATTTGTGAAAAATACTTCAAAAACGGAAGTATTGTTCCGTTTAGTATTTTATGGATGTACCATGCTTTGGAACATCAATATTCAGTTGCAGATGAAGTATGGAATAAATATCTCGCCAAAGCTGAAAGAGTGAAGTATGACCCTGTATGTCGATTTGCATATCAACAGCTTGATCTTCCATTAGCAACATACGTGGTGGAGAGATTAAAGGAATCAGACATTGTAAAATCTTCTCATGGATATGCATATAGTTGTGTTATCGACATTCTCTGTAAGTAGATTTTTTAATTTACTATGTGAACATTAATGAATAGCGTCGTTTCATTGTAATATATAATTACACTCAAACATGTCTAACAGAGTCACTACTGATTCCGCGGAAAACGGTATACTGGTGACTGCTTAATCAAGGTTATGAGAATATTTGAAGAGATACAAAATGCAGAGAAAGCATGAACAAAGCTTACCTTCTGTCTATGTGCATGGCAGGGTGTTATGTATGCTGAAATATGCCTTCCCTTTAAAATACATATGAACTACAAAATACCGAAGCTAAAAACAGTTTTGCGCGTGCGTACTTGAACGCAGTGTCGTATCTCCCGTCGAGGTGGGTTGGTCCACGTCCTGACGGGGGGATATAGAGAGGGCTCTCAAGTATTCCTTTCCTTCACAAGTCATTTTCCTTCTCCCCATTGTACATTCTCATTCTTCTATACCATCCTGTCTCTTTTCTTCTCCCTCCTTTGTTCCGCTGGCTCCCTCTGTATGCTGAACGCCCACCCATGTGTTTGCCGTGCATGGCGACCCGTGTCGGAGGGAATGTGTGTCCTGGCGGTTGAGGGGCCTGTCTGTTTCCCAATTACTCTCCTCGTGCTACTTTTTTCTTGGCATCCAGGGATACGTGCGTCTACGTATTTTGTAGGTCTCAATACACTTGCTTTGGCTACAGACTCTTGTAGACGGGCGGTCGGGAGCTAACCCACTCCCGATCAACCGGCTTGGACTAGGTCTTGTACTGAACTCCATGGTGAGCGGGGGGGATCCACGGCGGTGCAGCGCTGGGGTTCCCCCCCCCCCACTATATCCCTGTGGCAACCCTGGCACTCCGATGGAGTGTCCCCTTGTTGGGCTCCGTGGTGGGTGGGGACCACGGGGATTAATCTGATATCCTCGTAATGGATAAAAAAACCTACCCCCCGCCCTCTTCCATAAGGAAGAGGAGATTTGTTGGTTAAACGATTAATCTCGAGAGTTTTCTGCAGTGAATCCGACAGACCTACTAAGCCCCGCTTTCTCGTCATGTTATGCAAAAGAGAGAATGAAACTATGAAGAGTGTCAGCCCAATCAAACTCGCCAGGGAAATCGAAAAGTTTGGCAAATTTCAGTCGGTTGTCCGTCAGAGAAACGGCACAATTCTGTCTCATGGGACCGTGGTCTCCCAACACATGCGACTCTCTCTAGCGGTAGTCAAGACGACTCTGCAGGGAACGAGGAACTCCGCACGAACCAGCCTATTACTCTCCAACAGAGAAGGAAAAAGAAGAAAAATAAACCTGATACATAACCCACCCTAGAATCAAAAAAACCTAAGAACTAGAAACTATGGCTCTCCTCTCATGGAGCTTAAATGGCTTTCGTACCTGTTTGGACGAATTGGAGTTACTAATGTCTATGCATATACCCGTGGTTATCTGCCTGCAGGAAACACATCTCCGTTCTGAGCACTCCCTCTCTTTACGCGTCGTGTCTTTTTATTTACGAATCAGTGGTTTTTGTAAAAAATGACTTGCTTAAGGGCGGGAATATATTTTCAGAAAATGCCGAAGTCTATTACTATAACACTCGAAGTAGAAATCATATTCATCAGGTGACAGTATCAACAGCTCATTACAAAAAATTCACATACAATACATGTACATTATTTTACAACACTTTGCCAGATGACATTAAACGATTAAATTCAATAGAAAAGTTTAAATCCCAAGTGAAATCGTTTCTGCTGCATAACTGTTTCTATACAATTAGAGACTATACTGAGCATCACAAGAAAAGTAACATTAATTTTAACAATAATACATAATGCATTATTTACCATTTGGACTGTATAAATTAGTATAAACAACCTGTAACAACTATTGTAATACAGCTTCCAGGTCAATGACCCCCATCTCGATCAGGTTTTTCGTCCAGTTTCCCTGATCCATTGAGCAAATGCTGAGATGGCTCCTTGTTTTGCTTCTGGACATAATTGTAACTTCATTATCTGTGCACGTCTTCTAGAATTCAGTGGGAAATACAGTTATTCAAATTATCGTTTCCAGGTTGTCGCGGCAGGAAGTATTATTCCGAAGGACAACATGGATAAGAGCCAAAATTTATTGCCTTTTTATCCTTGAAAATAGATTTTATTACATGGGAGCTCTTTTTTTTCAAAATTTAAGTAGTATATGACTTAGTGTAGGGATCACAGAATTTTGAAAATGTGCACACAATTCACTTTTCCCCATAGCACGTCATACGCAGTTTTTAAACTGTGTTTTTACGTAAAATAAATAAATAAATACGCGGCTTCTGTTGGTACAGGCAAGACGTTGACGATGGCCTCCGCGCCCATGGCGGAGTCGCCACTTTTATCACAGACTCTCTGGTATGTAAAGAAATAGACGTACGAACCACTCTCCAGATATCTTGCGTTCGTGTCAATTTCCGAACTATTTCTGTTACCATTTGCAACGTTTATATCCCGCCTGGACAAGTCGTGTCACAGAAAGAACTGGAAGATGTGGTATTTCAGGTGCCTGCACGTCTTCTTATTGTGGGGGACTTCAACGCCCACAACCCTGCCAGGGGTGGCACAAGGTCGTGCACGAGAGGCAGGTTAATTCGAAGTATCATAGATAACCAAAACTTAATTCTCCTTAATTCTGGCGAAAGCACACACTTTTCCTTAGCTTCTAACACTTTCTCGTCCGTGAACCTAGCTCTCTGTAGTCCCTCTTTCTACCATCTTCGAGTGGACTGTCCTTGGCGACCTGCATGGCAGTGATCACTTTCCTATTCGGGTCAACCTCGATATTCCCGAACTGAACGTTGCCCACCCTCCTCGCTGGCAAATCCACCGAGTTGAGTGGGAAACATTCAAGAATGAATTACGAATATCGGAAAACAGCTCAAACGACATCGATGCAATGGTTGCCCATTTTAATAACGCCGTCCTTCATGCGGCCTCATTTGCCATCCCGAAGTCGTCGGGCCATGCACGACACCTCCCTGTGCCATGGTGGAACGCTGATTGTGCCACTGCGGTTCGTGATCGGAAGAGGGCATTGACAAAACTTAGTAGGTTCCCAACCATGGAAAACCTAATAAATTATAATAGATCCCCAGACAGAGCTTGATTAACGATACGGGAAAGTGAGGCTGCGTCCTGGAGAGCCTACATCTCGTCACTCTCTTGCCGTTCACCCCCTAAACGTGTGTGGAGAAAGCTCCGACAGATCGGTTGAAGACTCCCTTCGCCGTCTATCTCAGGGCTTATGGTAATTGGCAATCTCCTGACCTCTCCATAAGAAATCGCTGAAGAAATGGCCTCTCATTACGAACACATCTCCAGCTCCGTACACGATCATTCTGTCTTTTAGAAAACGAAAAGAAAAGTGGAAAACGGTAAATTAAACTTCTCAAGTCGGGTTGCCGAAGATCCATGTTTTTTCTCCATGGACGAACTCTCCTGTGCCCTCGCTTGTGCGAACGATTCTGCTCCAGGACCAGACCAGATACATAACCAAATGTTGAAACACCTACCAGAAAACGCTCGTTCCATTCTCATCGGCATTTTCAACAAGATTTGGGTTGAACACACAGTACCAAGAATTTGGCGTGAGGCCATTGTTCTCCCAATCCCTAAAGAAGGAAAGGACAGAACAACCCCTCAAGTTACCGCCCAATCTCGCTCACAAGCTGTGTGTTAACTTTTAAGCGAATGGTAAATACAGGTCTGGCTCCTGGAACAAAAGAACCTATTTACACCTCTCCAATGTGGCTTCAGGAAGCACAGGTAACCATGGACCACTTAGTCACCCTTGCTACGCAGATTTCCACTTCTTTCGTGCTACGTCAGCACCTAGTAACAATTTTCTTCGACATAGAGAAAGCGTACAAGTATGACACCACCTGGAGGTACGGTATTCTTCGCCCCTTGCATACTTGGGGGCTTAGGGAACGGCTCCCTTTGTTTCTAGTAGTTTTCTTTCATCAAGATCTTTCCGCGTCCGCCTTGGTGACGCGTTATCCTCTAGTCACCAGTTAGAAAACGGTGTTCCCCAGGGATCGATTTTGAGCGTCACTCTGTTTGCCATTGCTATCAATAGTATTGCATCAGTTATCCGGAGCCTGTGAAGGCATCACTGTCGTTGACGACTTTGCAATTTTTTGCTCCTCCAAGAGCTGCAAGTTATTGAGAGGCAGCTACAACTTTGCAACAAAAAAAGGACCCTCATTTTCAAACCCCCCAACACCCGACTTTTTTGGAGGAAGCCATTTGAACCAATTCCTTGACTCACATTCGACAAGAGCCTAACCTGGCGAAAACATATCCGTAAACTATAGGGCCGATACACCACCTATGAATCTCCTTCGCACTCTTACCGGTAGCTCTTGGGGCGCAGATCGTGTTTGTCTCTTTCATTTGTATAGAACTCTCATCCGCCCTATCTTGGATTACGGATGCATAGTGTATGGGTCAGCGTCTCCATCAACCCTCCGGCCATTAAATACCATACACAATGCCGGCATAAGGATTAGTACAGGCGCCTACCGCACGAGTCGCATCGAATGCCTCTTGGCCGAGGCTGGAGAACCATCTCTGAGCCGAAGGCGGATATTCTGATTGCCTCCTATGGCGCGAAATTATCAAATGTTGATACTCCCTCTCGCCAAGCAGTCCTCCATCCAACCCACTTGACCTCATATGCACTTAGACCATCTTACCCCATCCCCTGGGAGTCCGTTCCGTATGCTCTTACAGAAGCTTCATTAAACTACCCAACCCTGTGACCCCCCCCCCCGAAACCTTGTTTCCCCTTGGAAACTACACCGGCCGATAATAGATCTTAGACTGTCTAGCCTTCCTAAATTCTTAACTCCCCCCAGTACATTCTTATCGGAATTTGAGGCGATAAAATCTACGTATCCTGGCCACTACTTCATTTACACCGATGGCTCCTCTCAAAACGGCAAAGTCCAATGTGCTTTCTACTGCAATAGATCCACGCAAGGTTTTCGATTAGACTCTTCGTGCAACGTCTATACCGCAGCGAAGTTTGCGCTCTTGGGGGCACTTAAATTTGCTGAATCGATGGCATTAAAGAAAGTTGTGATTTGCAGTGATTCCAAAAGCTCTCTTGAATCCATTTCTTCCTTCTCGTCTTGTGACCTATTGACAATGACCATCCAACACAAAATCCATCATCTATTGGTCCACCACTATATTTTAGTATTTTGTTGGGTACCTGGACGTATGGGAATAAGAGGAAATGAAATTGCTCACCAGGCTGCAAAGTCTGCCTCGAAGAAAAGAGAATTAGACATCTTCACAGTCTCCACGGAAGACACTAAGCTCTTTATAAAACGCTTTATCTGCAGTGAATGGCAGAGTGGCATAACTCAGATTTTAAGCTCACGAGAATCAAGGATTCCATAAATCCTTGGTCTTCCTCATCTCGTGATGCTCGGCGAGAGGAGATAATTTTAACGCGCCTCCGGATCGGTCACTGCCATTTCACCCACGGTTATCTCCTCCACGGGGACCCTCCCCCATATGCGAATACTGCAAAATAGATCTTACCGTGGAGCATGTTCTCATACATTGTGTTAAGATAAGAGAGAGCCGTTGAAGGCATGACCTTGCTAGCTCCCTAGCGGAGATTCTTGGAAATCACGAATCTTCCCTCTGCAAGCTTTTTGGGTTTTTGCGAGAGACTGGCTTGTACAGCCTTATCTGAGAGAAGATGATAATGCCAATTATTCTTTTAGGCGGAGATTTTAAAAACGCGTTTTCTGCCGCACCTTTTTATTAGGATACGTCCTTTTTCAGTTTTACTTTGCTTTCTATTTAAAGATTTTAATTTTTTGATAACTTGGCACTGCAATTTTCAAAATTCAAAATTTATTGCTTATTTATCCTTGAAAATAGATTTTATTACATGGGAGTTTTTGTTTTTTTTTTTCTCCCTTTCAAAATTCAAAATTTAAGTAGCATATGACTTGGTGTAGGGATCACAGAATTTTGAAAATGTGCACACAATTCACTTTTCCCCATAGGACGTCATACGCAGTTTTTAACTGTTTTTTTTACGTAAAATAAATAAATAAATAAAATAAATATTGTGCATTGGTCTTAAAATAATTTGACGCGGGTGCAAATGACCTTAGCCGTTGAAGTGCCCTTAAACTCAATTAATCAATCTTTCTAAAGTCTCAATATTTTCAAAATTTTCTCATCAATGAGAAAGTATGTGCTGTTGTAGCACCATCTTTTAATTAATTTCGGGTAATTGAGTAAAATCGTGACACTATAAAAATCAAACAAGATCGTCTCAAAACGACTCCAGAATTCGTGTTTAAATGTTTGAGTTGAATAGAACAAAGTTCGCGTAATAATATATCGTAGATCCCATTTTCGCGCAAATCTTTTGAATAATGAAAATTGAATTTCAAATTTTTTTTTCAATGCTTTCCTACAACAAATGTAGAGAGCTTTCTTTCTTAATGCAATTCCTCAGTATTAGATCATGAAAGAATCTCATATACACTTCCTTAAAAGTAGAGTGATGTTGGTGTAATTTTGAGTTATAATGTGCAGGAATCACCTCAACAATAAAAATTAATTATATCTGCTTCTACATGATTTTGTAGCATTAGGGAACACTTTAGTTCTTGTGATCTTTAGTGCTTAAAGTGAAATCCCATTCCAGGCAAATTTTCTTCATTACATTTGTTTTAGGAATAGAGTAAAAAAACTTTTGTGCCAGATAGCCATGTTCATTTAAATGTTTGAATTTTCAAAAAATTAAGAATATGTTTATTGGTGTTTTTATTCAAATATCTTTCACTTGGCTAAGGGGGGGGGGAGTTTAGTGATATAACTGTTTCCAATAATGTGAGGAAGTATGTGATATCGTTGTAGCATTATTTTCTAATATCATGGCAACAATTTAAAATTATTTTTATTTCAAATTATATATGAAAGGTTGAACTGAAATTGCTCCTTCTCTTAAATAATTTCCTGTTCTGCCATGGTTAGAATCCATCTGTTAGTGTTAACATAATTTTCGAAAGAATTTATTATATGACATTTGATCAGAGAAATATCACATAGCAAAACTCCTGTGTTTATTAATTTGTATAATTTAAAAATATGTTTTCTTACTTCACAGTAACAAATGGAAAGGTAGAGGAAGCAGTTGATTTTGTAAAGAAGTCCAAATCACTCATATCATATGAAAATCTTACCAAAACTACACGGAATAAATTAGAAATGCTTACTAAAGAAAGAGGAATTTCCTTAGAGTCTTCATAACTGGTAAGTTTTAATCTTCTTTCTTTACAGAGATTTACTTATTGTGACACATTTTGAAATGATAGTTTTTTGCTTGTTTCAGGTTGCCTCAAATAACAAGTAGAGTGAAGAAATCCAAACAGTTAGTTGTAACTTTTATTATATTTGTATGCATGTTGTAATACTGTTGATGAATGAATGTGATGTAGATGAATCGAATGCTGTACTCAACTTTGTTAATAAAATTGTATTAAAAGTTAAGTGAAATTGTATTTTTATTGTTTCAAATTTCCGATTTTTCTTTTAAAATTAAACTAGAGATGGTACAACAACACATTTCTCACATTTCTGGAAATAGTTATGTAATACTGAAATGTTGTAATATATGCTATTCTAAAAACTCAGTTCAAAGCTCAGCTTAAAAATTCAATTCAAACAAAGTTCATGTGGTACATAACTGTGTTTATTTCGATAGCCAGGAACGGTAGATATTTCTTACTTTTACTAATGAAACGAACATGAATAAATTTAACTGTTGCTGTATTTGTAACATATTGTACAGAAGAGAAAAAATAATATTTTACACAAGCTTGCCTTGATTACATCAAAGTGAGCAAACAATTTCTGAATACCATAATCAATGATCAAAACTTCTTAAATAAAAGAAAGGTATTTGTTGGTTGTACATTAAATATATTACCGTCTCTAAATCTATTTCCTTTCATAAGAATTTTATCTACATCATGCGATCATCACGGCCGGCAACAATGAGAAGCATTGGAATATAATTTGAAACCGCCGTTTTGCCATTTTATCAAACGAAGCGCTCTAAATTTGAATTTACCCTTTACATTGTTTTTTTTTTTTTTTTTTTTCTCGAAATTCGAAAATAGAGACGGAGTGCACCGAAAATGGTACCAGTACTACCTACTTTAGTGTTCTTTGCTACATACGTGGAAAAAAAATTAAAGAAAAAAATGTGGCGCCATTTCTGAAATAATAATTGTTTAAAATTTTAAAATTGCCGGTATTTCACCCAAAGTGAAGCAAAACGCTCATTTACTGTGATAAGTTCTCTTACTTGGAAACGATTTATTAAATTTTACTTTCCAACTCAATTATGGGATCGACACACAACATACACTCCTTACCTCTTGCATGTGGACGTGTGATTCTCCATAGGACCACGATTCCTGGAAGTCCTATTAATTGGAATCAATTATTAGATTGATGGCAGCTACTACGAATTATCAGCCTTTTTCAACAATAAAACTTTAACATTATTCTTGTCTATACACTACAGTTCTGTCAATTTAAACATTGAAATACCATACGGGTATGATTATAGTTTGTAATTATATTCGTAATCTTGATTGTTGGCTTCTCGGTTGACTGACAGAATGAAGTCCCCGGAACCCTAGGTGAACCAATTTCCGTGTCCTTTCCTTAACAAAAATCTTTCAGAATATCCTTAACGATTGCTATAATTGGACTTGACATTCCCTCAAATTTAACACGCGGCCGCGACTTTCCCTCTCTGTGTTTCGTATGAAGCACCTACTCGCGACTGATTGTATTCATCTGCTTATTGGAAAATTCTTCCATCCACGAAGCTATCCAAATATATATTACCTCGAAACATGGAGTCTAATTCCAACTTCCACCATTATATTAATAAAAATTCTCGACTACAATTTACACGAGACCCAGCTCACAAATTTCAAACTAAACAAATTCCCGGCTTACTATCATCTACATAATACCAGCCTACGTTGAAAACTCGGTCGCACCTCCCCAACCGCTTACGTGTACTCGCGACGAAATTTTTTTAGAGGGTGAATCAATGTCCTTCCTGACGATCACGACCATCCAACGCCCTCTTCATACTTTCTACACGTAATGTATTCGGGGCCGTGTCCATTTGCCCGACATTCTAACATCAAGCATGAAATATTAACCCTTGTTGATCCGTTGTCCTAACCACGCTTATTCTTTGACTGAAAACTATGTCATATTCCAACGCGAAATTTTGATTTTATTGTAAAAAAAAACAACTAATTCCAGGGTTCTTGGCTTATCACATTACGAAAAATTGAATATGACCTTATGTGAAGATCTGTTTCTGATGAACGCATTTTATTGAGATAACAAAATTTATCTTCGTAATTGGAAAAAAATTTGAATTTTTGCAATTTTCGAAAAATTAGAGATTTCAACGAAAATTAGACCTGCACCACTTTCTTAAGTGTCCTTTACGCTCTCCGAAGACATTTAATCAAAAAATTTGGTGCCGTGTTTTTATGTCCCACGAGCTTCACGTAAATTACCCCCTAAAATTAAAATATCGGTTTCAAATTAAAGAGGCCGTGACATCAGCGAGGTCTATTGAGGAATATCAATTTTGGTAAAAATATCCTACTTATGGTTTAGCCACCAGCGTTCATACACTTTGCCGTCAATCGATTTTTCGGTATCGAGAACCCACAAAACATGGATTCTGACTACACAACGTGAGAGAGAAAGTAATTTACTGTATTTAGGGACAATATCCACTTTTTCGTTACCAGGACCCAGCCATATTTTTTTTCTGTCAAAAATTCGTTATGCATAATCTTCGATTGATTATGAATCAAAACCAAGTACCAGTGGAGGGAGCAACGGTCAAGCTTTACATGGGAGGAGTTCGTATAGAAGGTTGCTACGCGCAGGCATATTGCGACTTTGCCGATGAATTGGGGTCATCCAGAAGAGATCAAATCCCGTTATCAAGCAAGTAATTCTGGATGTTTGTATCGGAGAGCGCATGTACAAAGTTGTTGCATTGGTAGTAGAAATTATATTCAATTATTTTGGGACTGGACTTTCGGACAGAGAACCATTCTGTGATAGAACTTGATGTGTGCATCATTTATTTATTTATTTATTTTATTTTACGTCAAAAAACAGTTAAAAACTGCGTATGACGTGCTATGGGGAAAAGTGAATTGTGTGCACATTTTCAAAATTTTGTATCCCTACACTAAGTCATATACTACTTAAATTTTGAAAGGGAGAAAAAAAACAAAAACTCCCATGTAGTAAAATATATTTTCAAGGATAAATAAGCAATAAATTTTGAATTTTGAAAGGGAGAAAAAAACTCCCATGTAATAAAATCTATTTTCAAGGATAAATAAGCAATAAATTTTGGCTCTTATTACTTCCTGCCGCGACAACATGGAAACGATAATTTGAATAATTGTATTTCCCACTGAATTCTAGAAGACGTGCACAGAAAATGAAATTACATTTATGTCCAGAAGCAAAACAAGGGACCATCTCAGCATTTGCTCAATGGATCAGGGAAACTGGACGAAAAACCTGATCGATATGGGCTGTTAATCTGCTGGTGGTAAACGCTATCGCTGTGAATCCTTCAAATGATTTGCTTCAAAGTTGATAATTCCTCGTCGATCTCGTTTAACTCGAGGCCCTGGGAGATTGAAATGAATATTTCGATTTTGACGGTATCACGATTTCATCATGAGCGAACACAAGATCAGAATTGATTCGCGGTGAGAAAAGGAAGAATTTGCCATCAAAGCAGGAGTATTATGTGAACCAAAGGTGGAATACTGAATGTATTAGCAGGTGGATGAAATAGAAGTCTTTGACGAGAGATATAACGGGAAAACAAGAGGATTGTTGTCAAGAAACAGACAAGCGGTTTTGAAAAATCGAAGTTCGTTTAAGGAGTACAAATTGTCATTCCAGAGGCTGCTACAGAAAGAGGAAATGGAAATGGGACGACGCTTATGAAGTATCCAATATTTTCAAGACTATGTGCTACAGGTGTTGAGTAGTTTCATACCCGAAGGTCAACAAAACATTCATGTTCCAGACAGAATGTAATGAGTTCGAGATGGTAGCTGTACTATACCAGGAAGAAGATCGGTATTATCATCCAGCAAATTATTAGGAACCATGAATTAATCAATGAGCAGCAATAGTAGAGCAGTACGCTTTTTACAACCTGAGAGCATGTTAAAAAGAACACGACTTTGACTAAAACAATAAAGGCGTCATGGAAATGGAAGATTATTTTTTCTAAAAAAATCTTATCAACGTGGGGGGTTATGAGATCCAATTTTGTTCTTTATAAGACAGTGGCGTGCATTCTATGGAATGAAGGGAATGAGTCATTCCCCTAAGCAAAGCAGAGAAAAAATCCTTTCGATATTTTAAATATTTGTTGCATATGGCCAGAGCAAAACGTTTACAATCTAAGATTCTGAGCTAAGTACCAGTGGTTAAACCGTAACAATCGGTGTTTTCAAAACGGTGAGTAGATTCTTTTTGTGACGTCAGCGAAGCTTCGTTCTTGGAGGGGGGCAGGCGTTCGACTTCGTCATGTGTCAGGGCAAGCCGGCTTCGCTTCGTGAGTGCGCGAGAATGAATTTTCTAATACGTTCCGGCTGGTCTACTGAGATCGACTGGTAGCTATTTCAAGTTCGAAATAATTTTGACTTTTTGAGAGTGTTTGATACACGCGCGAACTTACATCATAATACAATGTAAGTATAAAGTACATAATATCGAGAACGTTTATCTTAAGGTAAAGAAAGTGTTCTAAAAAAACTAATTCTTTGTGTTGCGTTCTGCAGTTCTCCCTTCCGGGAAGGGAATGCATTGGCAAACTCATTCCGCGCAGTAGTCATGGGATCTAGCAAGGAAAGTGGAAACTAGGCAGGAAACCAGAGGGGAGGCACGATGACAGATTTAGGGGGCCATTCCGGTCCCTCGCCTGTCAACTTTTGTACGCTTCGCAACTTCCAGTTGCTGGTCAGTGACGAGAAGCGACACTGAAGGAAAAATTCTCTTGTGCTGTCGGCCTTTTTGTTGTTGTTTTGAACAGTGGTATCGTGAGTAGTGCAGTCACTTTAATGTCATTGAGAAAATTTGGACGCAAATAAAAGGTTACGTGGCAGGGAAGAAAGAAAAATGTACGTTATCTGAGGGGCAAAAGCTCATGAATGAGGCTGTGGAGAGGACAACAGCAGAACAATGGCGCAATGAGGTAGGTCATATAAAAAAGGTAATTTCGAAGGCATGGGAAGACGAAGGAATTGTAGAACAAAATTTTGAAGAAATTTTTTCTCTTCAATATTCGAGTTCCATCCCTTCCAAACAATCATCAGAGGGAAGTGACTGAAATAAGTGGAGTATTTCCTTTATAACAGTAATTTGTTTGACAATTAAAACTGTGTAAATAGTGTAAATCTAGTAGAAATTCTTGTGTTTGTAATGTTAGAGAACATCTCGGGGTAAATTAATGTGCTTCGAGAAGTGGAGAGCAGCATTTGACAGGACGAAAACTGCAGTTGTGACGGCACATGCAGTGATCCACCCACTGTACCGCTTGTCTTTCTGTCACCGTGATCGGGCGGTCCTCGCCGCTCCTCCCCCAACCGCTCAAGCACGTGCTCAGACTCCCGGCGTGGTAACGCCACTCCCCACCACAGCCCGCCCTCAAGTCGGTTCTTATTTTAATCGGGCCACAGGCACGATCGGGAGGATAAAACATTACTGATATTTCGAGGAATTACCGTACACAAGAATTGCAAACGTAAGTTTGGATCGTATTCGCCCTTGGTCTATTATGGAATAATTTCTACCAGAATTGCCGCGAGATTGATACCTAATTGATACCTAAAATAGTACAATAATTGCATTCAGAGCAAAAATAAGAAATACAAGTTGCAGGAAAGAGAACTAACAAAACATAAAATTTGTCCGAGGAATTTAAACAGCAAAGAATCCAGAGAATGTGGAAAGTGCAAGAAATCAATAGAATACTCGCTCGTGGCACATAGCGAAGTCGCTAGTCTTTCACCACTGAGGTCCGGTTTCGATTCCCGTCGAATCTAATGTGAAATTTGTTCCAACAAAATGAGTTTGCCCGCTTCACAAGGGCTAGTCCAACCCCTGTGAAGTGTCCTAAACCCTACCCCTTTCCTAACTCCTTCCCAATTCTGGCCGCTGGGTTGTGACGCAGGGGCGCGTGAAGTTAGAGGCGCGTACGCGGAGATGCTACCTGGCGCTCCTCTTTGACAACTGACTAGACGAGACATAAAAAAAATACAGCGTCCTCTGGAATAGAGGTATAGAAAATGGAGTATTATTCCGCGCTCAACGCTCGACCAGAGGCGAAGAGACGCGTTGAATTAAGGGCGCGACGAATAAAAAAATGCACATCACATCCATTGTTTGTAAAGATAGCGTAAAACATCATTACTGAACTGTATACATACGTTTTCAGATCAACATTCACCATATATGAAAGTGTATGCTCTTATTTTCCATTTTATGAAAGGAAAACATATTCTTTAATGCACTGATGGATTCTATAAATTTATATTAATAATTTTAAATAACAAAGTACTCGATAAAATAGGTTAAGAATGTAAGTCACATAAATACCGAATTATTTTTGTTTATGATGTTAGAAAGCATTTACGCAACGATATTTTCCCTGGGGTCCGTTTTTTTTTCTCAGGCGACCAGTTACGTTCGTTTGCAAGACGCGATCTTTCCCGGGTTAATATTCACATTTTGCGAAAATTCATATCATTAACTGTTTAACGTTTTTTATCCTTTGGGCTTCAAATGTGCTTTCCCAACTAAAATTGTCACCGCACGCCACTGTTATAAGAACAAAAACAGAATGAATAATGGAATTGGCGCGAACGCTAGGGTGAACGACGCGAACGGCTGGCGCACGACCCGGTCTCCCGTGAGACTGGCGAGGATCGGCCATAGACATATAGTACTATATGTCTATGGGATCGGCGAGACGGCAGTTGAAAAAGGCGGTTGGGGAGGACTGTCGGAGCCTAAGTGGTGAACAAAACAGATGCATTGCGTATGGTACGTGCAGGTCCATTAGAGGGCACGAAATCATAAGAATTAATACCGATGTAGAAAATGCGATAATAAGAAAGACATGATAATTGTTGATTTTACGTATACCTACTTATATATGGAGTATATATGTAGTACAGAGAAAGTATGTAATACTGCGGAAAATCTATTTCGAGATTTCAACGGAAATACACGTCGTGAGGTCCCCTGATACCGAAAAAGTGTTTTTTAAACGTTCGTCTGTGAACACCACTACCGTCTAAGCCATACGTAAGATTTTTTTTCAAAATGGATATTCCCTGGTCTATCTGGCTCGACTCGAGGCGCTGCGGTTTTGAAAAACTTTCTTTAAATTTGGGGGTACTGTACATGAAGCCCCCGGACATTTTCAAAATTTTCTCAAACACGACTCCAATTTTTTTTTTTTTAATTTCTTGAAAATTCAAAACCTTTACTACGAGAAAGTCTATGACATTCTGGAACTCCACTAGTTCTAGCGTGAAGTACGCAGAAACAGAAATAGACTTGACGATGAGATCAATTATTGCTATGAACAACTGGGCACGTGTGTAATAACTACGAGTAATGGAGAAGCGGTCGTGTGGAAGAAGTGTGCGACTTTGGGCATGAGAAATGATTATTTCCACATCGTGATGCAAACATGTGATGATCAGCTGTGGCGTGCATTCAACCCCAGCACCGCTGGGGTAAGGAAGAACGAATATTTAATCAATATTGAGAATTAAAATTACGATGACCAATATCATTAGATCAAATATATTGCACCCACTATATATTCTACTGCGATTTTTGCGCCAGCTTATTGCTCTCCCCAGATGTGAAATCTTCGCTGGGCATTGGAGCTGCGCGCGTATCTTATTCACTTTGCCAGCGGCAAGCTGCGATCGGGGGAAGCCATAGCAGATAATGTTCTGTGCCCAGCTACCTAGTGATTGACGACGTCACTCTCCCTCACTTGCTTCAAGACCAGGCCTCGCCTGCTTCGTCATTGCAGTACTCAAAACAGATGAGAACAAGCAATGCATTATTTATTTAATTGTAAGCCACAATTCATCATTATTTTAAATGACAAATTTTGTCAATATAAATTACCATAGCATTTGTCGCGCAAGTGTATCTTTCTATATTTCAGTCGCTCGCTGGTAGTCGTCGCGTTCGGACGTGTTTTGGAGCAGCTCCGCGCGGTAAAGTGAAAGGCCATGGGTTGCGACTTAGCGGTTTACCGCGCCCGGGTGGGCATCTGGGCAGGGCGCCTGCGTGTTTTCCGGGTGGCGAGGGGGCAAGCGGTCCGCGTGTTGTCCGGCGACGGCGTGGCTTTGCTCTGCGCTGCAGTTCTGGCCACTCTCCTTGTCATCGGCGGGGTTGAGCAAAATCCTGGCCCTGCTGCTGAATCGTCGGCACCCACGTGCCCCAAATGTGATCGAAGCGAGAGAAGACTGCGGAGACTTGAAGCGGAATTGACAGAAGCACAGCAGTGCATTAGGAAACTGAGCTTCAAGATCCAGGAGTTGGAAAAGCAAAGTGTTCGGGAGCAATCAACGCATCCGAACACTGAAGGAAATAACACCATAATTGATGAAGAGCCTTACAAGAACAAGGTCAAAGTGCTCGGAGATTCGATGCTGCGCCACAGCGGAGGCGTTTGCAAGAGGAAAGGAGCCGACGTTTCGTTCTTTCCAGGGATAAACGTTGTACAAATGAAATCCGTCGTGGAAAGAGCGGAAGTTAACGAAGCCGTGGAAGTCATCCTTGTGCATGTGGCACAAATGTATCGAAGAGGCAACCTATCTTCGACACTGTGAACCAGTGCGTAGAATTAGGCCGTGCTCTGAAAAGCAAATTTAAAAGGCGCGAATTGTTCTGTCAGGTGTGATGCAACGCCGAGATGTGCACATCGGCAGGACATGGCAAATTAATCAAGGGTTACGGTGGGCCTGCGGAAAGATCGATGGTTTTTTCGTAGATCCAAACCACTGGCTGGGACAAGAGGACCTCGCCGGGACGGTCTGCATCTAAATTTCCGCGGTGCATGGAAGTTGGGTCGCCTGCATGACGAGGTCATTCAGTCTGCTTGCGAGCTAAGTGACTGCGCGCGAGGAAGGCTGAGGCATTGGTGCTGGCGGAGGTGGAGGCGGTGACAGTGGCGGCAGAGGAGGAGACGACGACGGCGGCGGCGGCGGCGGCGACGACGGCGGCGGCGGAGACGACGACGACGGCGGGACGACGACGCGGCGGGCGAGACGACGACGGCGGCGGCAGAGACGACGGCGGTTGCAGCTTCGGATCCGCGCATTCCCGAGTACACTTTCAGGTGAGGAGGATTCATTAGGTTGTTGCAGGTGAACTGTCGTAGTATAATCAATAAAGAAATAGAGTTTTGGAATCTAATTGATGCCTGTGATCCCGACATAGTGATAGGGACTGAGTCGTGGCTAACTCAGGAAATCGAATCCTCGGAAATTTTTCATTCTGATTACAAGATTTTTAGGAGGGATAGAAATAGTAGAGGTGGCGGTGTCTTTATTTGCGTCAAAGCAGACATAAATATTAGATTAGATTGGGTTAGTACAGATTTTGAAATGATGGGAATAGAAATTACTACTTCAGGAACCGTGTTAGAAATTATTGCATGCTATAGGCCACGGGTGACGCTACGAAATTTTGGAAGATATCATACAAAGAACGGGAAATGAAAATGGTCATCCTATTGTTATCGGAGGAGACTTGAATATTCCTAGCGCAAACTGGGAGGGAGCCGTGAGCGAGGCGAAAGTCCAAACACTTGTTAACAGACTAGTTTGGGATAGGGATTAGCCCAGGTAGTACGGTGCGCGACGCGGCAGGACGCGGTTTTGGATGTTTACCTAATTAGGCCGAAAGATCTTTTCATATCTTGTGAAGTCGTTGAGGGAATTAGTGATCACAAAGCGGTTCTTCTTGATTTAGACGAAAATATTTCAAGGAAATGTATTGCGACAGGAACGAAAGTGCGTCAGTTCAAGAAAGCAAACGTAGAGGGGCTTCATGAGTTTCTTAGAGAAAAATACAACAACTTTCTGAGAACAGAAGGAGGTATGGAAGAGATATGGTGCGCATTTAAAGATATTATAGACGAAGCTTTGCAAAAGTTCGTACCATGCAAAACTCTAAAAAATAATCCGGATCCAGAATATTATAATTCAAAAATTAGGAATGAAGAGGATAACGAGAAATGCATTTAAAAACCGAAAACGCAGTACCGAGCATATGCATATTTTTAGAAATTGTTCGAAAGAATTAGAGCGAGAAAAGAAAATTGCTCAGGAGACGTATTTAAAAAACATTCTAGACGAAAAGGGAAATAACTGGTCAGGATTTTACAAATATGTCCGTAGAAGAAAGGGAAACAAAGAGTATATCCCAGTTGTTCGTGAACATCAAAACACACTCATCACAGGCGATCGGGCAAAGCTAACGCATTTAATAGGTATTTCAGTTCGGTTTTCAAAAGCAATACGAACCATCCACTTATTCAAAGGTATTCGGTTACAAATCAATTTAATATTGAAGTGAACGTTGTACGAATAAAGTACAATTTCTGAAAATAGTACGTCAAGGGGTCCAGACGACATTTCTACGGACAAAATTAAACTGGGAGAGGCAATATTTCCGTACTTAATTAGAATATTTCACGTGTCTGTGAACAATTCAAAGTACCTGAAGATTGGAAATTAGCTTTTGTAGTACCAATCTTTAAAAGTGGGGACAAAACTATACTAAGTAATTATAGGCCGGTAAGTCTCACGTCAGTGGTCTGCAAACTTATGGAGCATCTAGTTGCGAGTTACATTAAGCAAGAGTGGGAAGTCAAAAAATGGCTCTATCATGGCCAACACGGATTTAGGACTAATTATTCATGCGAAAGTCAGGTAGTAACGCTATTTCAGGACCTAGCAGATGAAATTGACGCGGGCGGAGAGTAGACGCAGTAGTTATAGATTTTGCCAAAGCGTTCGATGTTGTTCCACACGACCGACTTGTTCAGAAATTAATAAATTCAGGCATCGATCCCAGGGTGGTGGCGTGGATTAGCGAGTTTCTGCGTGACAGGAAACAGAAAGTCCGAATTGGGCAAGAGTTATCTTCCTGCGCAAGCGTTACGTCAGGAATACCGCAAGGGAGTGTCATTGGACCTCT
The DNA here is from genome assembly GCA_964035755.1 of Teleogryllus oceanicus. Classification (NCBI taxonomy): domain Eukaryota; kingdom Metazoa; phylum Arthropoda; class Insecta; order Orthoptera; family Gryllidae; genus Teleogryllus; species Teleogryllus oceanicus. The sequence goes on from CAXIVR010000001.1 coordinate 152,075,941, forward strand.
TCTATTTCTAGCGTTCATTAATGATTTGCCAGCGCAATTAATTTCAAATGTTCGGCTATTTGCAGACGATTGCATAATATATCGCATTATAAATTCGAAAGACGATGAAAATATGCTGCAACGGATCTTGATGCATTATCTTACTGGGCGGAAAATAATGGTATGACCATAAATAGTTCTAAAAGCAAATCTATCACTTTTGGCAGAGGTCACAATTACAGCGTAACAAATTACCGTTTAAGTAACGACATTATTCGAGAGTTTCTTCGTGTAAGTACCTAGGTATCCATTTCGATAGTAATTAAGCTGGAAAAATCACGTAGATTTTGTTGTAGGAAAGCGTGGAGATCTCTTCATTTTGTAATGCGTATCTTAAAAAGTACAGTAAACGCGAAGGAAATTGCTTACTTGTCGCTTGTTCGTCCGATAATGGAATATGGAGCAATTTGTTGGGATCCGCACAAAATTATGCAGTGTAAGAATTTGGAAAGGATTCAGCGTAGAGCAGCTAAATTTACTTTCAGGGACAAGAAAAGGATAGGGTGGGATTCACTCGAAAACAGGCGAACATTGGCAAGACTTTGCGCCTTGTATAAAGCTTATAGCGGTCATCCAGCTTGGAAAGAAATTAAACGGCGGCTAAATTTTCCTACGTACATCGGTAGAGGTGATCACAGGCACAAAATAAATTTAAGACCGCAGAGAACGGATGTCGGGAAATTTTCTTTTACAAATAGAACGATAAGAGATTGGAATAGATTGCCTGCAAAAACCTTTGAACCCTTTCCTCGAAGCGTTCAACAATTTAGGAAAGTAATTTAGGGCATTTCTAAGTTTGAGGTAGTTAACTAGGAATATTAAGTTATACAGTGAAGTGAAGTGAAGTGAAGTGTTGTGCAGTGTAGAGCAGAGAAATAATGAAGGTGTTTTTTTAGTGTAATAGTGAAGTGAAATGAAGTGAAGTGTAGGCAAGTGCAGTGCGGTCTTCATTGTTTAAGCACTCAGTGCTGTATTAGATTGACGTTTCTTTTATTTATTTTAATGTTTGTTTTTATCTTTTAGGTAATTTAATGTTTGTTTTTAAGATTCACCAGTTTTTATATTATTATTATTATTATTATTATTATTATTATAATTATTATTACTATTTTATTACTGTTATTATTTTATATTATTATTATGTTATTATTATTATTATTATTATATTATTATTATTATTATTTTAGCATTATTATCAACATTATTATGTTATTTGCATGAAAATTAATATCTTACTTATGTAATTAACTGCCACCGGGTTACACCCAATTGCAGTTTAAATAAATTTATCTTATCTTTATCTTTATATAAAATGGATGTTCGTATATAAGAGGGGTTAACTCCGACACCGTGTGACCGATGCCCTTGAAAGTTGACACATCAACGCGTTTTCGCTCAGAAGGATTATATGCTGTTAATTTTCTTGTCACTCCACTAGATGGGCAGTAGAACAAAACTAAATATTCATGTCAAACGCAACCTGCAACCCTCGTCAGCATTTATTTTTGTAAATCTAAATCGTTAAATAACTCCTAAACGATGCGTTCTGGGGCATTAAATGCTAAAATCAAAAAAAACATTCTATTACAGTTTTGCTGTTCCGGCGCTTCTCGATATTACCCCACCTGCTCAGAGACGTGCAGAATCTGCAACTAAATGTGAATGAGAGATACGGAGAGGGAACGAGAAAGAGGGAGATGAAGGGCAGAACGTCCGCTGGGTTCCGCTAGTAACTTATATAATGATTATGGGACACATATTTCTCCCGTAATGGGAGTGAACCACACTGTTCCCTAGAGATTTTGTTATTATGAGGAAGGTAGTTTTGACACACGTGATCAAAACACTAGATTCTCCGAATTTTCGAATAGCATACCATACTCTTAAGTGAGTAAGCATGCATGGCAGGTCTGTGAATGATGTGGTGAAAACAATAAAAACCAATGGTCGAAACAGAACTAGTGAAAAAAAGATTTTACACTTTAGCCTATAGAATCAACACTGCTTCAGAACATATGACACTTATTCATTTTTAGATAAGACTATGCAGTATTTTTCTAGTCATGAAAGAAAAATGGAGTTTAGTTTCCATTGATTACCGCAACGTTTGCAGGAAACAAATTTCCTTTTCCTGTTCTGTTAGTTACTACTTACTTTTCTTTCATGAAAGTACATCCTGTGTGATAATGGGTGTGTAGACAATTGAACACTGTCACGGAGGAATAAATTTATATTTCATTAGGCAGTGAATAGAGTAATATGATAAAAAGGAAGGCGAAAGGCATGGCAAGTATATTTCGATTTTGTTAACGTGGCGTCTCAAGGTCGCGCACGAAAAAGGGAGGGCAGGTTCCAATAGGGAGTTGCAACGTCACTACAGCTCCCACTTTTACGGCTCCCTATTGGAGTATGCCTTCCCTCTCCCCTTTTCGTGTGTGACCTTGAGATACCACGTTAAAAAATCGAAGTCATCCAGTTATCGAGAGCTAACAGTTCCGGCGAGGAGCGGTAGAGGCTGCGGAGTTGGAGGGGAGTGGAGGGGGCGAAGCGAGCGTCATCCGTCGGGTATGCGGCTACCGGACGGGCCCGAGCAAGATCGAGCGCTCCCGATCGACGATGGCTCAGCGAAGAATAATAACTGAGATTGAAAGAACTATTAATGTAATTTTACTATGGGGATTACAAGTTAGATATATGACAGGTCACAACGATGTAAATAGCCAACATTAAAGAAAGGGGTTTACATGTTTATTTTTTTGTGCGAACAATATCAGTAGCAAATTGATATTGTTATAGGCTAGTGTGTAATATAAATGGTATTAATGTTCATGTAGTTTATTGTGGCATAGTGAGGTATCACCAAAATCACATTTGTCGCCGTTCGATAAATAACATTTCATGTTAAAGGGATACACGTGTGTGATAATTTCAATTATATAAAAATATCAAGATCAGAATTGAGAAACTAAAAGAATATTAAAGAGCTCATAATAAATAATTATTCATGGTAACTTGTTAACATAATTTGATTGATATAGGAAACTGCTTAGAACAAATTTGATGCTTCGTGTGGTATTATATAATGCAAGGTTATAGAGATGTAATTACAGTCATTCTGTAAATATTTTTCTGTTTTTAAAATATTTCATGATAATTCCACATACTCATGACATCAACAAGTTTTTTACCCTCATCAAGGATCCCTTGTCCCTCTTTACATCTTACAGAAATTTATATGTGTGATTTCCAGCCTGCAAGATTTTCGAGCTCATAAAACAGGAATTCAGGGTAATTTGGAACACAATATATATAAACTTACGTTTTTCTCTAATGACGCATACGTAATTATTATATACTACGACCTCGAACTATTATATTTTCTTCCTTTCAAGCATTCGATTTCTCTGCGCGTCCAGCTCCCGGGAAGGGTTGGTTCTAGCAGGTGCTAATTAACGATTCCCACAGCCGTTGACTCACTCAAACGGGCGCCGACAAATAGGCGTCATCGTCCAGAACATCTCATCCCCATGTTGAAAATATATTTGATAGTCACAGTCTTACAAATGTACACACTGCCATTGTTCGGAAAGATCTGTAGGATAATCAACGCGTCTTATGCGAGATTCGGACTAGGAGGAAAAGCAAAGAAAACGATATTCAAGGATTGCAAATGCAAACGTGAATGTACAAAATTAAAATATCGATTAAAAACCATCTGATTTAGTGACCTCTAACATATTCAAGCGGGGGATAATTTGATTCGACAATGGGCGTGTTTATTAATTTATGATTAGTGTGGTGAGCCACCAATACATCACTCCATACCAGGGGTTACTCCCAGGGCAAGTGGCATGGCATGCTGCGTCGCAAAACATTCTCGCAGCGACCTCTAAAAGACACTGCCGAATGCAAGCGAGGGACCAATATAAACGAACCCAGCAGAGACAGAGGAGAAGAAATGAGCCAGAGGCAGAGGAGAATTTATCCAGCGTCGGAGAAGAAGTGAAGCACAGACTGGGCAGATGTGAGACGGGAAGCAGAGGCACACGTGAGAACTCCGCCGCTGCACTGCCGCCCCTGCCGGAGCACCTGGTCCACGGAGTGATCAAATGGTGCATGCAAAATAAGCAAACTGGGCTTGCATTCCTTAACGCTCAACTCCATCTCAAGGGGTCGTAGCTTCTTCAGTTCGTGTTGGATTGCAATATTATTATGCTGATGTAATGATCCACACTGTTTTGCCATTAGAGCTTCACACTTCTCAGTTTCAACTAATTTGTATTGTGCAGAACGACAAGTGTCTACATTCTTATTTTACACAATTGTTCATGGAATTCTTTGTTCATTTTGTTTATGTCGAAAATTTGTAGATCCTTTCACTTCATCGTCCCACACTTCAAATCATTAGAAAACATGACTATTAGTGACGTGTACTTCTTGCTCTTCATCTGCTTCTCTTCATCATTGACATTTTCTTGCTGAGTGCAATCATGGTTCTCTACCAGAACCAGCTGCTTGATTCCGTAATGGCCGACTCTTGCTTTCATAGTAGTGGTGACTGGGGCCCCAACAAACTGAAAGTTGTAGTTCCATCGCTTGGCGGAAATGTAATTTCCAAAAGTCTGAACACTAATATGTAATAAAACGTAAGCAAAACATGTAAATTAATTAAGGCTAAATTTAATAAAAGTCAATATTCTAACGTTACTTACATAATTTTATTCGTTTTGTCCGTGTCAGGTACGTTCACCTCCCGCGCACATGGTACTGTCTTTGCTTTCCATAGGGCACCCAAGTTATTTTATTAGTTCTGCATTGAGACATTTGCCGGTAATAGAATTCATACAAAACAAAAACGAACTACTATATTTCGGAAATACGACGATTGCACTTCAGCACTTTACAACCAGCACTATTGTTTAGACACGTTTTACAGTAGTTCATTTCATGATCTTAGTTTTTTTGCTTCTACTTGTGGAATTGATAACGAAAGAAAGTTATTTTAATTCGAAAATTTCACCATCCTGTTTTGTGTTACTATAATGAAAGATCTTCCATGCACACGTATTCACGACACTCCCACAATAACTGCCGCTGCTGCCGAGAACATTGCATACACCGTGTGCAGAAGAAAGACTTTCTTCCAGAACAGCCAACTTTTCACCTCGGTCTCATCAAACGTACAATCAAAAAACCTAACATAAATGAAAATAAATTCCCCAAACATAAATCATTCACTCAATGTCATCAAGATTTGACTGAACTTGTGTATATTTAATAACACGCAAAATTCTTAAAATTAAGATGCAGCTAGTTCATATTAAGGAAAAAATTGTTTTCCCCTCGGATGCCGCGCTGGCCCGTATGTTGAAACATAGCGATCCGCGACCAAAGAGTAAACGCATTAAAAGAGCTTAAGCATGTGACATGATCGGAAATGATGCACTACATGAAAGTGCACGAGAAGCCGGGGAGAGCGCTTGACGGGCACTCTTCAATTTCAAAATGATTTCAAGTACATCTATATTGAATTTTGAATGTCATTAAATAAAATATGTATATTCCTAACAAATTATAAGAATTTGTTCGATTATATATGAGGTCGTGCAATCTTGCAACCTAAGCAGAACCGCCACTGTGTGATAGCATCTTCATTCTGAGACAGGTTTGAAAAAGAAGAGAATATGGCTTTGGAGACTATCTTCTCTTCATAGACTTTCGGCTTCAAAAAGACTTTCGATAGATCGTAAGAAGAAACCTTTGGCAAATATTAGAGACTAGAGGCAACTTCAAGCAATGAATAGCAAATATAAAATTATTATATAATGGGACGTAGGTAGTTATAAGTATGAATCACCTAAAGAGCAAGACATTTTTAGTAAATCAAGGAGAAAGGTGTACAATTTGTCCTCAACGTGTTTTAATGTTAATTTAGGCGTTGTTCTTAGAGTATGGAAGAGTGAATGTTCGAATGGCATCTGTTTGGAAAATAGTGATTACTTAAACTCTCTGTTACTAAGTTTTAATTGCCAGAAATTAAAATTAACATCAGAATAATTCTCATATATTTAGTAAAATCGTGTAAAATTAAAACCTCAAGATACTTTCGAAAAATGTGAAGTAAAGACACATTTTCCCTTCAGGTGAAAAATGTTTATTTATAATTTAACATTAGAACGAGTAAGGAATATTAACTACCTTGGTTGCGACTTGGGCATCCTAGGTCAGGTCAGAAACGAAAGCATCCAAAAAGACAACATATTCTCCATAATAAAAGAGAAACGTTCAGCGTGAACACAACACTTACAAACGATGGAAAATGATAGACTCACAAAAGTGACCTACCATTACTGACCAGCTAGATTTATATTGATTGATTATTGATTCCGGGCGCGCCAACAGCTAAAGTCGTTCGTTCCGCACATGTTTTATCGAGGGATGTGGATGTGATCTTTTCCAAAATGTGGCGAGATCCGGCGCCGACCTACGTCGGCTTGCGTGGATTTCCCTCAACCAGATATCTCCCACATGCGGGGCACTGCCCCAATTAGGACAAACTCTAAGCTCCTGACAGATCTCCCAGCATGTGTGGTAGTGCAGTGCATGTGAGGGAGGAAAGGACAAGGAAGAGGACAGAAAGATCGTGCGCGGTCCGCGGCCGTTTATTAGGGTACTGTTTCGGCATTCGCCTGGTGTTGATCAGAAAAAACACGGAAAACTATCGATCAGAGCAGCAGGCCGCTAGAAGTCTCCTCCAGACGGCTGAATTCGAACTAGTAGCCAAGTTAGTGTCAAATATTGTGATGAACCCGACCTGCCACATACGGCAACCCACGCATGTGAGGAATGCGCGTAGCACACGGTCCGGATACCACACAAAGGGGGGGAAACACCGTCACACCGAAGTGTGTCGGTAATCAGATGACAGGTGTGCGCGTTAAATTTATAAATAAAGGGCGCCAAACGGGCACTTACCTGACACCTGGCACCGGCATATGAGCACCTCGGCACTCTGTGAATGAGGGCATGCACTGGGTCCACTACTACTACTAAGTTATAATAACCACAAAGTCATGTTCCTTTTTAAGTGTTAATCGCCTTAATGGCGAGAACACGTTTATTGCTTGTTAAAATACATTTTGATCTGAAGGTTTCTTAAATTAAATTCTAATATTACTTTTACAATAGATTACTTTTTTTGAATGTCCTTAAAATGAATACAAAAATAATGGTCGTTGATTCTACCTCTTTCGATGATTGCACACCTGTGGTCGCCCTCAAATCAAACGCTGTCGCGAACCGCGTTGCAGCAAGGCGCAGCCAGCCGGAAGCAGCAGTTCATTCCCGTTCCAGTACTTCGCAGATCCGACGCTCGTAGTCAGGAAATGGTTGAAATGAGCCCCGATCGGTGGGTACCGGAAACGCCACCCCGAGACCGTGGAAAGGGCCGTCAAACGCCCCCTATCCGTATCAAGTCAGCCCGATAACTCGGCTCGATCCTTACGGATCTACGCCGGCCCGTTGAAACGGAATAAATTCAGTTTGTATTTCAAACGGGGAGCCTGCACTCCGTTGGTCGGCCAACACTAATCGCTGGCTCCAACTACCTCTCCTCAACACATCAGCCTGTTTGCTATCCGTCCTCTCGCCTTCTATCTGTCGAGATAAAAAATACTCTCTCGAACTTCCTGCTTCGCATCCCCACTCTCTTTTCTAACTTCGCATATCGCTCCTTCACGTGAACAGAATTTCAAATGCTATTGGTCAAAATCTCAATTTCTAGAATATTCGACGCGAGTCGGAAGCCGATAGGGCATTTCCTAACTAACGTCATCTTCTGGGCGCCTGATTGGTGGTCTTTGTTGTGCGTGTGTTTTGGCCAGTACACCAGAGATGGACAAAGCAGTCCTTTCTGCTGTCTCCGTGATGATTGTATGTGTCCTATGGGATTACGTAAACAGTAGCCGGAATCTCTGTAATTCAACTGTTCCGGTGCCTCGTGTACACAATGGCGGGCAGCCGCCCGCTCTTTGCCTGAGGGGTTGTCCCGGGAGGCGATCCTACCCTAGTCGTAAATCTGGGAATAGGACGACAGGCGCGTGTTCGCGCGTCTTGCGCTGAGCCGTGTCTAATCAGGGGGTGTCCTAATTGCCGTGACAGAGGGGGAAGTTTGGGTCCGGCGACAAGTAATGGCCTCATTGCAATATCCTGCCACTGTCGGACCTCCCGATCACAGGCACTGCAGTCTGACCAGCTGGAATAAGAGATCCTGGTCGTTCAGGGCAACGCGACGGTGGAGTGAAGTCGGAACAGACATTCTGAGCTAAACCGTAAAAGAAAGAAGGAGGAGGTGGAGGAGGAAATAATGGCGCGCATGTAAAATGTGCAATTTACAAAGACATGCAAATTTCGAAGGTTTAAATGAAAATCAGACTTACGCTTTATTTTATAAACGCAGTGTACTCGAGGAAAAAATAAGAAAACAAAACGAAATAAGGTAATGATGGGAGTCGAGCCCCGGCCTTCAGTTAAGCAAGTTTGGACGTTATTCCCTTCCCTACAGAATCCCTGAATAAGAGTATAATAGTTACCTAACATCAGTGGTTGTCAAACTTAACAGAAATCATACGATTTATCTACAAAACTTGAACATTACTAATATTTCGAAAAAGGTGTTCATAATATTATTTTAAGATTTAACATTAAGGCATAATTCACATTTTAACAAAGTGGCGAATCCTGAACATTATTTTAAGTACACCGCACTTTATGGTAGCAACCTCTACCGTTATCTTTTATTTTGAGCTTTCCTGAAATCCCAATTCTATTAAACTCTGTCCTTAATAATTATTCTATTAGACATTTACAAAAACCACTACCTCGCGCTCGTGGCACATAGCGAAGTCGCTAGCCTTTCACCACTGAGGTCCGGGTTCGATTCCCGTCGAATCTCATGTGAAATTTGTTCCAAAAAAAGGAGTGTGGCTGCTTCACAAGGGCTAGACCAACCCCTGTGAAGTGTCCTAAACCCCACCCCTATCCTTATTCCTTCCCAATTCTGGCCGCTGGGTAGTGACGCAGGAGCGTGTAGTAGGAGGCGCGTACGCGGAGATGCTACCTGACGGTCCTCTTGACAACTGACTGCAACGTGACGTGACATGACTTAGAGGTAATGGAGGATTACTCCCGCGCAAGTTCATGGAGGATTACTCCCCAGCGCAAAGCGCTCAACGCCCCTTATGGGGCTTGGAGACGCGTTGCGTCAATTTGTAAGACGCAACAAATAAAAAAGAAATTTTCAAAATTCCGAAGGTGTAATGAATATTGGACATACGCAATATTATTAAGTGAATTTCTATTCGAGGAAAGAAAACGTGAAGAAAGGACTTTGAGTCATATTTGATAAAAAGACTTGTATATGACCTTTTTTTAATTTGCCACAACTTCACCGAATTTTTTAGTTCAAGATACACGTAAAACGTGTGTTCTATTGAAAATCGGTACTTTTTTCGGCATTACATAATTCTCAGTCTAAGAAGTAGATACTGAGAATGAAAGTTAACTTATGTTTTGAAAACGACTTCCGCACTCAAGAACATACTACCAAGACTTTCGCGCCAAAAGCTCTAACGTCATTCTGGACAGTCTGTAGAAAGACATTGAAATTTGATCAACCAATCAAAATACAGTATTTTGAGTTCCGAAAGCAGAGGATGGAAAGCGGAATGTATTCCATAGATATTGCAACATAAAGAACGCAATCATGAGAGAGAAAGATAATGTATTGCTAAGTGTGTAGAGAATCTTTGATGTACTACTGAAGTGATTGAAGTTTGGTGCAGTTTTGGTGTAGGTGTCGACGTGCTGGCGGGAGGTGCATAGTTTACGCCTCGTATATTTTCACCCACCGTACCTTAGCCTTCCAAATGGCATATTTGGCAGCTAATGACAGGGAAGATCCTAGATAAGAATGTGTCGTTGCAGAGTGACAAAGTGAAACTGTGATGTTGGTTCGCAGTGAATACAAGTGTGTTCTGTTGGAGGAGAGTGATGTGAATTACAAGAACTCGCTAGATTTTTATTTTCAAATGCGGTGAGGTATCCTAGTACCTTACAGAGAATTATTAACATAGTAAACCAGTTTTACTTTAAGGTACGTTTAGACTATGACCATTAATTGGAATAATGGATTTCGTATTTTGATCGTGTGTGCGGAATGAGAGTTGCCTGGAGGTATGTTTACTTGAAGTGCGGAGTGCTTGTTTTAGTGAGAGGAATAATTCTTTATGTTCCATATTTGTGTGAATATGTTTGTTAGTTGAAGGATAATGTACGGAATGGCCAAAATGATTCTGTAGCTAATGCTGTATAAAGTATGTGTATTTTAAACTGGAATTATAATGAATAAGATATTTTATTTATTTATGACTATTTTATACGATTTCCTAATGGGAGTAATTTGTGTAGACTAGAAGATTTGAAGTACACTTTACTATTTTAATAATCTTCAGACTTTAAATTAACACACACTGTGCACTTGTCATTGAATTTGTTTTCATTGAAATGTGGTAACTTTAGAATACTTAATTTTGTAATTCACCTTGTGCTACAAGACTTATCATTATCTTTTCCACTTAACTTGTAATTATCCTTCTATTATATACAAATTTTATTTGATGTATGACATTTTGACAGGTATTCATTTTGTGTAATTAGAGTATCATTTATAGGTTCTGGTTAATGTTCATTGGTGGGCTGTATCACTTTCCTTTTTTTTAGCAATGATCATTTCACATTCATTGAGATTTGATTATAAAACAAAATGAAATCTTTTATGAATCAACTCTTTTGATATTTCCAAAGTGATGTGGTTATGTTGCATTACTTTTGTTCTGTTCTTGAGTAAATAGCTTCAGAATTCAATTTTCTTGGATAAGAATATTCATAAGATAAGAAAATCTTAGTGCACAGTAAACACCTTAATTGTATGTTGTGTTAAGAGGCCATAGTTTTGCAGAATTAATTGACATATTTTTTTGTTTTTGAATGCTAATGGTCACCAGTAATGCATTGGTGTAAACGTGAATGAATTAACAAGCTCTAAAACCCTTATTCATTTTCATAATATAGAAAAAGGCTGTGAATCAAAATCTTTTACACAAAATTACACAACTAAATGCCAAAAAATTAGCAAAAATTACAGAACAGTTCACAAGAAGCCCTAAATTGCATCCAGTGATAGGTAGATCCAGTGGTAGATAAAAGAATACATTAAAAAAATAAAAGAATTCATTAAATTCACTAAGTTAAAATAGTTTTTACATTCACATGAGAGTTTGAATATATTTTCGTATTTCATTCACTTAATCATATGCTGTATGAATGCCATCACTTGAAAGTTGTGGGGCAGTAGCAAAATAAGTCACAGAAAGTCTCTCGCTCTTCAGTAATGTTCACATCTCAGTTTTGGTCAGTATTGCTTTATAGATCTTGTGTGAATACACAGTGGGCGTGAGAGTAACAGAAAGAGCCATTCTTCAGCCAAAATAGAGATAATATTTGTGAACAGTAGGAGACTTCCTGTGCCTGCTCCAAACTCTTTAATTAGTTATTTACTGTTGATAAGTGTAAATCTGGAATTAGTTGTAATTTCTTAATGCCATTTCAGCAATGGTCCTCATTTTAAAGAAAATTGAGAGGAGAAAACTCAAATTCTTGATTGATTTATTTCTTTAAAGTAATTGGAGATGTGTCTTTTACTGATTGTAATTAAAGCCATTTTGTTGCCATTGTGATATTGTTCAGAAAAATGGATCTTATTTCCTCCGTTTTTTGTTTTTTTTCTTTCTTTTTTTTTTCCATTGATTATGAATTATTTGATAAACTGTCTTGATGATTGAACTAAATAGTCTTGACTTGTTACAAATTTATATTTATTGTTCTGAAATGGGAATTAGTGTTAAAATGTGAGAAAATTATCAATCAATAATTTTGTATATTCTATTCATGTAAATTCAGCTTCACAGAATCTCATAAATATGTGTAATACATGAAGAGTGCAAACATTTTATTTGTGAATTTGGTTGCTTTAACATCTGTGAAAACTAGGATTTTGTTGTTGATTTTTAATAAAATTGCAAACTCTGATGTGTTGCAATTAATGGCCAGATTTTTTATTGTGATTTATTATTAGTGCTATTTGTTTATATACAGTAAAATGTCTAAAACATGCAATGTTTAATATGAATCCTAAGAATATACACAAATTAGGCATCTTAAAATTCACAGGAATTTTTTGTGCTAAATAGCTACACTAAACACTGCCTGACGTCCAGAAGGATCCCTAGGTAATTTTCTACTCTCACCAGCAAATTAATGGTATGAAGCAACCGTAATTCAATTAGTTCATCTACAATTAAGTGTATGCAGTTAGTCTGAATTTTCTTTCTAGTAGTTCCAATTGTCTGCAAATCAATTTTAAGCAAATTTTTTTCATAGCGATTTTTTACCAGATATTTTGCTGTTTTTGCAGTATTCTAAAAATTTCCAAAACATTCATTTTATAATTTATGAAGTGGAATGTCATGGCAATTAAAACAAAAAAGGGATCGTTTGTGTAATCATCTTATTGAAGTGGCAAATACTAACTCTATTGATTGTTTTAGGAAATTTAACATATTGTTTTAGACTAAACCAGCTTTTCATAAGTATAAGTATTACTATATACCACATTTTCATCAGTTGAAATACAGTTGTGTGTGTGTGTGTACTTTGAATTGAATGGTACAGCCTTTTTTCATTGAACTTCTTATTTTAATTTCTGTAAATATTGGGCAATCTCAACTCATTAAAAGCCATTTGAAGCTAAATAAAATCAAACATTTTGTTGATGGCTGACAATGATGTCTTAGGATCTGTGGAACTTACAGATCATGTAATTTTGGAATACATAGAATACATTTAAATGAAAAAAGCAGTAGGTCATATCATAATTAACCAAACTACTAGATGTGAAATAATAAGTGATCTAGTTACAGTGACCATAGTGCAGTAATTCTTACATTTACTAGTAATTTGAACACTGATACAATGATAAATACATGCATGTGTAGATTAGTTACTATAGCCAAAACAAAGTTTCCCAATTTTTAGCACTTTTTATTTTGGCTTCAGACGAATTTCCATTTTTTTGTTATTTATTTTATCTTATTTTTTATGTGACAGTACATTGTGACAAATACAAAAGTTGTTAAAAATAATTACTAATTTATACTTTCTTATATGTGTAGTGTGTAGAGAAAGACAAGTAACCTAATAGTGTTAGAAATCAATTTTGAGATTTTAAAGGGAACAAATTTTCAACACTTTCACCCAAACCAAATACAGGATTTTCACCAAAATGGATATTCCGGGATTGAATGGGCTTATGTTCCAGTGCCTTGAATTTGAAATGGATCTTTTAATTTTTGGTGGTTCATCACATTCCCTCAGACCTTTACAAAATTTTATCAAAACTGCCTCCAATTTTTTTTTTTTTTCTTGAATAGAGCAAGGTATGCTTATGAAAACTGTGCGTTCTACTTTTCAGTTAAACCTGTAAAATTTCGAAAATGTCAAATGTACATCATTTTTTGAACCCCATCCTATAAAAGCCTGCTCATTACCATAGTCTCTGATCGAGGTCCAAGGGTGCGGTGAATTTTATAGAGAATTATGGTTAGTGTAGTGAATTTGTATCCCAGGATGTGGTGGTGTTCCTCTTCTGCTGGGTGATGAGATCCCGCGCCGACCTACATTGCTGTGCGTAGGATTTTCTTCTCCAGGAATCTTCCCCAGCGGAGCACCGCCCCGAACTCGAAGCTCCCGACTTGTGCGGTAGTGCATGTGAGTGTGTGAGCAAGGGTGGAGGATAGGTCAAGGAAGAGGAAGGAAATATCGTGCTTCGTCCGCGGCTTGATTGTTAGGGTTCTGTTCTGCCATTCGCCTCGTATTCATTAGAGAAATCACGGGAAACTACTGATCAGAGCAGCCAGGCGCTACACTTCTGACAGCGACTGAACTCTGCTTAGCTATCTAGCTAGTGTCGAAAATCCACTACCGTAGGAACTCCCGGTCAGAGCACGGAGGTGAATTATCGTCACTGGCTAAATAACTAATCTAAACAGAACTCTTGTATCTGTTTCCACTTGACCCCTCCTCACCCCTTACACACACTAGCATTACACTTCCTCACGTATCGAGAGATTAGATGGGAGCGTGGAGCTTCTTCCGGTTGGGGCCGTGTCCCGCTGGGGGAGATCCCTGGAGGAAAAACTGCTGTATTGCATGGTCGGCGGAGCTGTTTATAGCTTTAGCCGGGGAGGAACACCGCCACATTCCGAGATATTATCTGCACCACACCTATGGGATTAATGATCACAGCAGTTGACGCCCGGAAATCAATTCCTTCTAAACTGCATTATTGAAGACATTTTTTTTCGTAATGGAATCTATTCTTCAATATTAGATCTTTAAATACTATTTTCATGTACATTTTTTTAAAAAATATGAGTAGTTTTCACTTAATTTCGAGCGAAATAATGTTAATTTAAAATACAAATGAAATTTTCTCAAAAACAACTTCAAGTTTTTACTCCTTTACCACAAAGTTGACATAATATTACGGCATAGATTTTCATTAAAACCTCTGGAATTTCGAAAATTGCGAGAGTTCAAAATGTTTTTGACACATCATTAAAGATAATGGTGCAATTTCTTCCTCAATATTTGATCGTAAATCTTCTCAAATACACCTTTTTCGAAATAGTATTCACTTAATTTTGAGTTCAGTGGTGACAATTTCTTTTAACATACCGTATGTCTTCAGTATTGAAACTTGAGAGTTCTCTTTCCTCATTCAGTCTTTTCCTCAATATTAAATCTTGATAATTTCAAGTACCTTTTTTCAAGGTAGTTTTTGCATAATTTTCAGTTATGTTTTGCGTTATATTCAGTTATGTTTGAATGTTTCGAGTGATGGTTGAAGTGTTAGTGGGATAGTTGTAATGTTACGTGACCATGGTCAATACGAGAAGTATGTGCTCTTGTATCCCATTACTTTACATATTTTTCCAAATTTGGAGTCTGAATGAGATTTGGGTAGTAATTTCATTAATTTCCAAGTGAGAATGTTGAAAAAAATAGGCATTTTTTGAAAAGAAATCCGGGTTCTATGTATTATTAACATAATTTTGATGTAATTGGCATATTTTTACTGCCTCGCCCTTACGAAGTTACTTCGTAAGAAAAGAATCGTGCGCCAGAAAACGGCGAATTTTCAAAAACTCTTTAATTGCCGGGACCTGGTAGCGAAAAAGTGGATAAATCTTGTTGCCAAATATAGAAAAAAAAAACCTTATAACATGTGGTGTTGCCAGAATCCGTGTTCTGCGAGTCCGTTATACAGAAAAATCGATTGACGGCAAAACGTCAGACTGGTCAATGCTAGGGCTTAAATCGTTCTGCCAATTTTCTTCAAAATTGATATTCCCCAATCTATCTGAATAAACTCGAGACTTAGGGGACTTCAAACGATATTTTGATATTTGGGAGTACTTTAGATGACGCCGTAAAACATTTTCGAAATTTCCTAAAAAGTGGCACAATTGTTTGATCAAATTTGTCTTCGGATAATGTAAAGGACGCTTAAGAGAACGGTGCAGGTGCCCACCGATCGGGGGCGCAAAGAGAAACATTGTGTAAAACGTTTCACGCGCAAACAGGTGAGTCATTCCAGGTGGAAATAATATCAGGACGTTCCTCATAATATTCGCAATAACTAATTGTTTTTGCCGTTTTGGCCTCAGAGATATAGGTTCCCTTAGATTTGATTTTATAATTTTCCAGTATCGTCGCAGAATGTATGAATGGCACTTTGCCGCATTTACAAGATTCGATGCACTATTGTAGACTTGGGGAGGCATTTGCATAATTTGCGAACAGCGAGTGGACTGCAATTTGACGGCCGGCTGGGCGCGATTGCAGGACCGCGCAAGCTGTCGTTATATGCACCCAAATTCCGTCCAATTTTTTCTTTAAATTTCTTGTAAGATAGGGTAAAATACATTTTTAAAGGTGGCATCGGTCCGATTTTCACAGTGAACTCTGAATTTTCAAAAATTGCAAAATTTTGAATTTTTTCGGCGTCTTCCTACAACTACAAAATTGAAGATAGCGATTTTTCCGTCGAATGAAATTTGTTGTCCATAATTAGTTGTTTCATTAAGGTCATGTACAGGTTTTAAGAAATTTGGTTGTTTTCGCGCAATGTTGCGTGCAATATTCGCAATTTTAAAAAATTACAAAAGCAAGATTTTGTCAAAAACGGCTCCAATTTTTTCTTTGAACTTTCGATAGGGATAGTGCTAAATGCACTGTGTAAGATGACATTAATTATTGGTCTATTTTGTTTTTCAAAAATTACAAAAAAAATATTTTTTTTTACTTTTCTCTCACGTCGTTAATATTTACACTAGCGGTAATTTGTTCACATTATTGTATTTATGAGTACATGTGTTTTAAATAGTGTCACTTAAACTTTTCTCGAAAACAACTCTTTTCTGTGAAAATGAGCCCATAATTCGTATTGACAGAAATGCTCAAACGCCATTTTCTCAAAAAAGGCTCTTTAAGTTTTTTCTTCAATTTTTTCCCCAACGGGTAATGCTAATTACACGGTTAAAAATGACATCAAGTTAGTTTTGCTGTATTTTTTTAAATATCTCTCACGCCGTTATTATGCAGATTATAAGCGATTTGTAAATATTTGCATTTGCGTGTTAAAGTATCTCAAATGATGTTTTTCGAAAACTCAAAAATTTTCTGTGAAAAAGATCTTCAAATTTCGCATTAAAAGTAACTCTTGAACGTAATTTTCTTAAAAACGGCTCCCAATTTTTCCTTGAAAATTGCCATTATGGCGAAGTTTTACTCTTCTTTAATATTCCTAAACTAATATTTCTGTTCTATTATTAGGAAACCGAAAAATTGAGTGAATGTCCAAAAAGTTCTTTAGGCGGCGATAGATGGCAGCTGGCAAGACCGGGCCAAGATCGTAAAGCCTGTCCACACTATAGAAATTAGAAAACTACTACGAGAATGTGTGTGCCATTCTGTATCACTAGTTAAATTTATTTTATTGCTGCATGCTCTCCAAGCATGACAGTACATCCAATATTACCTTTAGCAATAAAACCTTTAGTTACTCAGTACTCTCAAAAACTGCTTGTCCTACTTAAACCCCAGTTAACGAAAGTTCGTGCTTGTCCAGTTTTGATTGAGGGCATGCGTATATATCTTCGAAACTGTACCCGTGTAAAATTTTTATCTAGTGGTGAACAGCACATACTTTCTCGCATTATTTGTTACGCTTCCGCAATATTATATTATACTACATGAATCCGGAAAAGTGTTTGCATCCAGCTTTTTACTTGTATACGTACGTTATACGGAGGACATACGGAGTGTAGAGAAAGTTATGTATTGCTGCAGAAAATAGTTTTCGAGATTTCAACAGAAATGCAAGTTTTGGGGGCCCTGATACCGAAAAAGTTTTGTTATTTCAAAACGTCCGTCCATCTGGCTGTGAACACCACTAGCGCCTAAACCATACGTAGGATTTTTTCCAAAATGGTTATTCCGCGGTCGATGTGGCTCAGCTCGAGGCGCTGCGATTTTGAATAATGTTCTTCAAAATTTGGGAGGCACTTTACATGGGACATTTCCCCCGGGACATTTTCAAAATTTTCTCAAAAACGGCTCCAAATTTTTTCTTTTGATTTCTTGTAAACATAGAGCAAAATACACTTATAAAGACGTCATAGTTCCGATTTTCACGGTTAACTCGGAATTTTTCTCAAAAATTTAAAAATTTTGAATTTTTTCGGCGTCATCCTACATCTACAAAATTGAAGACAGATTTTTCCTTCAAATGAAATTTGTTGCTCTTAATCAGTTCTTTTAACAACGTCGTAGATTTTTGAAAATTTGAGTAGTTTTCGTGCAATAGTGCGTGCAATATTTGCAATTTTCAAAAAATTACAAAAACAAGATTTTCTCAAACTGCATCAAATTTTTTTCAAACTTTTGGTAGGAATAGTGCCAAACGTACTGTATAAGATGACATAAATGCCATATTGTTCTTTTGTTTTTTCAAAATTACAAAAATGTAATTTTTTGACTTCTCTCAGTCGTTAATATTTAAATTATTGTTATTATTATTATTATTATTATTATTATTATTATAACTATTATTATTATCATTATTATTATTATTATTATTATTATTATTATTATTATTATTATTATTATTATAACTATTATTGAGTTATATATACTATTGTATATATGTATGATGTATGATGAGTCGGATATGATGTATGCAGGTGCACAAGTATTCCTGGGCTCCAGATTGTAGCTTTCTCTTGCTATACACTATGCATATAACAATGTAGAGCAAACTTTGAAAACATTGTACTCGTTACTATTATATTACAGTCTTGAAATATATTTATTAGGATAAAACTAGTGGTGCTACATCAGCTTTCTTGTTTTATCTGAAACAGATATGTAATACTCTTATTGCAATATTACAAATATTCTTTTACTAATTCTTCAACCATCTTATGAAACTTTTCAGCAAAGGAATCACGGAGATTCAAATTTGCTATTTTGGAAAGTTCACAGGTTTTAAGGAAAATCGGACTTAAACCATATAAGTGCACTTCACTCTACTCCGGGAAAGAATTTTTAAAAATTTTTTGGGGATTTCTGGGAGTTGATCCCTGGCCTTAAGATTATTTATATATATGTTTTGTCCCCTCGACCACCGAGGCAAAATTACCTTCCTGAAATATCAGCCTGTTTGTAAAGACCAAAAAGTCTGACCAATTGAATTTAAAATCACTTCAAAACCATCAATATTTTGAAGAAAAAAAACAATAAATTATTAAGAGCCAGTGTTCAGGAATAGATTGCATTGTATAAGATATCTCCAGCTTCCTTATTTACAAGGTAGGAATTGTTTGAAAAAATGAACTTTTGCAATTTTAGAAATTTTTGAAAATTAATGAAAATATACCATATTATGCAGAGGACTTTGAAGCAAAGCATATCAAGGAAAAAGTGTCTTCGATTTTATTATTTTATTTTATTTTTTAGTACCATTTCACTTAAAATTTTGTGAAAACTTCACACATTTTCAGGACATTTAACTTGACATTGTTTAAAGAATTAATTATGAAGAACGGATTTCATTGAGAAAAATATTCTATATTTAATAATGTAGTTTGTGGAAGGGGTCGAAAAACTTGAAAGATCGTGTCATTGAAAGTCATCTATGCCAATTTTGTAAATGTACAACTTACTTTTATACGGGCCAAAATTGTGTAGAAAAAATTTGGATCCTTTGTTGCGGAAATGTTTAAAATGTCATTGGGGCTTCAAGAATGTTTAATAATGTTTAAATATATTTCATTGGGGCTTCAAGAATGTTTAATAGTAATTTGCAGATATAGCTCCAGCCAGTCTGGCAATGTCACAGTTACTTTCAAAAATGAATAAACGTTCATGAAAATACTGGTTTCTAGCTGCGTTGCTTATTTTCCCTTTCCAAAGTTGGGTCGCTGAACTGCCTTATTTTAATGAAGCTATAAATTTTCGGACTTTCAGTTTTTATTCATTGGTGTGCATATAAGAGGCAGAGGGACAAGGATAGATACCTAAAATATTGTAAGAAGGCTCAACATTTCTGTGTGAATCAATGTTTTTACATATCCTGATTTTTAAAAGTGATGAAAATATAGGAAATTAATATTTGTGACACGAGGCAGAATTCATGATATGGGGAAGGGTCACAAACTTTTTGGGATGCCAAAAATATTGCCCTGTAGATCTTTGATGTGTGTTATCATTTGATTTTGTTCCAAAAAAATGATTTGTAGTTAGGTTATCTTCAAAACTGCCTGCACTTTTTGAGAATGCAGTTTGCCACAATTATCGTTTGAGAGGTCAAGAAGTACTTAATTCTTTTACAATTTAGGTTATGCATTTAGGTTATGTTCCACCATCGTGTGTGAATTTTGTGCATTGTTTTCATTACTTAATAACATTTATGATGTGAATTATTTCTGTGATTGATTATTCATTTGTAGTTTTCTATGTGATGACAAACTGTAAAATGTATATTCACACATTGCTTTTTGACTTTTCAGTTGGAAATTTATTATGCCTTAATAAATTCTGGTAAGGGAATGTCAAATATCTGATATTTGTTTTGTTGCATGGATATATGTTATAGGAGTTTGCTGTCAGCATGAGTTTAGCAGCATCATATGCTGGTCGCTTGGGTTTAACAGCATGGCGTCGAAAATCAACATTGCTTGGTGTAGTGGCTGGAATTGTCCTTCTTATTTTATGTTTACAATACAGTGCAATTACACGATCCAGCACATCTGTACAAAGTGTTGCTAGTGCTCTTACTGTGAATAGCAATAATGTTGAAAAAGTGGAAGTTGGTGGTCCCAAGCGAACACTTCGTAATCACAATTCAGAAGCAAAGGATGAATCTGGAGACAACCCATCACCCCAAGGAAATGATAAACAAATTCATTCTAGCATTAATCAACCAGGAAATAATGCAGCAAATAGAGATAATGTTCAATTTGTTCAGAATGCTCTAAAATTAAATACAGGTAAAGTTTCTTCATTATCCTTGTTTGCTATTGTTGTGGTGGTGGTGCAAGTTAAGTTTGTTAGTGTAAAATAATCCTTAACAATAACCTACAGTAATACTATATCAGTTTATTCTGACATTTTGAAACAAATCATATTTGTGTTGTTTTCTTGCTATATTTCATTTCTGACATATATGTGTATTTTAACTTTAATTGATTGAAATTGATTTACACAATGCTTAAAATGTATTGGGAACTGTTATTTCTTTATTTGATATGCAGATATTATTACATAAATTCTATGGATATGCTGACATGTGCTTTTTTAAAAATTATACTGATGTTCATTTGGGAGCAGTTGGTAATATAATTATACTTGAAGATATTTAATGCTTGTTTATGTAATCAACTGTAAATTGTAATTAGTGACTTGTGCATTTTTAAAGGAAGAATAGAAAGTGTGTTTTTAAAAAGAAAATTAGGAAGTTTACAGAAACAGATCTTAGAATAAAAAGGAAAGTCGGTAATTGCTATTTCTTAGTTAGTATTTGTTTGTTCCATTATTGTATAGTGGTAATTTGTTGAAAATGTGATTGTTGAGAATATGCATGTAAATTTAGAAGATTTCTGTGTACGATATCACTTGCGTTAAGAATATTCCTTGATCAAGAAGCAGAACAAAGTGCAAAATTTCTTCAAATTCCCAACTTCACTACACACATTTATAATCTATTATAAACACCTTTGTTCATGTTCACGTTCACAAGAAAATTATTGCACTCTTTATTATAAATGCTTACAAGCATTGTCTTTTCAAGAGTGAATGACCCAAGAGAAATATCTTTGGTCAGAAGCGCTCAGGACCTGATTCAGTTTTCATGATGGTTTTGTCTACCAGCAATTGCTTGCCAAAGGTAATTCCTTGAAAACACATTACATAAATATTCCATAAACAGATAACGTGTATCCTTGCCCACCTTTCGTTTACTTATGAATGGAGATGGTGACAAAGTAATTCTAGAGAAACATGCTGCGATCCTCTGAAGGAAAACTGTTTTCACTGTCATGCTGTCTGGGGGCAATGCCGGTCATACAGAAACTAGTGGGAATGTGTGGGAGACTGAAACGTTTCCTCTTTATTGTTATTATTTATCAATTAATCAGATAAAAAAAAAGGTGCACAACATCGCATTTAAAGATCTACATTTGAATGTAGTTATGAAGAAAATATAACTTCACTATCTGTGCATGTCTTCTAGAGTTCTGTGGGCAGTATAGTTAATCAATTTATCGTTCTCCGTTCTCACGAAAGGAAGTCGTTCATGAAGGGCATGATGAGGAATAATAGCAAAATCTATAACAGATGGATAATGAATCTATAACAGAAATGGTTTCTCTTACACTGGAGTGAATTTTTCTTGTTGTTTTTGAAATTGTTGCCAAAAAATGCTCATTTCCATTTGTATTTAGAATTCAACGTGTTTATGGGTTAAGGTAGAGATCTCAGAATTTAAGAAAATGTAAACAGGATACACTTTGTTCCCTAACACATCACACACTGTTTTTAACTTTTGACATTAAATAAATAAATAAATAAAAAAAGTCAAAGCCCCAAAAATCAAAATAGTTGAAAAATAGCTTGGAAAGTTGGGGCACATCTTAAAATTTCGAGCAGCAAGGATGTGTACTGAAAATGAAATGTCTGGAATATGGCTGTAGAAAAGTTAGGAAAGTTCTCTATATTCACTACATGAAAAATAGAAAACACTCAAAATATTGTTTCATATCATTCAGAATTAGGGTGTAAAAACCAATAAAATGAGAAGAGATATCAAATTCTAGAACAATTGTCACTATTCATTGTGAGCACACTGTTGAACATGTTTCTGAAATGTTCATTCTATTAAATTTATGATTTTATTGAATTTTATTGTTTATCCTATAAAACCAGTTAATAATATTAAGTGATAAAACAACATTGGTCCAGTATCTTTCATTTAAAGCAACAGTGTCGAATTTTTGTTGAGTTCAAAGCCCAGATTTCTTTCTTACTGAAAACCCTTAGTAATTTAAATATCAAATTTTTTGGAAGTTTCTAAATGTCAGAGATTTTAATCAAAATCAGGAATATGTCATAATTATGAATGCTTTTTTTTTATTCAAGCAAACAATTTCAAGAACAAATTTTCAACTATTTCCCAGAAAATTTTGAAAATGCCTCAGGTGTTTCAGTAAAGTGCTCCCCAAAAATTAAAATATCTCGGTGATCTCTGGAATGGCCCAACAATATCGTACTCCTGAAACATTTACCAAGTTTCTGCTCCAGAGCTTCTTATCTGTCAATGTTATGCCTGACACACCCAGACATTCTGATTTTCAGGAACAAAATTGCTTGTATGTCCTCTCCACCAGTACCAATCTTAACCATCTTTGGAACAGGTTTAGTAGGCCATACTCCAGACTTGTATGCAAAGTTACAGGTCAAAAGAACCTTAAATATGGATTTTATGGCAAAAAATTCAAAATCATATTTTGAGGTGATTCCAATACTTTTCCTCCCTATAGGATAGTTCAGGAAGGAAAAGTAAAAATTCAATTACTTTTGAAATAACTTGTTGAAATTGTATATGAAAACACTAATGGAAACTAAGGAGAAGACTGGCTTCTGGTTGAAATTGAAATTGGTGGGATTTATAAAAAAAACATTGTATTCATGCCAGTACTTAAGGGTTAAAAAAACTGTCTGCAGTTTGAAAATTTAGCAGGTAAGGATTTTTTAGGAACGTTCTTTACTTTTATTTATCTTTGTTTAAGAACAATTCAAACATTGATATTGCAGCTTCTGAACAAACACCTCTTGAAAAAGAGGAGTTAAAAACTACAGATCCAGATGTGAAAGCAGAAAATGAACAGCTTCATGAGCAGTTTTCTCCAGAAACTCTCAGAAGTGGTCACAGTGAGAAAGAAACTGTTAGTGTACCTGGTGTTTCAACAGTTGAAGATATTCAACTTCAAGCACATTACAATACATATGATCAACAAGGTCTCTATCAAATGGGCATTCCATACGTTAATTTGGATCCTCGTCATCCTTATGTACCTGAACATCGCCTTTTGCACCTGGATCTTAAAGGAGCACCTCCTAAGGTATTTAAAATATTCAATAAATTTATAAGGTAAAAGCACCAAATGCTGACACATCCCTCAGTTTCATACACTTTTGAACAGATTTGATAATACTAGGATTTGCACTGATAGGCCAGCAATGAAAGATGAGTTTATTGGATTCGAGGACTTTCTTGAGTTAAGATGGCATCGCTGAAAGATCAAAATGTTTTGTGTTTGAGGGATAGAAAACGGAACTGTCTTGCTTCAGGGCGCTACTTAATTATAAACATCTTCATATATTGTGCAAGAAAATGTTTTAATTGTGTTAAATCGAAAACTGTTATTTCCAACTCCATGTTATGATTTGTTATGTTTAAATATGGTTAGCACAGGCTAATTTTTATAGGTTAGAAATAGCAAAGTATGTATTTCCAGGTTATAAATGGGTTGTTAGCAACTTGAGTGTAGTTATATTAGGCAATTTACAGCAGTTGACATCTGAAGTTTCAGAATGATCCATATGGTATTAAAGAAATGGGAATGAGTGGATACAATTGAAAATGGTCAATATGTGATGACGTGTTGTATGCAAGTCATGGTGAAATGAAAGGTAGTGTTTATATCAACACGATAGCAAGTAGCCCAACTTAGTGTACTGTTACAGCGACTACCTGCCTCCATATGATGTCTCTCCACACAGAAAAATCTCTGAAGTAGAGCTTCCTGTAGAGTTGGGACAAAAGGTCATCTGAAGGTGGCATTTGACATTTAAGGGTTCATGAGCAACAAAAAGTAAATGATTATGGAATTCGTGGTGTACCTGAAATTGAAAACTTCAGGTATATAAAATTGAAGTGATGAGTGAAAATTATTTAGTATTGCCCAGTTTGTTTTTAATTATTTGTTAAATGGTAATGTTAATTATTAAAATTAATTTATTAATTTTTTTTTAAAATTAGATTAAAGAGTGGTTTTTATATTGTGTGCATACATATTGTTCAATATATATATTATATTGAAGGATTCAAATCCGTTGATAATATTGGCTCATCACTGCGAATCCCCAATTGGTTTATTAAGCAACCTACTGGATGTTCATGTGCTAAATTAATTCAAATTGCACTGACCTCCTCAATTGCCTTGCTATATTAGTATTAGTTGCATCTTCAAAGAGGAAGAAGAAAAAGAAGAGGAGAAAACGAAGAAAAGAAAGGAAGTGGAAAAGAAGAAAAAGAGCAGGGTGAGAATGAAGAAAAGAAGCAAAGAGGAAAGGACTTTTCACTTAGTCTAATAGTGTGTTCTGTAGACTTAACTGAATAGTTAACAAACATATTATCTTATTTTTACTTAAGAAATTTTGGTACAGTGGGGCTCTGAGAGCTAGTCAGTTTTTATGTAAATCATTTGCAATTTAACATGAAAGTATTGAACATGTTCTGACAAAAAGTAGTGCCAGTTCTTGAACATGTTTGAGTTGGCTATTAGTTCAATTTTCCTTTTACGTAAAGCATTTTGTACCCGCTTCTAAACAAATATTGTACAAGGTTTTGATAAGTAGCATCAGATAGGGAAGTATTATCTAGGGATCATTTAATTTCCTCTTCTTTATTAAAGCAGAAGTAAAAAACAAATAAATAAAAGTTTTTCCTTTGAAGTTGTTGGCTGCTAGTGCCTTTACCTTATTTAGCTTTTGTTTGTATATCTACTATATTGTGTATTATTTTAGAAAGAGATGTAATTCATTTTCTCAAAACGTTATTGGTTATGATATCTTTCCAATTTTTCTCTTTTTGCACAAGAAAGAAAAAAAAAACCAAAAGAAAAAAAAACACCATCATCCCATCACTATAATTTTCATTTCAAGTCTTCATTTAATTAAAGGTTCAGTAATAACATCCATAACATCAATTCTTTAATTGTTGTATATTGTGTTTTGTTTCACTTCACAGAATATTTGCTTTAGTGTTGTTTTTATTCTTAGTCAATAAAATAATACCAGTTCAGAATTATGCTAAATCACTTGAATTGTACTAAAATAAACTTCATTGCTAATATATTATTGGATATTATCTGCTAACAGAGCAAGGAGACTGATTAAGCTGACAGTGATAAAGATTCTCAGTTTCATGATATTCATTCCATTTTCAATTCCTTTCATATTCTAATTTATGTTCATTCCATTTAATATTCCTTCCACCTTGTTTTAGGTCAGTTTCCTAAAACGACTTTTCCCATTGGTTCGACAACTGGGAGCCACTGGAATTCTTCTAGAATGGGAAGATATGTTTCCATTTACTGGATCTCTAGCGTCAATATCTGCTACCAATGCATATAGTAAAGAGGACATCCAGAGTATTTTGGAAGCAGCAAGAGGAAGCGAGTTAGAAGTCATTCCACTTGTACAGACCTTTGGACATATGGAATTTGCTCTGAAGATCAATGAGTTTGCATCTTTGCGAGAGGTACCAGAGTCACCCCAAGCATTGTGCCCTTCTCTCAATGCATCATTTGAATTTGTGGAGAAGTTGGTTACTCAGGTTAGTATTGTAAAAATAAAACATCTCATTGTTTCAACTGTTTTCTTAATTTCAAGCTCCACCCACTCTCATCATTTCTTGAAAGCTTTGCAATAATCACTTGTTAGATGAAAATATTAAGCCAAGCATCATGAGAAAAAACTCAATCAAGACAATTTGTTATACAGTAATTAAATAATTCAGAAAATAGTCTTTTATTCTTTGAAAGATATCACTTTCTGTGGAGATTCTCCAGAATAAATTTCTTATTCCTTCTATTGTTTTACTTCTTCTTCTTCTTTTTTTCTTTTTTTTTCTTTTTTTTTCTTTTTTTTTTTTTCTTTTTTCTTTTTTTTTTTCTTTGAAATTATGGATTTTCCCCACTATTGCAAATTTGGTTCTTGTCATTAATTTTGGTAATCACTTGGAGATAAACTTTAAAATGATACATGATAAATACGATGGCAAAATTAATAAAATGATCAAGGGAGGTTGCTCAGAGTATCATTGGTTGCAGCATTTTTGTAACTAGCTAACATTGAATTCAGTCACTGTCTGGAGGAGAATTCTAGTGGTTGGCTGCTCTGATTAGTAGTTTTCCATGGTTTCTCCGATCTGTACCAGTCAAATGCTGGGGCAGTGCTCTAACAAACAGGCCACGAACACTGCACGATCTTTCTTTCCCCTTCCTTGTCCTATTCTCAACCCTCATTTACACATACTACATACACATACATGCACTACATTAACACCCATGCCAGGAGCTTAGAGACTCCTGGTTGAGGGAATCAGCACTAGCCAACATCTAGGTCAGCACTGGATCTCACCATTCAGCAGGGGAAAATCGCCACCACCTCCCGAGGAAAACCATGCACTGCACTAGTGGGACTAATGATCTTAGCAGTTAACACACCTGGAATCGCAAATCAATCAGTCAGTCACAAAAACCCAAATGACCAATTAATACCAATAAAGTAATAGAATGAAAACAAAAATTCCAAGGGAGTCATAAACTTTGATCTATTGTAACAATTATTAAAATTCGATGTTTTCACGTTGTATTTGCAGTTGTAATGAAATTAAAGGCCTGCGGCAGCAAAATTGCTTGTGAATAAACCATACAAAATGGTTGTTCACAAAGTAGCACACACATTGCTCAAGAACGACCAATAGAATACTCTCATACAGCACTACAATGAATTAAATATTTTTATTGTCTACATGCTTCTTTAAGCCCCCTTAACATGCAACTGTACAGGTTTGTTAAGTGCACTTGCACCTACCTGCATGTTAAGAATTTTAACATCCTTAGCAACGTAAATAAACAACCATTGATTTGTTGCTAGTCAAATGCCTTGCAATGTTAATTGGCAATGTACAAAACTAATCAGAGTGAAACAATTCAGAATAAAAGTAATTCATATTAGTTTTTAGGACAATTATTGTTAATTGTTATATTATGAATAGTACAATTAGAAAAATATATACAGTAAAACTTCTCTTTTACACTTTTCATGGGACCATAGGAAAAATGGTGTAAATTGCGGGAAATGTAAATAAGGGGAAATTATTTTTTCTCTTCAAAACTATAAATAAATTGTATTTAAATACTAAAAATCCAATAAGAATTATAATATTCAGTATTATACACAAATAAGATTATAAAGACAAAAAGAAATCAGATATTTTGGTTTGTTTTCTTCTTTTAGCTTGGACTGATTGAATTTGAGACTCTAGTTCATACACTTTATCAAAAGTAGTATCACCATCATCTGCAGCAGAGAGGTATTTTTTTATTGTTTCTAGGACTGCAAATGCTTGTGCACTAGTGGGAGGAGGTTGATCATAATCGTCAGTGCCATCTTCACTTCCATTAGCATCTTCACCAACAGCATTATTTTGAAGATAATCTTGAACAATATCTTCAAATGATGATTGTTCATCAGCAGTACGAACATCATTGTCCACAGATACAAACTCTTCAAATGAAGTTTGAGACTTAATACTTGTCCAGCCCTCACACTCAAAATCAGAAACATTTCCACGGCCCTTCTGTACCCAGGAAACACTTTCTTAAAACGTTGGCCCCCTTTTGAAAACTTCTTTCTGCTGATCCTTACAATTCAAGACCTTAAATATTTCTGGAAAATTTCTACGATAGTGCACTTTGAAATTATTAATGATGCCCAAATCCACAGGCTGCAGTACACTTGTACATTTGGCTGGGAAAAACTCCATTCTTATGTTTTTTTAATTCAACGTTTTGGGATGTGCTGGCATTGATTTACAAATAGAAGGATTTTTCTATTTTGTGCTCCCATTTTAGCATCAAGAGCATGAACTTGCTGAGTAAATAACTCTGAAGTCATCCGTGCTTTTTTGTTTGAGGCGTATGATGTTGGCAATGTTCTTATGTTTTTAAAGCAACGTGGCTATTTTGCTTAGCCAATAACAAACGGACGCAAGGTTTCCGTTCCATTTGCGTTTGTCCCCAACATTACCGTAAGGCGAACTTTACTATGTTTGCCCCATGGCATGGTTCATTTTTCATCGCAAACGTTTTATTCGGCAGAAGATTAAAAAATAACCCGGTTTCATCGAAATTTAAAATATCTCTTGCATCATATTCACTAATTAATTCATGAAGAGTGGGGTCTTTCCAGGAAGAAACAATACTTTTATCAACACTATTCGATTCTCCACAAATTGCCCTATATACAACATTGTACCGTTTCTTAAAACGATCAATCCAACCATTGGATGCAACAAAATCGTCTATTCCTAACATATCTGCCACGTTTTTAGTCTTTTCCCTCAAAATTGTACCATTAATTGGTATATTGGATGCCCTTGTTGTCTCGAACCAGTTTTTAATACTTTCCAGTTTCTCAATTTTGAGTATTTCACGTACTTTCTTTTTTGATTGTTGTCCGCACACCTTTGCACTCTGTTCGATTATTTTTCGACACTTCACGATTGTATTTAGATTTGAAATAGAAATTTCCAACTGCTTCGCCAACACAACACGTGGTCCTGGAAAAGCGTCCACTTTCTTCAAAATCTCCATTTTCTGTTCAATAGAAAAACTTCTTCTATCTTTCTTCTCCATTGTACTCCACTTCTACAGCTCGAAGTTTTCGCACAATTCCACCCCGCAATTTACTTAAAATCACTATCACTTTCGCATTATGAACGCAGGACTGAATGGCCTAAGTCTCCCTCAGACCGACGCCACCCAGAACGACGCGACGTGAAAAAATTGCGCTCCTTGCGAGACCGGAAATCGGAAAAACGGCTTGTGTTGTGGCAAGCAAATTGTTGTATATTGCGGGAAAACTGAAATTATACTAACGTAAATGGGGGGTATTTATAACATTATGAATATACGAAAACTGATGGGACCGACAAGAAATGTTGTAAATGCCGGGAAAACGTAAATTGCGGGAACGTAAAAGCGGGGTTTTACTGTATTAATATAAATTAACCTCATTTTCCTGGCATTCCACCAAATGAAACTCTTCTCAGTTGATCAGCAATCGTATTAAATGTCATTTCTTCAGGTATCTTTAGGTTCAGGAGAATTATTTGCATCCATCTTTCTTGAACTATGGTATGTAAAAAGCATTCAATCGCAAGCAACACCTTACAATATCGTACTAACGTGCCGCAGCAACAGAATTAATTTGTTTACTATCACAGTAATGTCATAAATTTGCACGTAAATCGTGAGATTTTATATTGTTCGATAAAATGCTGAGCAAACCACGAAATGTTATAGTGTTATTACTGCCTTGTCCAAACTCAAAATCAATGCAGAGCTATGCTTTGTGTCGATTTTTAAATTTTGGACTCGGCAGTAATAACACCCATAACATTACTAGGTATATTAATAGCCATAACAAACAGAGAAGATGCCCATGAAAACTTGTTGCTAAAATGTCAACATTTCGTGATTAGAATGTAATATAGTGTCAAATTTAATGTCTTATTCAGTCATATTGATGGATTCCGTCATCCATGGAAAGTGAAAGGACCTCAGGTCCATGAAAGCACTATCAAAGAAGAAACAAACAAATAATAGCAAACTGCTGATACATCAATACTATTGTCACAAAAAAAACGTACAAATTAAAGAGCGTTAAATCTGTTCCTACCTTAATAGAATATTCTTGATCTTTGCTTTCTATAATAACAAATATGTTATACCACTATCGCTTCAGTAGAAACTTCAACATTTGTTTATGATGGTGTATTTCAATTTTTACCAATAAGGGAATTTTGAATAATGTTGTGATTTAATTTTAATTACCCAGCAAATTTAACGAGAGGTAGATCAAATATTATCCTTGCGTTCTATGAGGTCAGTGAGAAGAAAATGAAATATTAAAATGTTTGCATAAGTTGATTGTTAAAACTAGCGGTGCTACAACAGCACATGTACTCTGGTATTATTGATAAGTCATTCAGCTATCACGTGCAAATCACAAATTGTATTGTATCTTTGGAGATTTAAATTTCACAGCTCTCTAATAGTCACAATAGTCACTATCATCTGATGCCATATTTATATATCTACCACTAGCTGCTAAAATCTTCCTTGAGGTATTTGAAGAAACATGTTTTGTTCAACTTGTAACAGGTGTGACGAGCATTACAGAGGGATAATGCCAGTCCATCCTTGACCCCCATATTTACTAACAATGAACAACTACTTTCTCCAAGTACAATGAGCCCTATTGACAGCAGTGATCATATCTTCGTACTTCTTGATCAATATGCAAGATCATAGTCATTCCACTGACAAAAGAAATGTTTGGCATGCTAATTTTGAAACTGTAAAGAGAGATATTTGTTATCTCACATCACAATGCATTTTCACAACGGCCACAACATTAATCTCAGTTGAAAAAATCTGAGCATTATTATAGAGGTCGTTCTCTATAAGAAGTGATTATGGAGAAAACTTCTCACTTGCTCAAACTTCAGACACATTACATTGATTATATGACTCAAAGTAATCATATAACTGAGGAGATCAGGATCCATAGAATAAAGTTTAAGCACAACATAGCTCAGGCTGGGAAAAAACAATTCTTTTTATACATTCAAGGACAAAATTCTTTCACAATAACTATCCTGCAGTCTCTGTGTTTGGTCAGTGGTGAAGCTACAGCTGACCCTCAAAAAACTGCTAATACTTTTGCATGTGTGTTGAGAAATATTTTACAATAGAACTTGATGGCACCTTACCTACCTTTTGATACATCACCAACTGAGGAATTTTTGGAGGACATCGCCTTACGAGAATCTCTGATTTGTAACCTCAACTGCCTTGATCCAAAGTGTGCAGTTGGACCAGATGAAATCTTCCCTCTCATTCTGAAGGAGTGCTCATTGGAAATTACCGCAACTCTTCATAAAAATCTTTCATAGGTCTTTGGATTCTGGAATTCTGCAAGCTGGTTGGAAAATTGCAGATATCATACCTCTCTTCAAGAAGGGAAGTAAAACTGACCCCAGCAACTACAGACCAATTATGCTGACAAATAAAATTCTAGAGAGAATAATAACTAAATGTGTATGGAATCATCCTAAGGTGATTGTGTGTATCCCACCAAGCCAATATTGTTTTGTTCTTAGGTCAGTAAACACACTTGCCTACTTGTCTTAAGGATTACACTGCAAGCCTTGAACCACATTATTATCAGGAAAATCACCGATGACTGAGATGAGAATCACTGAGGGACTAACAAAACTTGGACTGTCATTGCTGAGTGATAGATGAAAATGAGTTGACTAGATCTTACACTCGTATTATATGATATTGAATCTTTCAAAGATCACAAAATTCCCAATTTGGGGTACACCCTATGAAATTGATGAAGGCAAAATTCAAGCTAGCACAAACAAACATTCTGACTGACAGTGGTGTGGAACAAACTTCTGAAAGCAGTGGCCGCGACCTCCTCTATTAGCTCTTTCAAAGCTTTTTATATTTACTTCATGGCTGAACATGACACTTCAGCTTTGAACTAGTGTTGACTTCCATCATCTTGCCCTAGTTGCGAATGTATTTTATTGTATTATTTTCAGTACTTTATATTTACAATTTTACAATTGTTATTTGTAATATGCTTTCTTATTTCGTTATTCATTTTGGGGGGATCTTGTGATTGAGTGTTAGTGATTCCGGGCATGTCAACTACTATGGTCATTAGTCCTGTATGTGTAGTGCGTTTTTTTCCCAACAACCTATCTCCCTCCAGCGGGCACCACCCCGACCGGGACAAGTTCTAAGTCCCTGACCGGTCTCCCAGCAAGTGTGGTAGTGTAGAACATGTTAGTGTAGGTGTATGTGTAAGGGGTGACAATAGGACAGGGAAGAGGAAGGAAAGATCGCACATGGTCTGTGGCCCGTTTGTTAAGGTACAGCTCCGACATTCGCCTGGTGTTCATCGGAGAAACCATGGAAAACTACTGATCACAGCAGCCAGTCGCTAGAATTCTCCTCCTGACCGTGACTGAATTCGACCTAGCTGAAAAGCCAGGGTCGAAAATCCTGCCGCTGTCAGGACTCTAATCTAGGACCTCGCCGTCAGAGGTGCTGCAGTGACATCAGTTGATGCACTGAGCCACCACAAATATAATTTTGTGAGATTATTTTTTTTAATGTCATTTAGTATGTTACAGGCACCAAATCAGGAAAGATCAGTATTTACCATTGCCTGTAATTATAATAAATAAAAAATACATAAATAAACTTCTGTGTATAAGTAAACTCCTGTGCATAAAAGAAATACTTTGCTTTAAAAAATAGTAGATGGTTTCATAAAGTTTGTATCAAGAATTATGTATTATTTTCATTTGGATTGTTGTGCTGTTCCTTATTCTTGCATAATACATATTATTTATAATATAATTTTTCAAAATTTGTACTGCTATAACACATGAAACAGTATTGTTTTCATGTGTATCATAAATGGTTCTTCTCCAAACTCTTTTACAGGAATGAGGTTACAGATATATCATTTACATTTTTGTTGTTTACCTGCTTACATTTTTTACTTCTGTATTTCAGGTGATGGAAGTGCACCAGGGAGCTCGCTTTCTTCATATTGGTTGTGATGAAGTCTTCCAAATGGGTGAATGCCGTCGATGTAGAACACAATCGCGTGAATCACTTTTCTTGTCTCATGTGTCTCGTGTTGCAAACATGATACATTCTCGTTATCCTGGTACTATGCCAATTATTTGGGATGATATGCTAAGGCATTTAAGTCCCCAGAGCCTGGAAGAATTTCATATTGGTGAATTAGTAGAACCAATGGTTGGTACATAATTTTCAATTTTAGAAAGTAATAATAAAATAATTTACGTATATACTGTATAAGCCTTCCCAACTGTTCGAAATGAAATGTGATATCTATATTTGTCAGTACTTGCCATTGTATTTATTGGATAGTGCTAAGCATCATAACCCCCTATCTCGATACAATGAGTGAACTAATTTTTTCCATGAACTAAAAAACTAACTTTAAGCATTATTATTTATCACTCTGATGAACTTTTTGTATAATATTGGCAAGTGGTCACCAATGGTTCCAGCAAAAATTGACCTCCTAATCAAGGATAGGGTACTGGAAACATTATTCAAAGTTAATTGTGCTCATTGCTGTGAAATGAAGTAGTTCTCTTCAATGTTTTTAATTATCATAAATGAAACAATTCAATTTAAAAATTTACCATAGAAGGTATGAAGGATAATTTACCTCTTCCTGGCTAATATCAAAACACAACATTCACTCATCATTCATTCTCTCAAACGTGAAACTCACCTTCTGCCTTCACCGAATCGAACAAGCAACTTTAGACTTCAAGATGCAATTCGCATCCTATAGAAACTTTTCAGAAATTCCATCTGATAAAGGAGTTAGCAAATAATCTTTGGATTTAATTCGTGCATGTGGCATACTCTGCAAGTCCTTAACAGATCCCACAGAAGGGAAGCAAGAGTTAGCAAACCACAAGAATGTTGTGGAGAGGGCAAAACAAACGCGTTGTTTCATTAAGGTATATTTATTAAAATCGTCTGCTGTGACCTGAAACAGAAATGAATCCTCCTACAAGACAAGCAACTCCGGATGGCTTTGTTCAAGGTAATCAGACAATGTGTCCCATCACAGGAGGATATTAAATAAATGGTAATCTCCACCTCTTTCCAGCTTATTATTCTAAATCACTAAAAGTGATCGCTTAATAAAGGTCAATCCATGAAATATGCCTAGCCAATGTCTGCTTAGTCAGGCTACTGAAAGGGGAGGGGAAAGGCTGTTAATATAGGTAACTTCTTAATCAAGGTGTCTGCGTGAGCAGGTTACATTGTACAGTAAAATCTGAGTGAGCCCAAAGTGTTTGGGACAATAAGTTTTCAACTAGTGGATGTGTCTGTTTTATGCAAGGTTGACTGTTTCTTTGACACTTGTAGTATTAAGGTTTCAAACTGACTACACAAATGACTTCTTACATGACTAATGACCCTAGCAGTTGACACACACGGAATCACTAATCAATCAATGTGCCCAATGCATGTTGTATAGAAAGAAAATAATTTAAGTCAATTTTCAGAACATAATTGTTTAATAATTGCCTAAATTTCACGCTAAAGTACAGAAAAATTTCTCATATTTTCAAAAAATGGTACACAGCATTTTTTCAAGATCTATCTTTCAACAACAGATTTTATTAAGGAAGAAATCTATATCTTAATATTGTAGTTGTAGGAAGATGCTGAAAAAATATTCAACTTATGCAATTTTCAAAAAATCAGGGATTTCAATGAAAATGAAATCTGCACCATTCTTTTCAGCATCTTTTATCCTATCCAAAGACAAAGTAATAAAAAAAATTCCACCAATTTTGAGACAATTTGATAAATATAATAGTGTTCATGTAAAGTATCACCCAAAATCAATGTATCTGTTTCAAACTTGCAGGTCCTTGAAGTTAAATCAATCGGAGAATACGATCAGATGGATCTGTAATCAAAATAATCTGTATTTATTTTGAAATTATAAAAATGCTTTGAATTCTGATTTTTAGGTGTGGGTGTATGCAGAGGATGTATATCGCTTTGTTCCTACAATGGTATGGGAAAAGTATGCTAGCGTGTTTCCACATATATGGTCTGCAAGTGCTTTTAAGGGAGCATTTGGTGAAACATTATATATTCCTAATGTAAAACGACATTTGGAAAACAATCTCAGGTGGTTGGAAGTAATGACAGCTGAAGGTCCTAAGTTCAAAGGAGGCTTTCGAGGCATTGCAGTTACAGGATGGCAAAGGTAAGTATTTTTGAGAATCATAAAACTCTACAAAACAATATGATAATCTTTCTTAACATGTAAAAACGAATGTGCATCCACGAGTGTCCTTCAACATAATTCTGGAAACCATTTCAAACAAAATTTTCCTCAAATCCTTTTTAGCAGCCAAAAAGTAATATATAGGAGGTAACAATCCAAGATGTTTTTCCAAATTTGTCTATTGTTTCATT
This sequence comes from Teleogryllus oceanicus, assembly GCA_964035755.1. Lineage (NCBI taxonomy): Eukaryota > Metazoa > Arthropoda > Insecta > Orthoptera > Gryllidae > Teleogryllus > Teleogryllus oceanicus. The sequence goes on from CAXIVR010000001.1 coordinate 152,111,868, forward strand.
TTTTAAAAGTACAATATTAGGTTAAATGCAATCTATATACACACGCACATATACACATACCTGCACACACACATACCTGCACACACACTACCCACACACTACCACACACACACATACCCACACACACACACATCACCCGCACACACACACACACATACCCCACACACACACACATACCCGCACACACACACACATACCCGCACACACACACACATACCCGCACACACACACACATACCCGCACACACACACACATACCCGCACACCACAACCCGCACACACAAAATTAAATTTTTCTGGAAGTGAGTTGGAGATTTCTGTGAAGAAAAAA